>JAODIE010000007.1:8558545-8572552 GCA_027575565.1 Diploeciton nevermanni
AATTAAAAAAAATAAGCACTTTATAATAAATGGTTAGTTTGGGTATATGCTTTATTAATCTTAAGCCATGGAATTAAAATGAATTATGCTATTAGATTGTAACAGTAATAGCAAGGTGCATATTCTGGAAACACAGGTTCAAATCCTGCTAGAGGTACATTCAATATAATATATACTCTCACAGAATTCAGTCCCAATAACTGCTAGTAGTTCTCGTAGTTGATGCAGTGTGATGAAATGGAGGTCAAGTACGGTGTCGTTATTTGGCATGGTTGCAGTACGCTTCAACAAAAAAATGCTATTGACTAAAAATGTTAAGAAATTTTTGCGAATTTACTGAAAGTTGTAGAGTAAATTGAACATATTTTCCTATTATTTTGCCTTTTCTTCAACAAACACCAGTCAACACTATTGCACAAATATTAAAGTAAAACTACCGATAAATTGTACAATAAGAAACAATACAAATAAAAACTATACTTTTGATTGCACCTTAGTCAATAAAATCTTTTATAGCTTTTTTAAACAGCATTTTACCATTATATCTCAGTGCTTTGTAAATATAATACAATCTCAACAGAAATAAATTTCCATAATTATTATTAAATTTGAATTTATGAAAGTGCTGCTATAATTTTTTTGTTGTTTTTATTTCTTTTTGCAACTTCAGGCACTTCGGTGCGCATGTAGAGCAAAATTCAGGCATGGCGTAATTTTCAAACGTGTCAAACAATATATCTTTTTTATGTACGCACCTCGCTCACTATGTATATCAGCACCATTCTACGCATTGTGCGCTGTGTTTTATGCGTGACCGCAAACACTCATAATAAATAATACTATTATTATGTGTAACTTTAAACAACATAAAAGAAATTATTCAGACTGTATAGTACTAAAAGGTTTTAAGGTCAGATGTTACATTAATATTATCTTCACAACTGTAGTGGGTACTCTTAGAACATTTTAAGCCGCCAATTCTTAAATTTTTTTGTATTTTTATTTATTAAAAACTTATATTTTTATCTGGCAATGTAATGACCAACGCTATCCCCCGCAAATAGTAATAGATCAACTCACCAAAAACGGTCAACTATATGATTTGAAATTTGTCAGAAAATTTTGAATAAACATCTCAACCAAATAACAATTTCATTTAAAAACTAAGTCAGCTCCCTAACGGATCCCGCGAAACCTCCGTCCTCCATCTTGAGTCAATCTAACCTAACTGTCTCGTGACCCTCCTCGTAAATAACTATAACTAACTTTTATAAAACCAAGTCACCCGTCACCTTCATCTCGTACAAACATCGAATATCATCTTCTCTCCTAGAGAGATAAATTAAATTTGCAGATGCACAAGATATTATATAAAGCGTTAAGAGTCAAAGTAGCCATGACATTTTAATATGAATATAAAACACTTGGAAAATCAACATTACTTAAATTTTTTAATCAATCACTTAAGTTCCCCAGTTTCGTAGTTCAGCTGGTAACGCGTTTGATTATAGCAGCGACGGCGATGCATATCATACGGAAGTCAAATCCTGCTGGGAGACGTCTACTCACTCAATAATATATATTCACACTACATTCAGTCCCAATAACTGCTAATAACCATATAGTTGCTGATATAGTGTAGTAAAGTGTGCGGTGTCGGCATCCGGCTTGGGTAACTAAGATTGGAAAATCGTCTGAAAATGTCTTTCAAATATTTCGCCTTTCTCCCAGTGTAAACTACAACTTTCTTTACCGTTGACAATTAGTTCTACTGTGCGCCTGGAAGTGATTGCGCTGAACGATATAAAAGCAGCACGTAACGTGTGTATACCACCATATTATTAAAACATGTGTTCTTTTGGGAGTGGAAAATTGCCGGCGAAAAAGTTTGCAACGTTGGCATTTGTTTTTCCGTCCACTACCGTGTTTGTTTCAAGCATTTGTTTGTTATTCATTTACTGTTGTTGAATTTACAGTTGTACATTCCATGTAATCTGCGCCCGGCCAACCGGCCACCGGGTTACACATTATTTATTATTGAATTATGTTCCTATTCATTCAACATTCTAAAATACTGAATCCAGAATTATACGAGTAAAGTATGCAAAGCTTGGTCCACCTGAAATTTAATTAATGCATATTAAAGATGTAGATAAATAATGTGTCAATAATATGCACCGGTGCATATCATGTTTTGAAGAAAAAACAAATATATTTAGACTAGTGGAAAGAAATCCATTTCATAATATAAGCACAACAAAAAACAGTCATACACCAATCTCGGAAAACGTAACATAATAACATTTCATATTTTTATTATGTGATAGGACTTTTTGCATTCCCTGCGCTTCATCACATTCATACTTTTATTTGCAATATCTATCTGCAACTTTACACACATGGTACACCAATAATGAGTTTAATACGTCTACGAATAGTAAAATATTTATTATGTAATAATTGTTTCAAATGCAAACAGCTCAATTCATAAACATGCATATGTTTATGTAAAGCAAACAATTGCTATCGAGTTTTTGCGTTTGATTGGTACGGTTTGAACTTAAAATCTGCAAATTTAACAAGCAAGTTGAACTAGCCACGAGTACAGAAAAGCAATGATTAAAGCAAAATAACATAATTGATATTATTATTTAAATACAGATATAAATTTATTTGCTAAAAATTCACAAATTGAATCTGAATATTTAAATATTCACAACTCACGCTGCTTGCAATATTCTGTCTCCACAATTGAATAAATGATTAATTGTTTTTTGAAATGAACGTTTGTTTTGTTTGCATTTCATATCCTATTATCGTTTGAGTTGGCATCAATGCAAATATTTCATTATTACCTTTAATTAATCATGAATCTACATGAATCATTTATTGCAATTAATAGTCAACTGTAATACAGAAGTATATTTTCCAATGCATGTCTTATGCCCAATGGCATTTTATAGAACTATTGTAACACATTTCCAGTTTTTTAGGTGTTTTTGAAATTAATCGGGCAAAAACTCACCTGCTTCAAATTGGTCCATTTGTTTGGGTTGGCGTTTCTGATTTCAGCTACTGAAGCAAGCTGAAGCGAATGTTGCGGTAAGCTGGCGGCGCAAATACACAACATTGTATTTTTAATTGCAATTTTTAATTCACGCTGGTGCCGTGTGGGATTAGTAAAAAGTCGGCTAACATCGTTATTGCTAGATATTACCAAGGACCGAAAAAAGTTAATTCTCTGGTTACAAATATAGTAGCTTTTTCAAAAAAAATTACCCAGGTAGATTTCAAACATTATTTCTTGAGAAATTTATAGAGTTTTAACAGTGGGATAATAGTTTTTGGAGTGTGAATATCAAAAAAGAAAAATGCTAGAAAAGCAGTGTAACGGACTCATCAAGTACAATTAGAATGAATGTTGGACAAGCTGTAATTACATCGGAAACATATCAAAACTAGAATTAACTATAGGCAACTTCATTTACTAAAATTCATACAATACCATCGTAAATATTGTTTTACTTCTTTGGATATACATTGTTTAGAAGCGTGAAGATTATTAATGCGAGCAATAATTATAGAATTATGCCTTGATAGTAATATAATTTTAAACTAATAAGAAGAGTACCAACAAGTCTAATATACTTTTCAAATATTAATCCGCCATAGCTAAAGCATTGAAAGACTGTAATTTTGTTTTTTCTACATTATTTTCTTTATTAATTTTTGAAGCCATTTTTGTTGACCGAATAAAAAGCATATTGGCAACTTTGTGCCATTTGAACCAAATTAAGATAAGGAATCTGCGCCGACACCGAAAGAGTTATTACTTTTTAATATCCTTTCACAACCCTCTTGCATTTCAGTAATCATCAGAAGAATCATGTATCGTTTTTCCATTTCGGGCGAGTTCAAATTAACATCTGATTCAGCACAAGGCTGGTTATTTCCTTAATTCAGCGTCAAGTTCGCACCTTAACCGCGGTTAAGGAAGAAAACAGGAAACATTAATCATCGGAAACTGCCACGTAGCTCATGCGCACGTACAGTTTAACGATAACAATATAAGAACATTAACATGTGTAACGTTCTTTTAATACGATTGGTTTATGCCACACATACAATTTAGCAAATACTGAGCAACCAAACAATAATATTTTCCTATACCTTGTAAATACCTACAATTACTTTGATGTATCCTATTTAATACTATATGATGGTATATACTGGCCAGTAGCGCAACAAAAGAGTCCAACAATAAAAAAAAAAAACGGTAACGAGGCGTGTTAATTGAAAAAGAAAGGATTGAAGGAAAATAGTGAACGAGGTGAGAGAAATGTGGCGACGATCACTCTAATATAACACAATAAGTTTCGTTGCCGAGCTTAATTGTCAGAGCGTTTTTGTCGACAGACCACATAGTGACTTTAACTGTGTAAATACTGGTATAAAAGTGCAAAATAACTTAATACGTAGGTAACTCATAATAATTCCCATCTAATCAGACTGAAGAATGGATGAGACTTCAGTTGCTCGGAACCACTAGCACCAAGTCGAATATTCGGTTCAAAAATGAGCAGTTGTTTAATTAGAGATTTTACGTCCTGTGGTAGATGCTTTGGTATTCGCACATTTGGATAAGCATAATACCCATCCTGATTCATTGAATTCAATGGCTGAAAACATATTAATTGTAATATGTTCAATTCGCACAGAATGAAATATTTTCTTACCGTTCCTACAAGTAATTCGAAAAGTATAACACCCAAAGACCACCAATCAGCTGCTGGTGTAATCATCTCAAAGGTATAAACTTCCGGTGCCATTAAACAATAATCTTTGTACGTATAAATACGTTTATCTTCTATTTTACATTTATAATCCATTAATATATTATCATTATCGTCAATTTTCAGATCATTCAATTTCAAATCACTAAAAATATACAAACTTAGTAGAAACATTAGAACATGGAATATGTCTCAATTAATTCTTACCAGCATATCACCCCACATTTATGCAAACGTTCAATGGCAAGTACAATTTGAGCAGCCCATTTCCTAATGTTTTCCATTGGAACAAACCGCTGCTCACCACATTCATCAAACTCGTCAGAATCGTCAAATGTGCTAGATGCCGAAGATGGCAGATCCAGAAATTCAAAATCAGAAATTGAATTTTGCCTCGGGAGAAATTTACAGTCGTTTAGTTCTTTAGTTTCTGCACCACAATTCATGCTAGTAGAGTTTGTATATTTTAATAAATATTCAGTTATATTAGTTGCACTAGAAATTGTTAAAATTGTAATTCATTCAGTTTACATCTGAATGAAAGTGTTAATTTATCAACATACCTTGAATAATTAAATAATAGGAAAATGGCATCATCAGTGTAATGCACTCGTTGCAGTTTTATCATGTAAGGCACATGTTTCGGAAAAATGAGACACTCCTTAGAAAATTCTACTGTCTTTTGTACAACGTGTACGATATACTTATAATCAGTTTCTATATTACTAACTACCATTGTATCAACATTAATTAGATCAGTGACTTTATAGTTGTATAACTCTGTATGTCTATTCCTCCTGGAATGATTTATTTCTCCACTTTCCTGAAATGACATACTTTTATTGACGCGTTCGATGAATATAAACAAAATCTTGTATCACTAGATTTAAATCACCACGTGCGAAACGTGTTTGAAGCACACCTTTACCTCTTTATCAGTTGCAGCGATCAATTCGTCGCCACGATAAACATATTTTTCATTCCGCAGCAAATAAGTAAGATCTTTGCCTTCATTCTTCAAATATTTATGCACATCCATGAATGCCATCTTGTAGTTTAAGTATGCTGCTGCGTAGTTCTGCTCGTTTTCGTATTTATTAGCGATGAGAGCAAAATCTTCCGAATCGTGGCGTGAATTGCGCAGTGCTGTCGGTGATATAGCGTAATTAATTAGCGATATTGGTCCAATTTCTGCCCTTAACATAACATCATTCTCGTCGCAATGTTGGGTCATCGGCTCGAATTTTTGCAGATCGAATAACTGCTCAAAGTGGAGATTATTCAAGTCTGACAATGCCACATTCGCGAACGGTTCTCCGTATTCCGCCACAATCTAAACGAACACAAGTCAAAATCCCACGCATAAAATAACAATGTTATCACATTCCAAATTTGTAATACTCACAAAGTTTTTTATGTCTTCATATAAATTTAAATAAAACAGTTTTTCAATGCGAATGAAGTATTTTTCCAATTTAAATTTAGCGATGAATTTGCGGTCCCCGATTCTGTCTTCTTTACCATGCTTTAGTAAAACGTAAATGCCTTGCAAATAGTGTCTCCATGCAACTTTGAATTCTTTATGCACGTTTTCAATTTCAGTTGCAAACTCGAAGAAACGGTCAGCATGACAAATGTATTCAGATTCGATGAGGTCACTGCCTAATGAATTCCCAAACAATTCGCAACTGTAAAGCAATAGTTCGCCGATAAACAGTTTAAACTTAATTGGATATTCATCCAGTTTGGTATCATCATCTGTCAGCTAAAACCAAAACAACATTCAATTCTTTACCAGTGTATTCACTGACTATTTATAGAATCGTTATCAGTTGCAACTGCTTTAATTAGGGTATTGTATACACATTTCGGAACGTATTCCAATACAGAAAGCAAAATACAGTATGAATTGCGTCAGTTGAATATTTGCACCTTGATTGATTAATAATGTTATAAATAAACCTAAGTATAGTAATTGAATAATAATTTTGCTGTTTACCTGTATCATAGAACTGCTAACAGTTGAAAGAGAATCAGTATCATCACTAACTGTGCAATCATCATCAGATTCACCTGAAAAACCTTCGCCATCTGGAGCGTGACTAGTCTAAAAAGTCACAACACAGTCAGTGTCATACAATCAGATAATGCATATTTCTTGTAACCATAACATCACTAAACTTACTTCAAAAAACTTAACAAACATATTACTTGTAAATAGTTGAGAATGAGTAGAAACATACTCAAGTAAACCAAGAATTAAACTTTTTCGATGCTGTATAACATCTTCATCAAATCTAAAAGTACAATAAATCAATAGCAAATTCATAATTACATAAAAATGTAATACCTTTTAAAATATGTGACAGAAGGCAAGCTGGGCACCTGGCTTTTAATCCCTAATGATTTATGTAGTGCTTTAATATCCTTATGCAAAGCTTTGAAGTCATTGAATCTCTTCCACACTGTGATTTTAGTAACTGCATTTGGACAATTTTCAGGATATAGCTATAAATGAGCAAACAAGTAATTTAACCTAGTAATTTATGTAAATATGCCACTTACCATTGATATAACTTTGTAGATTGTAAAGCCTTTTTTGTGCTCAGATATGTCTGGTATATCAAACATTCTGACCCATTTTATTTCATTGGAAAACATTTTGTAAGAGTTGCATAAATATTTTGCTGCTTATGCAAACTATCGCTGGTGATCCATGTCATTGAAAGCTTTGCAAATACTTTGCATTGTGTTGATTTACCCAAACGCAACAATGGTAATCACATTGCTAATTATTTGCTAACAAATATCGTCCTCGTTTTGTTGACTTGCGCGTCACTTCCCGACATTTGCTGGTTGTGGAAGTGTGATGGAGAACGGTAGATATCCCGATCCAAGGCGCAATCTCAAAATAAATTAATAATACAAAAGTAAAATCGACAGTCCTTTAATCCCTTTTATTGTGAAATATTAAATACCTGTTGTTATAGTCCATGATTTGAAAATAATCCTGCAGCAATTTGAAGAACAGCTGTTGATCAAAGTATCATTTATAACCTCTTTCATTTCAAAATTTACAGGTTCTCCTCCTTTGCCCAATATTCTCACACATGGCCGGGCGTAAAATTATCATAATCTTGTATTTTTAGGAAAAAATAATAGAAGGCATAAGCAATGAAATTCAGAGGCGTTATTTCTGATTCAGGCGCATTAAGAGATTTTATGAGTAAGTGAATTGATTGAGATAATTGCGTAAATACTTAATCTTCAATATATTATTAGATATTGGCCTAGGCATATCCAAACTTTCCAAGCATTGTATTATTAGGATAACATCCAGGAAGGTATTCTTTATTGCATCAGAGGATGATTTAGGTGCAACACATCCATATATATGGTGTATATTACCAGTGGTTTACTACTTCAGGGAGTTTGAGTTTGGAGGAGTCAGTGAAGAGCATAATGAAATTTACTTAGAATTTGCATCAGGTATTACACATCAAGAATGTTATATTTTAAGAAAAATATACATTTATGACAATCACTAATATTTCAGAACACTTTGCACAAGCTCTTCTCACATTGAAACAGAATGGAAAGCTTTTAAAAATTAAATTGGCCAATAAACAATTACCATGTTTATCATTTATAATAGAACAGGTATTAGTTTCATATAACATTTAAAAATTTATTTTGATTTAGAATCATTGCTTAGGTAACTGAGGAAAGTTTAGTTAATCGAGAATATGTTCATGATATACCAATAGATGTAATTTCAAGAAAACATTGGAATGATTATAAGGAACCCAATTTTGTTGATTTTCATGTATGTTCATGCACATTATATAAAATAAGGAATATTGTTATGTACTGTTTAAGGTATCAATTCATTTGCCAAATCTGAAATCAATTAAAAAAATTGTTGATAGAATGAAGAATGTAAGCAACAGTTTAATTGTGATGGCAACAAAAACAGGCAGGCTGACTTTGAAAGTTAAATCAGATACCGTCACAATTGCTGCACATTTCACAGATTTGATGATTGAATCATTTGAAGGTATAGTATTAATTCAAATTCTCATTGTAATTTTGTTGTTTTACAATCATTGTTGTATATTAGTGGGTAGCATAAATACTATGATGGATGAAACACAGTATGAATATATCACCGCCACAATAGACGCTCGAATGTTCTTGCATTTCCTATCAGGTATGCAGCTTACAAATTATAAAACAAAGTGCAGTATTGTCCAATCACAAATGGTGAAATTGCATGTGGAACAAACAAGTACCATGTCAGTTGAATGTTACTTGATGGAATTTTCACCATAATCCAATAGTGGGTCTTGTTGATTATGTTTAAATTCACATTAAATAATAATTTATATTTAAGTGTAATTTAAAATTGCAAAATATATAATAAAAAAGGAACTCCATAAATAATAATGACTGGAATCCATGTCTTAATGAATCCACAGCAACTCACATATCTAGACCTCCAAGTAAATATCATCCATACTTTTACCATATTCCATTGAGTCAAGTTGTATTCCATAATATTCAAAGCAGTAGCCACATGGGAATGACAATTATCACAGCATAAATTGTGCATTCTTCTTTGATAAATAGCAGATGCTTCTTGTACCGCTGAGTCCCAACTAGTAATACCATTATTTGCTTTGCCTGGGTCCAACATTAAATACTTGGTTGGCCTACCAAATGCAAAGTTGTCTTCACTGACATGAAATGGTCCAGCAAAGTCTCTGATGACACCACTTGACATAGCAATGCCCATATGCCCAAGGAAAGGTATAAACCATGTTAATAAGGGAATTGGTGTCCATACCAAACAGAATGGATATTTATCATGCTCTTTATCTATTCTATATCCAGTATTGGAGCCCATTTCTGAAGTCATATCATTCGATTTTCCAGCGTGAAATGTTGCGTAATATCAGTCTTCAATACACGTATATACTCTAGCTACATTCCAAATTTGTTGACGGTGTTTTAAATATTTTGAGCCGTTTTCTCGTTTTTTCCATTGAGCACTATTTTCACGACAAATATGACGCAGCTGTCAAAATGATAAACAAATGAGCGCCGAGAAATGATTGTGGGAGCATGCCTGCTTTTTCAGTGCGCATGCGTATGAAGTACTTTTTTCAAACATGTTCGAGCATGTTTGTTTTGATTTGTTTCGTTGCATGAAATTGTCCACAGTGCACACAGTTGGTTAAACAGCCTAGATGCTACACGGTACAATCGTTTCGAATGCAAGCCAAGCAAATATTAATGTAAGTACGTGAGCATATCTCTCTTTTCGCATATTTCTTCATTAAAAACGTTAAATCCTCAAAAAATATTTTGGTCACAGAGTAATGACAGGTAATCCCAAAGAGACAAAATCCTTTTCGTTGCGTGGTTGGGGGCCTAAACATGTTTTGCGGAGACCCAACAATAGCTTAAAATGGAAAATATCTAATAAAGAATATTTGGATTATATTAAAATTCTCAATAATAAAGAAGTAGGGATTGGAATGAAATTCATGTCCAACTTCAGTTATATACAAACTATTGGATTGATAAAACTGAACAAGTTTTTTAAAACCAATAATGGCAAAGTAAATAAGAAAGCTATTATGAAGATATTTAGGGATATAGTGCCCAGAAAAATGCTAGGATTACCTAGCAATCAGTATTTGTTCCTAAACTTAATTAAGCTAGCTATTACAAGGAGTAATCATGAACACATTTATAAAACAGACATGATAAGAGGATTCCAATTGGATTCCATACCTTGGTTGCCAAAGAATCATCATATAAAAGTGAAAAGTGAACTGCTGTATAATGGACTTACCATATTGTTAAATCATGCAATTTTGCCTCTTATTTATAAATTTCTAAAATTTATACCAGTTGGAAAAAGTTTAGTAATTATTCAAAGTGCAGAATACAACCAGGCCATCAATAGTTTGGTTGCTTTTATGAAAAATAACAAGTACTTGCTTCCAACGAATTTTAATAATACCCAAAACATGGTTCCATATTTGAGATTCGTTCCCAAAGGAAGCTCTAAAGGGAAAGTGACCATGGAAAGTTTTCGAATTCTGGGAATGCTACCGAAAAAGTTAGTTCATTACCGCACTAGAAATTTAGTTTAATGATAAATATTTTAGCGACAATTCGACCAAAAATAGAGAATTGAAAAGTGAGATTAATAAAGCTGTGTATAATATTGCAAGAGAACGAAGTTTCGTCAAGACCCTGGGCTTTTACAAAGAGTGGTTCACGTTTGTAAATCGTTATAAAAATAAGCATATTTTTATAATTACTGTCGATATTGCCGACTGTTTTGGAAACATTCCGATAAGTAAGAAACTTATATATTTATAGTAATATAATATCATAATCTAATTAATTATTTGGTCTGTTTTAGGTGAACTAATTAGACTTGTATTTGATTCCAACTTACCGGATAGTTACAAATTTATATTAAATAGATCTATTACCACACAATTTGTCAATTTTGGTAAAATAGGTAAGAATAACATTACTTGGAAGTGGAATCATGGGCTACTGCAAGGATTACCACATGCAAGTGCACTATGTGAATTGTATCTGTAGGTTATTTTTATTAAATTCATAGTCAATTAATTTAGTCTTTGTAATTTATGAATAATTTCAGATCTAATCTCGAAGTTACATTCTTTGGAGGATTTAATAGACCAGACTGCTTTTGTTTTCGACAAGTGGACGATTTTTTCTTTGCTTCACGAAATAGGCAAGACATTTATAAGTAAGAAATATATGTTGGTATGAAACTATTATTCTCTTTATATCTATTCACGAAATTGTTGTATTTTAGGTTTTATGATAAAGCAAGCCAAATATTGAAATTGAATACCAAAAAAACTAAAAGTAATGTGAATATAAGAAGAAGTGATCAAATTAAATTTTGCGGAATGATGATCAATGGGAAAAATTATAAATTTAAGTGTTCTTTTAATACAACCGAACTTTATAAGCGATTTACTATACATCGTGGTATAATGACAAAAGAACAAGTATTCCGAAAAAATATTAGTACCAAATCAACAAACTTTTACTTCCAAAAAGCATTCATGAGTATGGAGTTTAATGGTTGTGAACATGTAATTCAGAATTATTTTGAGAGTATGATTTATGTTCTTCTTAAGTTGGATGCAGCTATTATGTATTTATCATATAGACGTCCAGTTGAGCAAGACTCCAGGACTATATTTGAAGCTGCTTTGTCTTTGAAAAGTTCAAGTTTCAAGCAAGTATTGAATTTGAATAAGAGCATAATGAAAGCATCTCCCGCCCTTTATACTAAACTCAATATAGCTGCCTTCAGAGCAATCGAATTGGTGTTTAAAATTCGGAAACATAAGACTTATATTCGAGTGGTGGAAAGTAATCAAAAGGAGTTGGATGAGCTACTATCAAGAAATACACACTTGAGACCATATAGTAATAATTTCAAATTTCCATCTTCATTGAAGCTTATAAGTAAGGCATTATAATATTAGGGGTATTGATTATCTGTTAATTGTGCATTTTTGTTGCAGAAACTTGCCGCACATCTGATTTTCGTTAATAATGTTTTAAATGATTAAGATGATGAATTAATGTTATGTTGGCACTTTCTTTTAAAATGTATTACCTCTTATTCTACGGCATACCTGCTTTAGTTGTTAAAGATTGTTAATAGGCGCCGCCTCAGCGCCTATTCTATTCACAGCTGATTATTTTATACCACTCCTTGAAGTAGTTGAATTCCGATAGATTTCCAGTCTCATTGAGTTAATAACACGAAGAAACACGTCATAATGATTACTAATGTGAAACATATTATTCTCGTGCTTTCTGGAAAAGGAGGTGTTGGAAAATCAACAGTTAGCACACAATTAGCATTGATTTTAAGAAATCGAAACTTTAAGGTTAGATTATAGGAAGAGAAAACAAAAACTTTTAAAATGTTTAATGTTAAACTTTAAGGTGGGATTGTTGGACATTGATCTTTGTGGTCCAAGTATTCCGTACTTATTAGGATTAGAAAATCAGGACATCCATCAGAGTGATGAAGGGTAAACATTCAATTTATATTAGCATTTTTTGTGTGAATTGTTTTTTTGTTTAATAGATGGATTCCAGTCTATATGGACAATAGCCAAAGTTTGGCAGTAATGTCAATTGGGTTTTTGTTAAACAATAGAAACTCATCAATTGTGTGGCGTGGACCAAAGAAAACAGCAATGGTGAAGGAATTTTTAACAAAAGTGTGCTGGGGAGATTTGGACTACTTAATAATAGACACTCCACCTGGAACATCTGATGAACATATTACAGTAATGGAACAGTTGGGGGAAGTTAAATGTGATGGTGCTATTATTGTCACCTCTCCACAGGAAGTGGCCATTGAAGATGTCAGAAAAGAAATTACTTTTTGTCATAAAACAAATATTCCAATCATTGGACTTGTAGAAAATATGAGCAGGTAGTGGAATTCTTGGTGCATTTATTATGTTTTAGAAATTAATACCTACTTTTTAGTTTTGTCTGCCCAAATTGTCAAAAATGTACTAATATATTTAGTTCAGGTGGTGGCTGTGCCTTAGCATCTTTAACTAGTATTCCATTGTTAGGAGTTTTACCTTTTGATATGAGAGTTAACCAGCAGACCACCCAAGCAACAACTGTATCCATACCAGAAACTACGGCAGCAAAGGTGTTTGATGAAATTGTCAATAAACTTATCATACAAGTTAATGGAACAATAGAAGCAATGGAATTGTAATGTATTTTTACAGAGCTTATTATTTTTAAAAGTATATGGGGAATTAGAAATGAGAAAAAAGTACATATTGGGTATTTTTTGTGTAGTTTCTTGATACTATTGTATCAAATGTATACTGTTGTATACTGTCAAATTTTTACTGTGTAAAAACACGTAATTTTAATTATCCTACCTTTGCTATGACTTACATCTGCTAGAGGTTGATGTATGAAACAGTGCAGCAGTTCTCAGGGAGTGACTATACAATTTTACCGCCTTTTGCCTTAAAATTGTAATATGATTTGGTTAGTATTCAGCTTTGCTGCCTATAAAGATGGATATGAAGCGGCGTTTACGACTAAACATTTTTCAAATTTTAAATAACCACCAAAAAATAAGTTGAAGCAGATACCT
>JAODIE010000007.1:8572652-8620061 GCA_027575565.1 Diploeciton nevermanni
ATATTAGTCATTGTCTTAGAACGTTGCATATCGTTTGGGCACGTATTCATTTTATCAGTATCCTATTGTGAATATTGAACGATATTCTAGAATCTTGACAATGAGTGAATAACACGTAAGGATGCGATAATATACTCATCCCGTCTGTGGTTAGCAGCGTCATAATTAAATCCTACAGCTGTTCTTTTGTGATTAACGTTTCGCAACTATTTTATACGCACCGTTTAAACATTTTACTGCTTTAACCTTAAATCAAATGGCGACGAATTTAGTGTTGTCTAGTGCACGACCGGTATAATTAAAATCAACCTTGAGTCTTATATGATTGTATGCACTAGTCTGAATCTGAGTTTCAATTTACAGTGTGCATCTATTTGTGCTTTAAAGCAACTATAGTTCGACCAATGTATTTCTAATATAAATATAAACCAGCATAATAGAAATATTTTCATTACTGAGTATTAAATAATGGAATCAGAGTGACAGTGAAAGTGCTTGATTTTTATCAGATGATGAATATGGGTGAGCCATTTTTTATTTGTTGTTGGATTCACCACAGACAAATAATTACATTATTCCTTATCTATCTATGTTTATGGGATTGGTTTTTCTAAATACAAATATACCGACAGCAAATGTTGATACTATTTGCAAGTCCTTCAAGCATGACACTGTTGGCAAGGAGTTATTGCAGTTGTTCCGCGTTTTGTTGTTGTAAAGTTGATAAAGACAAAAAATAATTCAGACTTTTTTTTTTGTTAAAGTAATAAGTATTTAAAACTGCTAATTTATACATTTCAAATGTATTTAGAAATTATATTTGTTTTTATATCATAATATTGAAATTGTGTCAGTATGTTGGAAACAGAATAGGGCTCAATCAATAGAACTGATATTAATTTATCATAACACATGTTTTATTTGACTGCAACAAACTCACTATATTTGAGGTTTGCACAATACAGTATAAAGTTGATGCGCGCAAATCGTTTCCGTATTTTATTACTAATCGAGAAACCGAGGACGCTAACATGATAATTGTTGACTCTTTACTTAGTTGTAAACTAGCATTCAGTAATAGTCACTTTTGTTGTAGTATGTCTGTGATATATAAATTCAAACCCAAGCAAATCGATATCCATTAACTAATTGGGATAGTGAACATTAAATCTGTGATATAATAAGTTTAAACCAAGTTCAATCATGGGATACATCAATGAAGCAATTGAAATTCCTGTGTTTTTAATATTTTTAGCATTAATGTTAGGAGGTAAGTGGTTATCATATTTTATTTTTACCGAATAAAAAGAGGTGTGGAAACAAAGTTATACTGAAACGGGTATAAGCAAGTCATAAAAATCATTATTCAATTAGGTAAATTTAACTCAACACTTTTAGTCATTACCTATTTACCGATTGTTATTCATCATATTAACCCATTCTATACTAACAAAACAAATAGCTGATTTCTTATCTTTAAACACATATTGATTCTAATTGAGCCTGAAGATGATGCAGTCCGGGTTTTTTGGTTTCCTTCCATTCAATATTTTCTTGGTCTTCGTCTTTTATTCTTACCTGCAGTGCAAACATATTTAATTTTCTAATCAAGACTGTTTTATCATTTACATTTCTTTCTTCAACAAGAATAATCTTCAAAATGTATACTATTTATTGTGTTTTCTGATACATGTTTAAGGTCGGAATTGTGGGTGCTGGAATTATAAATATAAATAACTCTTTTTTTTTTATTCTAGGAAAAAAACGTTTTATTAAGTGAATTTTAGTAAGTGTTAAAGAGAAATTTTATCAACATAATAACTATTAAACACTTCGTAATCACACTCATTGATACTCTATTATTCTATGATCAAGGAAAGCACTTATATTGAATTTAGGCCTCATTTGCAAAAAGGAATTCGATAGTGTAGTAAAAATATATGTATTTTTTATTTTAAAATAATTTTGTTTATTCTCTTTGCCTGTATTGTTTATCCAGATTTATAATAGTTGAAGCCACCAAACAATCAATATTGTCTTCTTATTTTAGCTCCTGTGAGCACAAATTTTATTATTTACCGCACTTGCTATGTAATAATGGGGAAAAACGAGTCAGATTGTGCCAAATTAGGTCTAAACACTACTGATAATGCCACAAATGAATTAGAAAAGGAAGTAGAACCGTATGCCAACTATATTAGCATGACGTTTGATATGGTTGCTTTGGTCATTCCATGTGTTTTGTGCATTTTTGTTGGTCCATGGTCAGATAAGAAAGGAAGAAGGCCAATTTTGGTTATCACAATTGCAGGTAAAAGATTATTAATATTTACTACCTTGCAGGATAAATGAAAATCTATTTTTACAATGTTATAGGTTTTGCGCTTGCAAATGGAATCAAAATAGTTGTAGCTGCAATTTCTACGTTGAATCCATGGTTTCTTTTCTTTCAAGTTATACCATTTTTATTAACTGGTGGTATACCAACATTTATGATGATATCTTTTTGTTATCTAATTGATATAACGCATGCAAAAAACCGGGGATTAAGGTTTAAATGATTGAAAGAAATTACTTCTCTCTTTTAAATTTAGCTTTTCAGATTGGGAATTTTAGAAGGCATTTTAAGTACCGGAATGCTCCTCGGGCTTTATTTTAGTGCGTCTTTATTTGCATTAATCAGTTACACTGGAGTTTATGTGGTTTGTACAGCATTATCCGTTCTGGCATTGTTTACGGCTGTTTTCTTGTTGAACGAAACAGTGGAAGACACGAACCAAGTATATTGCATGTAAAATATTATTTTACATGCAATATGTAACGCGGATATTTGCTATGTTTTACAGGAGTGTAATTTCTTTTCATTGAAAAATCTTCGAGAAGTTTGCCATACAACCTTTAAAAAGCGTGAAGGTTACAATAGACTCATTCTTCTGGTGTGCATCGTCTCAATAATTGTCTATGTATTGGCGGAAAACAATACTGGCACTGAGGTTTTACTACTGCGATCAAAATTCAACTGGGATTTGCATAAAATTACAACGTATAGTACGATACGATCGATTATAGCTATTGTGGGAGGATTTTTTGGAATCTACATTGTGCACACTAAATTAGGAGTGCCAGAATTACCCTTGATTATTATTGCATTAGTGTTTTGTGCTGCGAATACTTTTATTATGGCGTTTGCACAATTTGATTGGCATATATACGTTGGTAAGGCATTAAATTTGTTCAAATTAGGATTGTTCAAGATAGAAGTGGAACATACAAAAACACCAATATCTTTTTAGGCATTGCAATTATTAATATTTCAAAGTATTGTTGAGTGTGGTCACGAAGTGTTTAAGATTCATATTGTTGAAAATTTGCACTATAACACTTACTTAAAATTGATTGGTAAAACGTTTTCGGCATGTTGCCTTCTTCTTCTGAAGAACAACAATATTAATATTTCTTTAAAATAGTAAGGTTCCTATTTAATGTAATAAACAATTAAATTATTATTTTTCAAATTAATTTATTCCTAATTGTGTAATATAATGAATTATAAAGGGAGTTTTGGTTTCTTGAATCTTAAGGGTAAACAAACTTTTTCTAACTATTTATAAAACTTAAAAGAAGGCAACAAGCTGAAAACGTTTTATTACTATACAATAAGAAACTGTTCAAGTACATGAATATTAACGTAATGAATATTAAACACCTCGTGTAATCACGATTCACTAGAAGTATTCACACACAGGTTTGCGCTACACGGCGGCTTTTCTTCTCTCTCCCACCCGATGATGCATCGGCAATGATTCCATAGTTCGCGACTCTACAATTTGTGCGCGCAGTCAGGTTGGAGAGACAGCGCATACCGCGGTCCCACGTAGCCCCATAGGTTCCCAATATTTTTTTTATCAAAAAAGTTTGTTAAAAAGACATTTCTGTTTTTGTCTGTTTCTTTTCTGAACAGTCCATTCAAAAATTATTCTTAATATCACTTATCTTGTAGCTGCTGCTTTAAGAATAATGGCAGCTGTTGTGAGTCCAATGGTACGTTCATTATTATCCAAAATAATTCCACATGCTGATATAGGCCAAGTGTTTTCAATTGGTGTTGCTTTGGAATCACTTATTGCAATGGCTGGAGGACCAGTGTATACCTTATTATACACAAATACACTTGATACCTTTCCAGGTGCATTTGATTTAATTCCATTCTCTCTTCATATTACAAACCTTGCCGTATTTATGTGAGTTTTATTTATAAATATTTATTATTGTATTCTTTTTTACTTAATACAATATGTATTTTTAGATTTGTTCTTATCTTAAAGCAAAGATCAAATACCATTATATACTTAAATATACAAGAAGAATAGAAGCTTAATAGATAAATGTTTTAACTTGCAAAGTCATATTATCTACATAAATAATAACACAACTTATTGTTTCAATTTACATCATTCAAATAAAAGTTTGAACTATTTTTTGTAAATTTGTATTAACCTGTCTGCTTCCCGGAAACCAGTTTCGATGGCACCATGAACTGTCGAGTAGTGGTGGGGATTTGTTGCTTCTCCTGCAAACTGAAGACGGGGAATCTTAGCCTGGTTGAAGATTGGCTCAGCTAAAACTAGGTTTGGCGATGGAGAGAAATGTTCATTCGCTGCTACTGTTTGGTAGGAATAAGAACCGTGGAAATGGTGGTTCATATACCAGTCAGTTCTACAATCAACCATGATTTTATGTCTATCTGCTAAAATTACCATTTATATCCTTGTAATACCTGATTAGTTGATCTGGGCGTGGAATAGTATAAATATCTCCAAAGAATTTCTCAAATAAGAACACAATTCCATTGATTAGAATCTCTTCGTTCATCAACTCAATGTAAGGAACATATTCTCCTGTGAACCAGACTGTCATTGCTCTAGGGTTTTCCTCTAAACGGTAAACGCTCATAATATCACGTAACCAGTGTTGATCATTCTATAAGAGTTAGCGTATTAATTAATAAACTCTGATTAGAATGTTAGCCTTACCCTGGCTGGACCAAATGGAAATTCGACAGGTAGCATTTCTTTGGCTTCGTAAGTCCACACAAAGGTCCATCCCGTAAAGCTTGGATCAGCTGGCCACCAACGCCATGGAAATTGCACAATAACTTTGGATACCGCAGATATCCCTAAATCGTCAATTACTTGCGCTTTTTCTGCGCTTAGAGGTGGATTGAATATCTCTCTATGATAATGTTTAAGTACACCGAGGGAAGGGGTGAATATTATATGGTCAGCTTGATATGCAGAGCCATCATCACAGAGTGCAATTGCAAAGTCATCTCTGTAAATAATTTCAATGACTTCTTTGTTCAGTTCAATGTGTCTATCAAGATGGAATCTGGTGTCCACTACCGGGAATTTTTTAAGTAGAATTTCTAAGATAGTTTTGTAACCTCGGCCTCCCCAATTTAGCTCAAGATCTCCCTCACAATTACGATATCCGTTTGTAGCTACAGCTTGGAACCAAGTAAAGGCTCCTTCATCACTTAAGGCTAATCTATGGTAGGTTTCAAGGCCCATCATAGCAATACGGAATTTTTCTTTATCATCACTCCAATTTTCTCTAATACTTGAATTAAACCTGGACAAAATTTCTGATTCTTAATCATATTGAAAACTGGAAATAAATGAAAGGACTTACGCTCGTATACAATATTCACCGACAGTCGTATCTACCGGTTGATGTCGGTTGCCATCAGCAGTATAAACTGCTTCGAACAAATCGAACAATTCCTTATTAAAATCATCCGAAATATAATTACGATCAGAGAAATAAAAGTGGTAATCGAAATTCGAGTGGTGTAATACTCCCATTTCCTTAACCATTTGAAACACGATGTTGCCTCCTTCACCGTGACACCATTGCGCACCTAGATCTACGTAAGCATCTCCGAAGAAGACGCTATGAATGCGTCCTCCAATTCGGTTTTCAGCTTCTAAAATAGTCACGCTGAAGCCGTTTTCATATAGACGTCGACCAGCTGCAATTCCTGATGGACCCGCTCCAATGATAACAACTTTTGGTTTACTATCATCATGACCATGAACAATAGCTACTAATAATGTGAGTAATACAATGAGATTCATTGTTACAGATGACTGCGAGAGAATTGAATTGAATTGTGCGAGAATATTTATACTGGGCCATTATTTATAAGTGACTCGTAAGATATGAGATAAATAATTGCAAAATGTTCAAGCAAACGTTTATTTTTTACTCTGGCAAATATTTAGCTAAAAAGGTTTTGTACATTTATTTTCCGTATGCAATATCAATCCTGTTATTGTTTTGATGTTGGCTATATGTAATTGTTATTATTAAGTCCAGTGCAAATTTATTATTATTCTTCATTCAATCGGTTCATAAGGGTTAAGTATGAATATGACATTTTAAGGATCTAAAAAATAAATTGAATTAATAAAAAATGCTTGAGTTAAATATATGCTTCTTTGATATTGTATTTTTTTGGAATGAAAACAATATTATCGAAGACGGAACACATCTATTGTTTTGTTGTTGATTTGGTGGAAAAATATCTTTTAAGTAACTTGCATGTTATTTGACAGAAAAAGTGAATTAGTAATAATCTAAACATTATAAAATAAACTACTTGTTAATAGATATTTTTAGAAAATAATTCACATCATCACATCAGAGTACAGGAAAAAATAGAAAGTTTGTTTCTGTCTTATTTATACAGATTGAAATAACTATTTTCCTAGTTTATTCTTCGAAGAAAACTAAGCAATAACAAGTTTCAACTGGGAGGAATTATTTGACACATGTTAACTTTTCATTACATTACATATAAATTAGAAGAGCTCTTAAATTAAGGGATGGCATCTAACGGATAAGATTGGAATTTTCGAATAAAAAGTTTATAAAAATATAAACTCACCCCAACATATGATGCCAAATTCAACAAGGAAAATTTTCCTGCTGTCAACACTGATGGTCGTTTTGATCTTTCCATCATCAGGATCAGACTCTTTCTGACGGTTGTGGAAGAATTATACCACATGGAAAAATAGCAAGCATCACGTATTTCCTCGCTCTTAAAATAATATTCAATTAGTGTTAATTGGTGGCTTTAATTAACAAACAATAAATAAATTAATTAGTTTACTTTCAGCATTAAATTATTTCCATAAATACAATACATGCCAAGTTGCATTACTAGTGTGCAGGTATAAAATGCCAAGAATAAGATTTTAATTAGTTGATCTTCCAGCTAAAATACAATTTTATACAAACATAAAAAAATTATTGTATGCCATAAAAATATTACCATAAACTGAAACCAGGTATTGCAAATAGCCAAAACACTATCAGCAAACTGAACAAAGAAATAGAAGGTAAATGTATTTTCAATATCATCAACATATTCTAAAATGCCTAAATAATGTTTGCAACAATCAGCTAAGTACGTATTAATGTGATGATCATGTAATTTATCATGTTCCAATTCTGGATTTTCAGATCCATTGCTAATATCATCATTCTTTAACCCAGCCCATCTTGATGTATTGATTATTTTATCTCGAAGGATCTCAAATTGAGCACTTCCGATAGAAATGATTCCCAATGTGAGAATATCCATTGTTGAATTGTTATAACAAGCTATTCCAATACAAGCGACTTGGTACAAGTGGAACATCCACATAAAAGCTCCAATATCAAACACAGAGAAACGTATTGCCATTTGTTGCGAGAAGAATGGTTTGAGGAAATACAGCAGTACCAGATTTATCACAGTGAATTGGTACGCACGCATAAAAAAGCGAGCAATTTTAATGGTACTCTGGACATATTTGTCGCATTGTTGTGGGTAGTCATTGAACATTGGATGTTCAAGATGATCCAATAACTTGAGGAACTTCCGCCGGTTCAAATCGAAGATTAAATGTTTTAACACGTAAGATACCTCAGAGGCCATAAATGACAATAGTTCCGTCATTTCTTTATATTCTGCGAGTTTAAAGTTAGAGTATAGTTCAGTGAACAAAAAAAATTGAAATGTAATATCAATTATCCACCAGAAATAATATTTTAGCCGGTACACAAATGTGGGATTGCGGATTGGCCATGCACCTGATAGCACTAACATACTTTTCTGCATCTCAATTGCATCCAAAATGTTTGATAATTTAGGGGACTTCATGATGGGGACTGATGGATTCATGTTTTTAAACATGTTTTTTATATATTTTACATATCATAAAATATGTACATTATATCTATAATAATTGGTAGGTTGCAAAAAAACTTTTAAAAAGTTTAATTCAATTAACTACACAACGAGAAACACAATTTTTCTATATTATTTATTCATACTAATAAATATTTTATTTTCAATTTGCAAATTGTTTTTTCTACTTGAAATTGTTTGTTTGTATTGCGAGGGTTGCTAAGAAACCAATTCTGTTTAGCTTTCTAACCCTTAACTCCAAATACCGGTGTTTGTATTCCTACAATACCGAAATCATTGATATCATTGTCAAACATTATTTCATCAAAACAAAATCAAATTTCTAGTTGTCATATACATTTTGGCCGTCCGGGCTGCGTGGAAGTGTTTTAAAGCATAGAACAGACTGAAAATGAGTGTAAATACAGACCTCTGCTCAAGAGAATCTTGTTACCGTCAAGCATTTTCGGTAACACCTCCAAGCAGCAATGGATTGATCTGCCGTGTTCATCACACCATCATAATGGGCCATGGCACTGTAAATCAGCGAATTCGCTTCCTCCATGCCACATTTAATTCATCCGGAGACATCCTCGCTCTGCATAATCATCTTGGGAATGTATACATATTTGATTTTACTTGTAGCAAGTACTGGTTTTTGGTCCACATTAACTGTTCTCTTATTAAATTTGTGCCTGAGATGAAAACTGGTGTAGCTTTGAAGGAAACCTTATTGATTGGTACCACAAACGGAAATATTTGTGTATACAATTCTCATACGAGCCAACACGTGTCCAATCTTGTAGGACACACTAATCCAGTTAATGATATTTCATGTTCTGCCAATGTAGAATGTGTTACGCTTGCTAATAATGAAGCTATTATTTGGGAATTGGAAAATTTTACAAAGTTACAAGTATTACAACTAGAAGAAGGAAGCATTCTTAGATTTGTAGATATTATTAATTCACATTGGATATAAATATTATAGTTCTGATTTTAGGTTATGTTTATTCCTGTAAGCAACAATCTGATTGGTTGTTTCAATGACGATATTCTACAAATTTGGAGAGCTGCAACCTATGACACCATAAACCTAATGGCAGATAGTATTGGAGGAGAATTCGCAAAGTTACGAATTCGGACAATTGCATTTACAAGGTATTCTTAACGGTTCACCGACAAACTCCCCGAGTCAACTCGACACATCTTCTATCCGCCCCAACCCCATATTTGTTCTTCTTTGCTTAAATCTGACTGGATAATATGTCAGTGTTTTGTGTTTCTAGCAATGGAAAGCTGATGGCAATTGCTGGACACTCATCAACTATTTTTATCCTCGATGTAGAATCTCTTAAACTTCGAAAAGAGTTTTCATTTACCGAAATGCACGTCACGGTTAAAAAAGCTCTCTTTATCCCAAATGTATTTGATGATGGTGTGAATAAGATTCTCTCGTTTCTTACCAGCAGTGGAACTCTGTTTTTCTACAACATGGAGTTTGGAACATTAGTCAATAAAATTACAGTCGATGAAGAAATCTGGAAGTATACAGTCGATTCTTTCTCGAACAAAGTTGCTACAATTAGTAAAGCAGGAGAAATTCAGATTTACGTATTAAGTTACCTATTACCGAAGCTACAGAATATAAAAGGAAAGCTCAAGTCTCAGGTAAGGACAAAAGCTAAAGCATCAAAATGTGGAGAGACTAACAATTCGATCAAAAACAAAGTGAGAATAATATTTTATATGGCATTGCATAGTATTTGACGAATTTTATGAGTTACAGATGAATACTGTTCTTAACACTGGCAAACTGAAAGCAATACTTAAAGAATTCGGGGAGTACCCAGGTATATACCGAAAAATAATCTGGCAACATTTATTGCAATTACCATGTGACGACTCCCAATATACACCAATTTTTCAAGGTGATTGTAAAAATGCTTTCGAGGAATTCGAAAAACTTTATTCGTTAGAAGTCAAACAAGACATGGAAAGCTTAAAGCGCTTCACAGAACTTTTGGTAGTTTGGTGTCCATTTCTATCGGTAGTAAGCTATTTACCGGTATTGATCTTTCCTTTCATTAAATTTTTGCAAAACGAGCCAGTTTTATGTTTTGAATTATTAATGACGTTAATTGGTGAGTATTTCGTAAGTTAAATAAATTTACATTGATGTAATTGAACATTTTAGTAAACTATTGCCAATATTGGTTTGAATACCATCCAGTACCACCGTTGAATGTCTTGGGTCTTGTTGAATCGTTACTATATCAAGAAGATCTTGAACTTTTGGGACATTTAAGCAAAATCGGGGTTACTTCCAAGACCTATGCCTGGTTTCTATTGCAATCTATGTTCTCCGAAGTTTTCACTTCTTCCAACTGGTTAATTTTCTGCGATCATTTGATGTCGCACAATGCAACCTTCTTAATTGTTGCAGTCGCTGCTTATTCTTTGGTTAACAGGAAAGTGTTAATGATAATGGATAATGTTGAAGACTTTGATCTCTTTTATAGAACCATTAATAACATCGACTTCAAACAGTTTATTGCGCGGTGTTACAAGTTGTTTAACGATAAAACAACAAAGAATCATCCAAGGGAATATTTAACACCTTACATACCTTTTGAAAAAGGAAAATATCCTATCTTTACACAATATCCGAAAAATTGTATAGAAGTGTGTAATAGCATTAATGATCTACGTTCGGAAGCAAACAGTGTTAAAATAGAAGAAGAAGCTATACGAGCAAAAATTGAAGAATTGAAGAAACTCACTGAATTAGAGAAATCCCAGGAAGATTTTGAAAGGCATGCTCAGTTGAATAAATTATACTGTGAAAAGCTTGAAGAAGAAAAGCAAAACGTTGAGAAAGAAAGGAAAAAGTTAAACAGCTTGAAATTAAACATGCTAAACAAAGGATATCAATTTAATTGCGATTCTCAAACAAAAATAGAAACAAATAATAATAGTTTTTCAAATCTGTCAAAGTCTACTGACTCAAAAGATTGTACAATGATTGAGGAGCATCTTTTAAAACACTATACTAATTTATTGAAACATAAGATACAAATTGAGGGGCTTGTTGATGATAATGTATCCTTGGATTTCATACAGTTAAAGAAGAATTATAAAGAAATTTTTGATGAAGGAAATAAGGTTCAAACCCAATTATCTACACCCAGGAAAGAATATTTAATGCAATTGAATATAATAACAGGTTTATCTGCTGTTGATAGTTTAATTAGTAAAGTGGAGTCGAGGATTTTAGATAGGAGTACGACAATGGATCGGACAAAAACGAAAAATGTTGTATTGAAATTAGTTGAGGAAAGTGATGAGTTATCACATGAGATAACTAAATTAATGAACTTGATTACAGCATCTAAGTAAGTTTTATATTGATATAATATTAATATATATTTTTATACTGGTGTCTATAATTATGATACAAATTAAATAACATCTTAATACGAGCTATTGAGTTAACAAATGGGTAAATTATAATTGTATTTATTTATCGTTGCTTAATTGTAAGATGATAAAGATGTCTATAAAGATAAAAGAGAGATTTTGGTGTTAGCTGAATTGTTTTGTTGGGGATTTACCGTTTTTTAGCTTCATTTGAAAATCTATCATTGGACAATTTCTCCATTTCTCTTTAATCCAGATTAAATTTTTTACAGTACGATTAGTTTAACTCAATATAAAGTTTTTACTATTTCAAAGGGTTTACTTAAGAGGGAATGATATTTGTAGGGGTTGTGTTGGGTGAAGTAACAAGAGACCATTTTTATGTAAAGGATATGTTAAGTAAGTAAAATGTGATTTTTACAACGTAGGATTGGGCAGAAAACATTAAGAAAGATTCAATTGACCTCTGGTATCTTGCCTGTAAAATGACATCAATTTACTATAAAATGCATGATTAATAAAAATCACAACTGTGAACAATTTACTTCGAAACGGGCAATTCAGGTAAAAATCAGAACTATGCCTAATTCTTTCATATTGCTATTCTTTGATAAGATAAACTGTACATAACACTAAATTATTTCAGTGTTGATTATTAGAACAATAGACCCTTGTATCATATATGTCAATAAGTATGTTGTTTTTTCTTAAATTATGTTAGAGCTTTGGCGGGCCGCACAAAAAGTTGTTAGGTCGACTCTTGTTCTATAACAAAAGTTGCAAATGGAGAAAACACTATAGTCAAAGCATTTAGATTTTCGCGCTATGTTATTCCAATTCGTTGAAGAAATGTGAACTTTAATATGCATCTCATTTATCTCATTTTCCATTCAGATGATTCATAAGTGCAAAATAAGAATATGATGTTTTAAGTATCTTAAAATGTAATATCAGTACAAACATAAAACATCTCACTTTTTCCAACTTACAACCATATACGTTGTCATTGTAAGGAAAGAAATCTTTCCAGCTGTTAACATTGATGATCTCTTGGATCTTTCCATTATCAACATTAAACTCTTTCTTACTTTGATTCCGGAATTATACCATTTTGAGAAGTAACATGCATCTTGTATTTCTTCACTCTACAAGTAAATAAATGCTGCATTATATTTAAGTACCTTTCAGTGTCATGTAACTAACTCTAATCATCAAAATATTTCCGTAAATACAGTACATGGCAAGTTGCATTAAAAGTGTGATGGTATAAAATCCTAAAAATATGATTTTGATAAATTTATCCTCTAGCTAAAATATAAATAGCAGTTTTATATGTTAATGTAAATAGATTAATGTAAATAGTTACCATAAATTGAAACCATGTATTACAAATTGCCAAAATGCTATCAGCAAACTGCACAAGAAAATAAAGAGTATAAGCAGCTTCAATATGATCAATATACTCTAAAATTCCTAAGTGATGCTGGCAACACTCTCCTAAATATTTATTAATATTATTATCCAGCTGCTCATTCATTTCCAATTCGTCATTCTCGCTGCCATTGTCAATGCCTGAGTTGGTCAACCCAGCCCATTTTGATGCATTAGTTATTTTATCACGGAGAATCTCAAACTGGGCACTTCCAATTGAAATAATCCCCAATGCAAGAATATCAAGAGTGGAATTGTTATAACAGGCACACGCGATACTGAGGACCTGGTATAGATGAAATACCCACTTAAAAGATCCCATTTCAAACACTGAGAAACGTATTGCCATTTGATCCGAGAAAAATGGTTTCAGAAAATATAATAGCACTAAATTAATTACTACAAATTGATATGCTCTCATGAAGATTCTTGCAAATTTGATAGTACGTTGGACATATTTGTCGCACACTTGTGGATAATCGTTGAACATTGGCTGTTGGAGTACATCTAATGCTTTAAGAAACTTTTTGCTATTAAGATCGAAACATATATGTTTTAACAAGTAAGATACTTCGGATGCCATAAAGGAGAGCAACTCTGTCATCTCTTTAAACTCACCACGTTGGTAGTTTGTGTATAACTCTATAAAGAGAAAATATTGAAATGTAATATCGATGGTCCAAGCAAGATAATGTTTCAGACGATATGTAAATATCGGATTTTTTATTGGCCATGTACCAGTTTTAAGCAACATGTTGTTTTGCAAGTTTATTGCGTCTAAAATGTTTGATAACTTTGTGGGCTTCATGTTGAAAGTGGAAATGTGAGTAAAAAAGCATTCCAAGACTAAATTCTAAATTATATTTATATTAAGTATTACCATTAATTTTCCATTTTTAATGAATACCTTATTTTTTGTAATAATTGGTGTTGCTTCTAGAGCACATGATTATAGTAATTATCATCTTGTTAGTGATCACAATTTTATTTTTTAATAGAAAAGAAATTGAAATTGAAAGAAATACTAAAACTTGTAGATGTAAAATTTAATTAATAATGCATTCTATTTGAGTAATGAGTATTTTCGGTTGTTTTTCTTAGTATATAAATACTTATAAATAATTTAAGGAACCTTTAATTGATATCTGAGGAAGGTATAGTATAGTTTAGAATATAATTGTGAACAATAATGAAGTAGCTTATCAGTTGATAAAAGTATATTATTAAATATTTTCTGGAATTCGTTTCTTAAACGGTGGACAATGGTGGTTAAACATTGAAAACTTTAATACTGCGCTAATTCTCAAAAGAGAATTTGATTCTCTGTTCAGTAAAATAAAAAATCTGAATATTGCTTTGTTTTGCTTTGTTATATTCTTGTGCTCTATTTTATTATACACCTACCTTTAAAAGTTTTTTCCTTAAAGCCTATTTTTCATGGATTAGGTTAGGTTTTTGTAAATATATTTACAAAATTATTCATAGATGCAAATAGACATAATATGTTGCCTTACATAGAAAGAGATTTTCGATATTTTAATATCTAGCATAAAATAAATAATTTTCTTGGTTTAAAATTGTAATAAGATATATTTTGCAAAATAGTTACATCACACGTGTGTGCAAAAATGTATATTGCTTCAATCAATATTGAAGGCAGTAATACTGACAGCCAGTCGTAAAAAGTGAGATCGTAAAGTGATCTATCTGTGTATGAGCAAGCATTTTCGTCACAATTGTATAATACAAAAGTTGTTCCAGTACGTACAAAACATGTCTAAAATTTGCCGTAAATCCGACCTACAAAAACATCTAAGGTACTATCAACAAGAGCAAGCGCGTCTATCGTAGTCCTGCGGCGCGCATTTCCATCAATGCACTTTGTGTGATAATCCCATGACTAGGATTGTAGCTGTTGTAAGCCATGTACACGTTACTGTTGCTGTTGAGTCTGCGTGATCCTTTTGAACGCGGTTCAATATTAGTAGCCTTTGCGCTGCACTTTTTATTCAATTCTTGTTTCCAGCCACAGGAGCTTCTATTCAGTTCCCTTGGTGGCAGTTTAGAATCTGATTTTATTTGATTTGTATTGCGAGGTCGATAGACCTGCCGTAGTTTAGGCTCTGATTGAGTAACATAACTTTTGTGACTCTTTAAGGGTTTCTCTGCCTTGTAAACACCTGGTCTTATTTTGGGTTCTTTAAATTCCGGTTCTACTTTTACCAGACTTTTACTGGTCCTCAGTGGTCTTAATTTTGATGATCCAGAAGATGACATCATTTCATACAACTTGTTTCGGTACTCGTCTACAGAGAGACGTACATCATCATTGAATGGAATCACCACTTCCGACTGCATTACAATTTCTTGATGAGGATCACGAAATTTTGCTACGTATGGATGCTTTAAGGCTTGTTCTGCAGTGAGACGTTTATTAGGATTGAACACAAGAAGTTTATTGATGAGGTCAGAGGCGTCACTAGGAACGTCAGAACCCAAAATTGATCGGAATGCGGTCCGTTGGCCAGAGCAAGCATTCTTTATCATAGAAGTCCCAACGCCAGACACACAGATAGTACTAATTTCTATAAAATTCAAACAAATTTCAGATAAAACAAACAAAAGTGTATCAACAATGGGATGTACCTTCATTAGTAGGACAAGGAATTGTAGCCATGATTCTCTCAATTTGATTAACTGTACTGGTCCCTGGAAAGATTGGTTTGCCAGCAATCATTTCACCAATAATACAGCCCAAGCTCCACATGTCAATGCCTTTGGTATAGTGGCGATTAGCAATTAGAATCTCAGGGGCGCGATACCAACGCGTTGCTACATAATCTGTTAAAGCAGGATCAGTGTCACTTGGACTACCATCTCCCCATTGGGACATCGATCGTGCAAGACCGAAATCAGCAATTTTACATCGACATAGAGTATCTAATAATATATTGCTTGGTTTTTGGTCTCGGTGAATAACATTCCCGGAGTGGATATACTTGGTGGCTTTTAGCAATTGATACATGATGTATCTCTTGTGAACATCCTTTAAAACATTCCCACGTTTGATCACGTTGTGTAAATCCGTCTCCATATATTCAAAACCTAGATAAATATCGCGGTTGTTTGTTGCCCTGTAAAGTAGAGAAGCTTGTTAGACTTTCAATGTTCTAATGTTATTGTCTACTTACCTATGAATGCTGTGCAATTTAATAATGTTTGGATGATTCTTAAAAGATTGCAAAATCATTATCTCCCGAAAAGTCCTCTGAGCATCTGTTTGATTACGGAATGCATCAAAAATTTTCTTTACCGCAACAATTTCTTTCGACTTCTTATCAACTGCTTTCCATACAATTCCATAAGCGCCTTTCCCAAGCCGCTTGTGTATATCAAAGCGCTTTGAAATATGCTCATCGATCTCCGACATTTTATCCTTCGACATTTCTGTGTGTTAATTTAGTTTTCCACGGAATATTCGCAAAACACACTGTTCAAACTATTGCTTGAAGTGTAACACTTGTATAAAATTAGTAGAAAGCTTGCATTTTGGTGTTTTTGTCACGTTACGCCACAATCGCCACTATATTGTATAAAATGGTATAGAATGACGGACAAGGGTATCACTCAACGTGGCTGATTGTTACACCCTTGATCCATATTTTGAGTGAACGTGAAATAAATAATTAACGAACAAATAACGCACCGCATTGATGTGACATTCTTGCAAAGACATGCAGCAATTGACGTGAATGGATTTATCGAGAGACGCAAATTGAACAAGTCCAACGATTTGTTGAGCTGATTGAACTTAAAATTGATGCTGCCAAAATGAAAATAATGCACTGGTCCCGTCACCCCCCATCACAAGGCATGTTAAATCATTAAAAATCAAATAAAATAAATGTCACGTTCACATTTATGTTGTCATCTTCTTTGCAATCAGTGAACGTTTGTTTAGTTGGCGTGGTAACCGGCGAGGAAGTACCGAGACCATTCGTTCATTTCCTCACCCTCTTTACCAACCAATGTTTGTATTTGTATGATTTGTATTTAAGCATACTAGTGGCATCTAGGACTTGTACAATAACGCAATAAATTGTTGTGGAACGTTCAATAGTTTTACAACATGAAAAGCAAATCCATAATAACATAAAAACCTTTAAGGTATTGGAATCAATTTTCAAACCATAATATGTGTACAATATGATAAGGATTTTTAGAATACAGCCTGAAGCATTTTTACTTAATTGCGCAATTATTAGTAAGAAAACGCATCGTAAATTTGTTATTCTATGCAATAGACGTTGAAAAAGTGCCAGAAGAAAAATGTTTGGAAATAACAACATTAAGGATAGAAATTTGAAAAAAAATTTTGTATATGTTTATGTTCAAACTAATAACTCATTTTATAGACAATTATGTATTATTATTGAACCAATAAATGCAGCTTACACTCTATTTCGCAGTTATAGGAATTTTCTGGGTGACTCTTTCTCAACATAATTGCTGGCACCATGTCAGGCTATTCAGCAATCTTATTGCCATAATTAAAAATAAAAAAAACTCAATCATATACGCTACACTTAGTCAGACACTCATGGTTAGGTACAATTACACACCCAATATCTCAATCTAAAAATATTTATCAATGACAGTGAAATGTCTAATAAGTGATTGGTCCATAGAATATTTTGGATTAAAAAAAACCTTAGTCATCTGTTCAATGGTGTTCCTCATTAGATGAATACTAATAGCGTGGAGCAGCAAATTTTCCATCAAAATGACATTAAATGCACTCGACTAAACATAATGTACTGTAATGTAAGTTTCAATTTTTTTATTAAAAAAAACTTCTGTGTCAAAAACAAAATGCGACAAGAAAATTAGAAAAGTTGTGTCGTATTAAGCAACTCATACCTAATCGATTATGCGTTTATATATGTGTCTGTACTTTTTCACAACAATTCACTTTAACAACTTACAACTTTGGAACCATTAACGATAAATTAATTACGTTTTCACCCATTTCATTAGAATTTATTTGCAAATTGTTATTAAAGGCAGCTAAATAATTTAATAATAATTACGAAAGGTATGAGACAATATATCAATTTGCAACCAAAATTTGGTCAAACACCAAAATCAAAAAATCCATTTAGGTCGGATATTTACTGTTTCACAGTGTAATCAATCTTAGTAAAACACCAAATTGTCTTAATAACTGAATTCAGCGTCAGCTATTTGGGTTCCACAAGAAATTGTTATTTCGGAGAAATTTCTAATATTAAATATCGTAGATTCTGTTTAGCAAGAATCTCATTGGGAATATCAACCGGTTACGTAATAGTTCATTATTTGCGCAAGATTTATTGTAGTGTGCCATATCATAATGTGCCTGTGCCTGAATCTCATGTATGGTTACTAAGTAAGGGATCTTTTTGATAAACCAAAGTGGCGTTTATTTCGTACTCAGAAACTGATAAACATCTAGATTTAGATGATTATGTTGAGTCGAATGAAAAATCGCTTAAAAAAAAACACTTGAATGCAATGTTTATTTTAATAAAGAATTAGTCAAACCTGTGACGATTATGTCATTATTTGTCGTGACATCGTAATTTTCAAGTAATAACATGATCGGTTTCTATTCCGTTAGGGTGATGCAGAGAAGAGTGCCAAAGTTGATGAATGAATGAACACTGCACTTGTTATCATTATTGATGCAATGCGCTTGTTATATCAATCATTGCATACGTTTTAACACGACGTAGAATGTAGATTTTGAGTGTTGTGAGTGCACTTGATACTATTATGATATTTTACGTTGGTTTTATTTCTATTGGGATTGTACCTTTGCCGTGGTCTTTAAATAAATGTGTCGGAAGTGGAATTGCAACCGCTATCAATTTCAATGTATTCCTTGTTATCAAAATAATTCCGGACTCGTTTTTGGTTTCACAACACTATTATTAACTTCCATATTGTATTTTGTTCTAGTGGAAACAAAAAATAAAACGTTAGAGGAGATTCTATCATCACTCACATAGGGTGCAAAACACGTGCATATACTACTGTAACGTGCCGACAGTCAACTAGTTTCTTTCCATATTAACACTATATTATTAAAACACAATTCAGTTTTTACGTTTGTTGTCTATATTTCATTTTCATTAAATGACGATTACTGGGTAAAGTCCGATTCGTTTATGATCAAGAATTGCAAAATACAACTTTAGATACGAGCGCATTTATAATTATTGCATAATTAAATTTCAGTTATTATGCGAATGATGTGGCACATTTTATCTATTCCGGCAGTCAATCTCGCAAAAATAACAACTAATGCAAGTTTTACTCGTTGGCGGTTTTAATGCAATCTGTTTTCGTTTATAAGTATTGAACATATCAAAAGTGCTAATAAACGAAGTACTTGAAAATAGAAAGGCGAATTAATTTTGCTGTATCATCGAGAAATAACGTTTTATCTCAGTACCAATATGGAAGAAGGTGTACCGTTTTTAAATAAGAATGCGGCAAGTAAACAAACCAATGTTGCAATTGTCAAAAAATTTGAATTGGAACCACCGGCCAAAACAAATATTTATTTTCTCAGGCAAGTGAGTAACTTAAATTCCATTTGTGACAGATTAATGATATATACATGTGTATCTTATAGATTTTAGGAAATTTTACAATGGTTTTCCTGTGTATATTAGGATCTATTACTACTGGATATTCAGCGATTCTTTTACCACAATTAAAAAAACCTGATTCTATAATTAAAATTACAAAAGTTGAGGAATCATGGATAGGTAATTACCATTAGAATTATATCAGATACTTAATGTTTTAACTTGAAACATTTAAGCTGCAGTGATTCCGCTACAAATGGGAGTAGGGTGTATAATTAGCATGTTGACAATGGATAAATTAGGACGCAAGGGAAACAACATCCTATCTACAATTATAGCGTTATTAAGCTGGGCAACAATTTATTACAGTACGAGTTTGATATGCCTATTAATTGGCCGTGCGTTGGGTGGATTCTATACTGGTTTATGCGCAACATCTATTACCGCATACATGGCAGAAATAAGTTCAACAAGGTACCGTGGAGTGTTCCTGTCATTTATTGCTTTTGGAATCGCCTCAGGAATATTTATTTCACATATTCTTGGCACATTCTTTTCGTGGCAAAACACTGCATTAGCCATTATGGCAATACCCATAATCCTTCTAGAATTGCTTATTTATTTACCTGAATCACACGTATGGTACCTAAACCGTAATAATTCGGAGGAGGCGAGAAAGTCCTTCAATTGGTTCCGAGGTCCAAGTGAAATTGAAATTGATGAGTTTAACAAAATGTTGGAGAAACCTGCAACTGCAAAACGGACGATCTCGGAAACAATAACAGAATGCAAAAAGAAAGAGTTTTACCATCCACTGCTGATTCTTTTCTTATTCTTCAGCACTATGCAATCATCAGGTACAAATGTAGTGACGTTTTATTCGGTAGATTTGATGCAATTAACAGTGCCGTCACTAGAAAAATATTCTGCCAATATAATTATTGACCTCAGTAGAATTGTATTTTCTATTTTAGCTAGTGCATTAACCAAACGATTTAAAGTGCGGCTGTTATTATTCATTAGTATTATAGGTACGATTATTTCATTATTTTCGCTAAGTTTCTTCGTCTATATGGCTGAGAAATATCCAGAAAATAAATGGTTTACAACGGTACCAATAGTCTTCCTTATGACTTATATCTTATTCATAACAATTGGACTGATACCGTTGCCCTGGACCATCTGTGGTGAAATACTACCAGTTGCAATGAAAGGAATTGGTGCAGGAATTGCAGTGGCAGTTAACTGTTTAGCATTCTTCTTGATAGTAAAAACAAGTCCATTCTTAATTGAAGCTCTTGGAACTCATGGATCGTTTTCACTATATGCATGTTTACTTAGCACTGGCGCAATAGCTCTGTATTTTGTGCTGCCTGAAACAAAAAATCGTACTTTGCAAGAAATACAAGAATCCTTTAAGCCACGGGCATCTAATATTTATAATGTCTATACTAGGGACTAGAGTAATTCAATAGTAAAATAATTATAGTGATTTAAGTAATAGGAAACAATTATAAATAATTAATTCTCGATAAATAATTGATGTCTTAGAAAGCAATGCAAATAATTTTCTGGTATAATTAACTTTATATGGGCAATTTCAATATTTACAATGTACAAGGGTGCCTAATAAAAGATGGATTTGACTAGAGAGAGAGAGTGGAAAGTTATTTATGTAATTGTTCAACAAAATAAAAGTTTGAAATTAAGTTAATTTCACTATAATACTTGCTAAGATTCACTTAATAGAATATTTCTTCAGTATGCACTAACTTCTAGAAAAATGTTATTTAGTATAACAGTGCCATAAGCTATTCAAATTGGTTCACATATCCTTATTAATATAAATACAAAATTAAAAACTTTTAAAATTTACGGTTGAAAATTTTAAATCCTTTTAATTATCAATTCTTGATTTTCGGCAGATAATTCCAATCTAAGCAAGTGTAATGTACATTATGATGATAAAACTCAACTTAAACACTTATTTATTAACGATTTTTAAAACGTTTTCGCTTCGCTGTCTTCTATTAATTAACCATAAAAAGATTTTTTTTTGATTTATCTCAATTTTTATCCGGGAATAACCGACCATACCCACTAAATCTTTCAGCAAGAAGCCGAAAACGTTTTATACATCAACAATAAGTTTTATCAACATAATGAATATTACACCTCATCACCACACTCAACAATACTCTGTAATGTACATGTTACGTCACTACAAACTGTAGTATTTATCAATCAATGATAAGATTTCATCAACAAACAATACATCAGTTGGAATTTGTAACCATTGTCATGTGATCATGATAATACTTTATATGCCAGCAGAATTCAATAAGCATCATTTGCAAATTAATATTACAAACTGATTATATTCCTGCTTCCTAAATATTTTTCAAGTTCGGATAAATAACTATTGAAGATATAGCAAAATTATTTATAACAGAGTCTACCTACCATTACTAAATCCAAAAGTATCTCTTCTTTACCTGTCATAATTCTAGTATAGGAAGTACATACTGAAAGCCCTGAAAATAAACTGGTTTATAACTAACCAAATAACCTTTTCTAGGTATAATTGGGCTAAATGTCATGTTTTCCAAAATGATTATGGCTATTACTTTCAAACATTTACTTACTTTTTTTACATATCAAACTGGAGAAAAAAGTTTGATATTAGCTATAAATTTGGAGGTACAGAGAAATTGATGAATTTAGTTTCCAATATATCCCCATATAAAATAATCTATTGTAACTACAACTTCTTTAGTTCACAAATAAATGACGTTTGGAATGATCAAATATAAAAATGAATCTCAGAGTTCAACAAATTACATGCACTTGATTACAAATAAATGAAGTCAGACGGAATAATGATAAAAACATATGTATATAATAAGGCTAACCTAAACCTCATTTTTAAATCACTTAACAGCAGTCATAATTTTGTTATAGAGCCAGCTATAATATTCTTGTGCTTTTTCTGTGCCAATCTCAAATAAAGTCAAAAGAGTTTTTTGGATCTCTTCTGGAGCCAGTTTTCCACTAAAATAATTAAAACAGTGATTATATTTGAACTGAAAATGTAACAAATTAATAATAAACTTACACAAAAATATTAGTTAAAAGATAGTCTTTCCCAGATTCAAAATAAATTACAGATGTAACCCAAACATTTTTACCAATTTCCTGAGTTTTTTCAATCAAACCTGGAGCATAGTTCTCAATCTACAATAAAAAATATATTATTTTTAATTATAAAATCAGTAAATGGAAAATACATACAGTATTAACAACAACTGGCCATCTAGCTACAGTAGCTTCCTTGGCGTTATCAAATATGTTCATACCAATTATACCCAGATCTCTTCCTAATTCAATGTATGGAGTAGTATGTTTAATAGTAGTTTCAGTGATGCCAGGGAATGTGTCTTCAATTTGAATGTGCATCCAATGAGTGCATTCTGAGGCACAATCATATGCTCTGTTGGTGTAGTCATAAACACCAGTTCTATTCAAAGCCTTGGATGTAGAAGAATCTGCAATTTTGTCATCAAATTAGCAGGAAAATTAGTACTAACAACAATGTTCTAAAACTTACTGCTCCAACCACCATTTTGCTTCACATCATAGAAAACAAATGCTCCAATCAGTAGCAATGTTGAATAGGTGAAAAACCTGCAACTGGAACTTCCCTTCTTTTTCCCACCAGCCATTTTATTATTCAAATGCTACAAATAAAAATAGATCCCATATTTTCAAAGTATAACAGACTAGTAGAAAAGAGTAGATAGAAAATGTGTAAAATATGTTGACGTATATGTCAGATTTAAATGCAAAAGTCAAACCCAACCCCAGCTTACTTGTTTTATCTTGTAAAATAACGCCACGTTTTGCTGCCTGATATTTGGCACTATTCGTCCGCAAGAACTCTGAGCAACGACGTTAGTTTGACGCAACCCCTTTCTTGATAAACTACTTCACTCATTTACTGATCGGTGGTATCGCCTTGCAACGCGCATGACCGATAACAACTGATACCCCGGCCCAACCAATGCGAATACGCGGCGTCTGCAAATATAAGTAACAAATTTTGATTTACTTGTCCTCAAGGATGTGTGATATGCACAGAAGTTTAGCCATGATTCCGAATCATTAATTAACATCTCTGGGGCAAAGGTTCATCAATTACTCGTCCCCACTGGTCAAACTGTTCTACACGAAGCACAACTGTCTAAAGCTAAGTGCACACAAGTATAATAAAAGCGAATTAGAAAAGTAATATTATTGAAGTACATATCTATAATCTATTGTCTGATATTTATCGTATTCGTTTATCGTATCGTCTGATATTATCAAATGATAAAATAAAAAATTTAGATTAATATCGCATGTTACGTACAAATATTACAAAGACCAAACGATAGTCATTTAAATATGAACACCCGGCTTTACATAGGTTACCGCTCTTTTCTGGGTACATATTTAAATCGATAACTCGTTGGATTACGTTGTAAAATTCCGCTCTTCGTGAGCATCCATGCCAACCTGGCAATTTTGTTAATATATGTTGAAATCGCCTATGCTTAATGTAGATATTAGCGCTTATATAATAGAGTACTAATTTCTTAATTAACAGTGGCAATAATATCAAATATATTCATTAGTACAGTGTGAGGTCTTAGAAAGCCAAAGCATGGAACAGAATAAAATGCTGAACAATTATGGAACAGGAGGCAAATATGAGATGAATAAATAAAGTATAAAAATCCTACCTTGACGCCATTTATACATTCTAATAATCCAGGAATATCCTTCTTTTTCGTCGACACTAATTCCTCGTTGGTATACGCAAGATTCTTCAGCAAACCATTGAGCGCATTATCATCAATGCTGCCAGAAATGCTCTGCCAATGTTGGTCTATAAATATATCAGAGATGTTATTAAGAAAACAAAAAAAAAACTAGTTAAGAATTACCAATATAAAGGATAAGGTTGGCACTGGCAATTAAATTTTTTGTATAAATATTGCCCCAAGCACTAAGGCAAGTATGATCTTTCTGAATGCATTTGGTGAGGACAGAACATAGATGACTTTTATACGCTTTATTAACGCTTTGGCCTAGTTTCAACAGCAACGGCTCGACGTGGGTAAGAAATGGTCCGTTGTTAGCTACTACCAAATCATTGCAAATAGACATTACTTCACTGAGTTCTTTAGTCAGGTCTTGCGTCATATTCTTTTTGTTAGCATACACTAACTCAATCAGAAATAGATATTGTTCTTTGGTTATTGAGGAGGCAGATGTAGCATGTTTTCTTAATAAATTTATCAAATATTTTAGAATATCACGAGTATAGTTCTTCATTTCTAATAGTGGGTACATAATATCCTGGAATACTAAAAAAAGAGGATTATTAATTGACTTCAAATCTGACTAAATGATTCTCTTACCTTTTAAACCAACATTTAAATCTTTGAGACCACCTTGTCCAAGGGCCCAAAGAATAGACATACCTATATTAGGCCTGTTCTGATATGAATTTCTTAATGTTGCATATTTCACAATATTTCCAACAGATAACATAGGATACTGTTGTGATAACAACTGTATGAAAACCTTATGTCCAATTGCAGCTAGATTCTTGTTCATATCATTTGCCATACTTGTGAGGCAAATATCATAAAAGACAGCACAGTTTTCAGCACCTGCTTGTTTCAGTCCTTTTTCCAATACTGAACGCAGTGATATAGGCATAACACAAAGAGGATAATAATCTGGTTTACTTGAAAATGTTACATCGGGAGTGTCAACAATAATATTAGAGTTCAAAAACTGAGCCAGTTCTCTCAGCCATACAATTGGAGTGCTTGGATAAACCACTTTATTCTTATCATAGACTGCACTAAGATCATCTACTTTAATCTGTAGCAAAAATAATATTTAAGAATATTATACACTTTCTAAAAATAATTTTGCAAAAAGACTTACAGAATGAAAAGCGGTATCAATTGATTTGAATTGCTTTGCTTTAGTCTCTTGAGTTGATTTCTTGGGTTGCTGCTTCTGAGGTTTATCTTTGTTGCTATTTTGCTTCTTAACAGCCTTTTCTTGTGCTGGTTTTTGATTTTCTTTATTGTTCTTAGCATTGTACAAATTCTTCAGTTGGGACATAGGTACTGAAATTGCAAGTAATAAAATATTTCCTTCATACATAAATGCCTAGAAATTGATTTTAAATATGTACTTACAAACTTCTTCAACTTTAACACCATTGACAAGTTTTTGCTGCTGCTGTTCCCTGATTGCAGCTTGTTTGTTAATTTTTCCATTTTTCTTCTTACCCACAACTTCCCATTGGCCAGACATGATACACAAATCGGTTTAAATACAGAGAAATTGTAAAATATATTTGTTAAAATCTAATAAATGATTGTAATAAGTTTACAAAAAAGCGACGTTTGATTTAACCACTCTACGTCAACGCAAGAGGCACGGCGACGAGCGCTGAGCTTTGAGTTGTCTAATGGCAAATGAGCAACGTAAAAGCGGTTAAAGCAAGCACATCGGGCACCCAATTGCACTTTCTCTATTTCTCTCATTGAATGTTGCATTCAGATTGACATGAATGCGCCACGTTTTCAAATTCCGAATCACAGCAGCGTGAAAACCAGAAAACAGTTCATGCAAATAATATTTGATCATTATAACATATTTTAAAAAAATTCTAATTCTAAACTTAAATAAATATCAAAGTGAAATTCATCTATGCATACAAAATAGTAACGTTTTATTGACGCCCAGTTCCAATAAAAAATGATTCAGACTAAGAAAGAATTTTTCTTTCGATATCTCTCTATTTTAAGAGAATGTCGTTGAGTTTGTTTACGAAGTGTTAAAATATTAATTTGTAAAACATTTTACTGAAGAAGGCAGCAAGTCGAAAACGTTCTACAAATCAATATTAAATAAGCGTTATAGTTATAATATATTAAAAGAGTAAAATTGGAGAGCAAAGACACTGAATGATAGATAGGAAACCAAGAGTTCGAATATAATTATCTGGTGAAATTGAAGACGACCGCACCCGCAGATGCTGAAAAAGTTGGCTGACACATTTTATTACGTATAAAATTAAGAGATAACGAGCTTCATAAATTTAATCGCAGCATCCAAATAAATGAACAGAGGTTTTATATTTTCATAATGTCGATGTTTGACTACAAGAAACATGTGACTAAAGTACCAAAAAGAAACTTGCAACAGATTCAAGATCAAGATTAGATTACGAGCGAAGCAATTTGTACCTAGTAGTTTTAGATAAAACATGAATTTGTAATAAATCAATATACAGATTGTTTAACCAATTGTTTATTTTTAAGCAGGAAGTGGTAAAAATAAATTTCAACAGATACAATGTTGTCATTAATTCTACATCCCAAAACTAGAAAATTTTTAACATCAAAATTGCAAACTCCTCTACTTCACTGACATTAAATTCCCTCAATTTTATTGAAAGCAATAATAATTACACTTTCATTTAGTTAAACACTCATTCCCTTTATTTTAATCAGCTAATTAGTTGCAGCTTTGTATTATACTTTAATTATAAAATGGATTGTATGTTATCCAATGTGCCCTGCTCTGTTCCTTTTCTGATTTGTGTGTTGTAAACAAAGATTTGTACACATCTGTTGCATTCGGATCCGTTGCAACACTGTAGTCTGCCTTTGCTTTTTTGGCCTTCTCATCATATTCACTAGAACCTTTTAACGCTCCTGAACGCTTGGTCGGCAGCAATTTTCCGTTCCCAAACAATATCAAATTATTACCACTATTCTCAGAAGTACCAGCCACATTTGATTTCACACCAGACTGTGCGATAGATGCGGTATTATCTGGCGCTTCTACTTTAATCTTCTTCTTACTCTTTTTATTCTGAGCTTGTCTAATTTCTATTCTAGATTTCATGAGAAACACATCATCTTCATTTCCATTGATGATAACTACATCATCATTAATAAATGGCTTTTGGCATTTGTGACATGTAGTTGTTGGAACTTCTTTTAATGCACGTTCAGAAAACACACATCCACAATTCCAAATAGCAATGAACCTAAATTTACCAGACATTTCCAATCCAATTACAGGGCATATGTATGGTGCACTGGATGTTTCTGTCACACCACCTTTCTGATCTGTGTTGCTTTTAAAGGCTGGATTTGAAGTTAGGTTTAAATTCCTTACATCTTTTAGGTTCTTAATATGTTTTGCTGATTCAGGCATTAATTCTTTGTTAAGAAGTGCTTCAATAAGTGAAACTTTACTGTAGAGTCGACCAAGACCACAAACTACAATAGGTTCTTGTAGAGTTTGTTGTGTGATTGCACAACACCTCCATTGAAATGCAAGTGCAGAATCTTTGTCTTTCTGAAAAATAAAAAATACATACATTTTACATTATAATTGTTGTAATTAAGACAGTAAAATTGGTACTCACCACTTCAGGCTTCTTTTTAACACGAACCAATTCATCTCTTCGTGGTATAGTTCCACCATCACAACCCATTTTACCAATATATTTAAGATTAAATTGGTTTTATATGTTATTCTATGCCTTTTAATTCTTTTATTCTTTATTTCAAATACGAATCCTCTTGCTATGGATTTTCCGTGCCGTTTGCTAGTGACTTCCAGAGTGACAGCAATGACACAAGAACTGCGCTGAACATGCAAATCTGGTATTTCAGCGCCACTTCATGTGAATTAAATGAACTAATTATTATCCAATATTTGCTACAATCATTCAACAATTATTTACTTGTCGGCGTAGCTATTCAAAATATAAGTACAGTGAATAATGTGCAAGATTTGACATTAGATTTAGATTTGTTTGGCGGCAACTACTGAAAGGAAGACATTTACTCATTACCTCTTCCTGTTCGTACTGCGCTTCTTATAAAACCGATCTTACTTGGCGCCCTTACTAATTTTTATATCTTTTTTGAAACATGCATACTACTACTGCTACTACGATTAAACTTTTGTAGTGATTGTTAGTACGTAGGGCTTGAAATTTACATACAGTCGATGCACAGCATGTCCAAGGTAAAATGGTTAATTAACAATTAATTTACTTTAAGCACTGGCGTATGTATTACATTGAAAAATTCGAAAATTTCCAGCCTGTTTGTAATTGCTACAAGGTAATAGTAGAGTTGCTCTTTGTTTCTAAGTACTTTCAGTGTCAAACTAATAAAAAAGTGTTTAATATTTATTATATAGATTAAATATAGTGTTATAGAGTGTTATAGTTAAAACTCATTAAATAATAATTTAAAGTTGTTGCCTTTTACAGATAATTTCAGAACCTTATACCGAAGAATTATAATATAATATTGTTGAGTGTGGTCACGAAGTGTTTAAGATTCATATTGTTGAAAATTTGCACTGAAAAAGGCAACATGCCGAAAACGTTTTATAAATCAATTTTAAGTAAGTGTTATAGTGCAAATTTTCAACAATATAATATAATACTTAGTAGAAATTCTACTGGTTGTAATGTGTTCATTTAAATTAACACCAAGTATGTTGCCTACAATCGGTATAAATCGATCAGTAACGATTGTATCCGAACCAAAGCAAAAAATTCAGATGTGACAGCTGGTAAGCCCTTTGACGAATGTTATATTCCTTCCATATTGTTCCTTACGTTCTGAACGTTGAACTAATTCACATTGTTTACTAAGTTCTAAAGTAACTGCGATATTAACAAATTCGTGTTAATAAATAACCCGCAATTTAAAAATTGCCCCTCACATAAGTACGGCAGCACAATAAATCGATTGGTTATCTTGTTGTAATCAATGTTCCGGCCAAAGTTCATCAATTGATGGCGTAGAAAGCTCAGAAATTTTTTGTATTTTGACCGAATAACTGGTGAGTTCAGCAGCGGGATTCTACCGGTGAGATATAGATAATGACGACGCCGTTAAAGCCGTGGGAGCCTTCACAGGGATTGGGCAATAAGGGCCAGATAGTGAGCAATTCCATTCTCCCAGATTCTCTAGGAAGTTTACGACAAACGACGGCTCCTCCGTCATTGCCACCAAGACCACAACCCTTAAGTATGAACAGTTATGGGAGCTACAGTTCAGGATATTCTCCATATTCTTGTAAGTATTTTTATTACAATTGTAACCTGTATGTTACTAAATAAATTATACAATACTTTTTCTTTTTAGCAATGAGCAACTCATATTCTTATGGTAATTATGGTTCAATGGGTTGGCCTAACAGAAGTTTATATGGAGGAACATATGGTTCTGGGTACAATTCATATGGGGGATATGGTGGTTATGGGGGAGTTCATGGGTCATCTTATGGTGGATTAGGAGGAATGTATGGTAATAATTATATGAACACAATGGGTATTCGAGATGATGCTGAAAGCAGGTAAATTGTTTCTTCAAATGCTCCTACAAGAATAGCTGTGTGTAATTTTTACTCTTAGATTTATTCAATTTGCTGAGGAGAGTTCAAGAAATACATTTGCAAATGTAGAATCAATTGTCAGAGCATTTAATGGAATAGCTATGATGCTGGATAATACATTTTTTGCAATGACTAGTTCATTCCGAGCTGTTCTGGGAGTTGCAGATAATTTTGGACGATTACGATCAATGTTTGGTCACATTTGGCAGGCCGTAAACATATTCAGATTGTTCACGTGGTTACATCGAAAACTCTGCATTATGTTGGGAGTAAAAGTGCCACCCACAACTAACAATCTGGCCTGGAATGAAGCAGTGAATGGAGTATCTGCTGAAGTAACTGGTAAATCCAGTTCAAGTTGGTCTACCTTGGCTTTCTTGGGAGTCCTCTTCTCAGCTCCATATTTTATCAGTAAATTGTTGCCAAAATTTGAAGGTGAGTCAATATTTTATCTATTACATTCTAAATGTGAAATGATGTATAACTGGATTTTATTCTGGATTATAACTGTTTTGCAACGTACAATTCACTATTTAGCAATCTTATTGTTTTTGCCACCATTTAACATTTTCTTAGTACCGCCCCTTTTCTTCTCGTTCAACTTTTTCTGCTTCTTGAACTGATTGATCAAACGTTTTTTCCCCAAAGCGTTATCAATTCTTAATCTGTCATCATAAGGAACGGTCAAAATGTCGTCTCTCGTCATTGCGCTAACAGCAAGTTGCCTTTTCTCCTTCTTCGAATGTTTTTTCATGTACAACATGTAATCTGGTACTTTACAACCAGATTCTTTAACAACATGCGCGATACTTCGCAAATTTACAGTGTCATCCAATGTGAAGTATGTTATTGCTTTGCCTTTCATGCCGGCACGTCCTGCGCGACCAATTCGATGCACGTATGAAATAGCACTCGGAGGAAAATCGTAGTTAATTACAAGACTCACTCCCTTGAAATCAATACCACGAGCCATTAATTCTGTACAAATGAGAACCCATATTTTACCCTCTCTAAAACTTTTCACGGTGTTCTGACGCTGAAGCTGCGTCCGGTCCGCGTGAATTGCATCAACATTGATGCCATCGTAGATTAACTCAGTGAACAACTGCTGAGCACGTTCTTTTCTTTGTACAAACACTAACACTGGCGGAGTTAATCCATTCCTAACCAAGTCCCGGAATGCCAGGAGTTTACCGCTTTCATTCCCAACAAATTCCAAAGTTTGCTCAATGAGGTCAGTTGCAGTGTTCCTCTGACCAATTGTAATTCTTACTAAGCCCTTCATATTCTTGACACACCATTTTGCTACCATTGGTGTATAAGTTGCACTGAACATTGCAATCCTTCTTGTTTTTAGTGTGCAAGCATCCAAAACTTGTTTCAACTGATCCTTAAAACTCCTCACACCATCTTCAAATAGTTTGTCAGCTTCATCAATTATAATCCATTCTATCAGGCTTAAATCAATAACTTTTACATCTTGATTTAATAGAAAGCAAAGTCTGTTAGGTGTAGTGATTAGAATGTCTCCAATTTTTACCATTTTTGTTTTGTTTATTGTGAATGCTTTGAGTTTTCTATTGTCAGCAAGATGCATGCATACCTTTTGTGTTTGTATTGCCAATTCCCTAGTTGGACATATGATAAGAGCTCTAAATCCTTGTTTACTAGGCTGAACCAATAACTCTATGATAGGAAGTAAAAATGCAGCAGTTTTGCCTGAACCAGTAGGAGCACAAGCTAAAATTTGACGTTTGGCTAGCATGAGGGGCACTGCTTGCATTTGTATGGGAGTTGGTTCTTTGTATCCAAGTTGCTCCAGATTTTGTGTTAGGTCTGGTGCAAGTTTCATTCTGGAAAATGTCCTGGCTGGTTCAGGGATATGTCGTCCTACAACGTTAATATTTTGCGCATTTCTAAAACGATTAATATCTTCTTGAATGAGTAATTGTTCTCGTCGTTGTTCATTCACCAAATTATTTGTTGTGGGTTTTGTCTCAGACTTGTGTCCTGAAGTCATGTTTCCCAGTAATGTGATTGATTCATGTTCACCTTGATGTTCTCCTTTTCCTGATGACTCTGTTTTGATCTTCACTTTGCTATCAATATTTGAATTTGGGAGCACTGTGACTGCGTTGTTTTGTGTGTTTTTCTTGGCATATTTAGCACCTCTACTTAATTTCTTAAAAATATCGTATGCATCCATGGCGGAGCGTGTTGTTGAACACTGTGAGGTTAGTAAAGTTAGATGAAAATGTGAGCACCGTGTTGCTCCATCTGGTTGATCTCTTCATAACTAAATCAAGGCGAGGAGGAAAATTTTAAATTGTTTTATTATTATGTTGATAGACCATTTACTTTAACACCAGCTATTTATTACTTCCTCTACCGAAGGGGCAAATTTATATCAACGAAATGAATATTAAATACTTTGTGACCACACTCAGCGACACACTAAATTGTCTGTTTGTTTCAGATAAATGTGATCCGAAAAAGTGGATAGCTAATGGAATAAAAGCTAAGGCAGTTTTTGACTTTGCTGCAACGTCACCCAATGAGTTAACTTTACATACTAATGATGAGATTCTGCTTGCACCTAAGAATGTACAGGAAGAAATGCATTTAAGTAATTCCGGCTGGGCGTTCGCAACATGCAAAGATCGATCTGGAGTTGTTCCACTAAATTACATTGTAATTGTAAAGAGAGTGCAACCACCTATTAATGCCACATATGATTCAACTAGACCTCGTATTTTTGAAAACACATCAAATAATGTAACTAATTCTGTACCTGCAACGCCAATATCAGTTCTTTCTAATTCAAATACCCCAAAGAAAGCACAAAAACGTGTTAGCTTTGGAGAAACGCAAATTTTCGATACAGAATCTAATCAGACTATTAGTAAACCTATAACGGACAATTCTATAAGCACTGGAGAAGACACAACAATTGATACGCCGGAAAATACGGTAGAAAACAGTACTGACGTGGTCTCGATAGGAAATGACGACACTGCAAAACCTAAAATTGATTATATCAGTTAAATATTTTGTATATAATTATAATGGTGTTTTACATTTTTATTATACGTATTGTAAATGTGGGTTTAGGGTCGTGGGAGATTTTATAATCATGTATTTACTGTAACCGACATCATATAATGTTTAATTAAATACATTTTCCGCAGATGTGTGTTTGGTGAACGTTACCTTGTTGCTGTAAATATGGATAATATAAGAGGAATAAGAAGTACACTTCTTCACAAGGTTTGTGATTAATTTTATGTTTTTGTGAATAATGAAACAAACGTCACATTTACATCGGGAAATAGAAAATATTAACATAATTATGGTTTCTTCCTTGTTATAATGTTAAATGAATAACAATTGCTTAAAATTTCCACCCCTGTCGATACGTTTTATGTCTTTATTATTATAACCATTTGTTCTATACGTCATTTAATTGTATATTGTTTTAGTAATATTTGCACAACCTATGATTTTTGCTTGGTGATGAAGTGATGCGGAATGAGTGGAATAAGAGTAAAAATGTTCTCCAATTACTTGCCGGTATTTGTGCCCCGAAACTTTGAGAAGTACGAGGGCATAGTTTGCTTCATTCTGCAAATTGATTAATGAATACCACTATTAACATGTACACAGTGTAATTGTATTATGCGTTTTAGTAGCTGATTCTCATTCAGACTTTTTTGATTCACCAGGCCAATGGAGTTTGCTCATTTACACGTTATTAACTAGTTTACGACTTTATGTTCTGTTAGTTTCTCACACGAGTACACATATGTCACCTTATGTAATGCATTCTCGCTTAAAATTAAGTAAATTTATGCGTAATGTTCATAAAATGCATAACAGAACAATATCGTATAACATCAGAAAATCGATTTATAATTATCTCATTAGTTTAATGACGCATCGAGATGATTGCAGTGATCTTCCAATGACAATTCATCTCAAATATTTATCAATTCTACAGTTAGATATTTTATTGTTATTTTATTATATTTGATTAGGGTATTTTTGTATCTGAATCGTTGCAAGTTTATATCTTCAGCTTTGGAAATTAAAAGAAGTTATGAATTGTTTCTATAAAGTCAATTCAAATTGCAACATTGCAAACTGATGAAACAACAAACTAAGAAGCTCAGATTAATTATATTAGTGATACTAGTTTTGGCATCGTTTGCACATGTTAATGCTTCCGTTTGCGTTGAGAAATACAAAGCAATATAAAGCCGATCACAAGAACCTAGAATAATACGAAGTAAATATTTACATACATTTCCGTTTACTAATGCTGTTTGTAATCGTGAAAATGTGCAAATTCATTAATTTTACAATCGAATTATAAATGCAATTTTCAGAAAGGACCGATAATCATCAATTGTTCTTCTTAATATTACGCTTATAATTTCTTGACATCGATTAATGATTTTCATTTTCCTATGAACAGCATAGTCAAATCGAGCATTTATCTCATAAAGTATTCACAGTGACATGTGATTTTAGCTGTAATATTCTTGAGGATAGACGTAATGTTCAGTTTACATGTCTAATGCCTATTATCTGCATTAAATACATCTACAATATCATTTGAATATCATTTCATATGGATGTATTAAATAGGGAATATTCTCTTTCGTACATTTTTAACTTGTATTCATCAAAATTTGGACTTAATATTAATTACAAGTAATGAGAAATCCCATTGTAACGCAATACTAATTACAACGCCGCAGAGTACTCGACTTCCTTTGATCTTTAATTTCGTTTGTCTTGCGCTCACTTTTCTGGTTAATTTTGTAATATCTAATTAGAATTATGCTACACAATGAATTATGCTAATTTCCCAAGGATGACACTCATCAGTATGTCCATCACGCACCCACGTATTTCACAGGTTTCATGTATTCGATTACTAAAACAAGTAGTGTTTGTTTCCTGTAATTTGATGCAGGCAAGTGATTCCGATTGCATCTCCCCAGCATTCCCTAGGGCTGTTTTCCTTTATATTGCAGATAATCAGAAGTTTCTATCGCAGGGCAGCAGCCATGCTCGCTGATAAAAGAAGAAATACTTGGCTTGCTATGCACATGGCGCACGATGATTTTCTCATCAAGATGGCGTCGACATTGTCCCCTGAGATTGAAGACAAAGAGTACAATGCTGGTTGGATTAATATGTTCTATGTATTCCGACTGCATTGTTGACCTTACCTTCCGAAACAAACACAAAAATAGAAGCTGGCTCCGTGTTGCTCGCTGAGCACGTGTAGTTGCCAGAGTCTGCGTCGTTTGTGTCTCGAATCGTAAGACGGCTTTGGGTGCGAGCGCCAGGTACCGTCTCCACCGAAATGCCGCCCCTGGCAGTGTCGTAATTTATCATGCGATCATTGTGGTACCAGAACACGTACTGTGGTGGCGTCGGGCTCTAAAAAAAGAAACGATTCATCATTTCAATAAATTATTTTTTAAGCGTCCACTGAAAGCAGCGCGGGATCATTACATCCTGCGCCAACTGTGGTCTCCTTCCTCAACAATAATTCCACAGTCTCTCTACCTTTTCCCGGCGATAAACGTCATTGAGTGGTTTCTTGGAAGCGCGCAGCATGCGCATCTAAATGGCAAGAAACGCCGGTGAAAATTATTAATGAAGCTTAGAATAGAAGCGCACAGGTTTACTTTTAATCTTTTTGTTTCATTGTCAAAAAAGTGTTGAGGAGTTTGTCTTCGTTGAGATTCATTGAAAAAAATTTGCAATAATAAATTCTGTTTTACGCTTTGTAATAAGAATAGTTTTCAACTAATTTGCAAACGCACGTATTTAGTTATATGTAACTTTTCTCCGTAGAAATTTATATCGATCTGGGCGCGTTTTTTTTTTTTCGTGCGGGCATTTTCATGAAACCACATAATTTGCATAGTAGAACAGAAAAAGGTAGTAAACTCCGAAATTATGGTAATCAAAATGTTATAAAACTAACAAACTGGAACGAACGTTGCAGAAAAGCAAAAAACGTCCAGGACAATGTTTGCATGAGAAAGCTGCGTGCAGAAACTTGATGATGTAAAATCCTTCTCAAGCGTTCCGTTTTTTTGCGCAGCAGTGCAACATTTCATCGCGCTCTCAGTAGAACCGCGTAGAACATAGAGTTCTTCTAACTAGTTTTCTATTGTACTTATCGTAATGCGTTTCTGAGCCATGTGAACATAGGTACAATGAAAAGCTCTTTAAGTAGATACGGGTGAACTGAATAATATAAAATATGTGGTTTTACTCAATATACATTTGAGTACTATTCAAGCTCTGGTCTATTCAAGAGTATGTGACCATAATGTCCTTTCTGTGTATACTACAGGGCATAAGATTGCAAGTATGCACAAATATAATTCTTGCATATTCATAGTCGCTTATGCTTCAAGTTCTGAACATTGCGCCAACACGAGAAACCAACTAGTTGAAACAGAATGCGCACAAGTTCCAGAACACAAGCTATGAATTTCTAATCACGTACTTCATGTAAATATACAACTTTTCTTGGCTTGGCATAAGAAATAAAACTAAAACGGCGGCAGGCAAAAACGCAAAGAACAAATAAACTATAAGCATAAGAAAAATGAAGGCAAATGCAGAATTTTTCTACATTTTTATATTTCTAATATTGTGGTAATGTACTAGATTAAATAAATCAAGGTAATGAAATGTTAGCTCTACTAAAATATCCCAACAGAGTTAATTTAACCCCGCGAAGTGAGCAAGCAAAGTACTAAACAATCAAACACCTCGAAAAACAAAGTTAGCTGAGAGATAAATAAAAAATATTGTATAATGTAAGTTGGATGGCATATGCAAATGCAAAAGAACGACGGGTTGTAAAACTGAGCGCGTTATAGGAAGGATCTATGGTGAAGGAGCCGGGCGTATGCAGAGCACGTTCGTGATGGCGCGTTGTACGAGTCGCCATGACTATATGCGGTAATTTAACACCGGCAAACGTGACACCGCCACCACATTTAGGTTTGTCTCAACAAACAAAGAGGTAACCTTAAATCACGACAGTGAAACGACCTTTTGTTGCTCATCATTTTAAAAAAATCCGGTAGTTAGAAATATTATTATAAATAACTTTGATTTAATTTTTTTTACTGACAGTTTTGATAATGGCATTAAGAATGATCCTCAATTTTAAGACGCAAAAAAATTTATAACCCGGAAATGACGCCATACCTATCATATGATGTAAAGTTTGTGGCATCGCAAATTGTAATTTAGGCGTCGCCAAAAGTCGCATACCAAACTTTGAAAAGCGACAAGAGCGATTGAGTAAGTAGTTGAGGGTAGGCGCAGTGTCGGCGCAAGATTAGCACACGTTGAATTCAAAATGAGCGGATCTGGAGACGTGTATAAAGTCGCAAGTCGCATCAGCTGCTAAACTACGCTATTTCTGCACATTTTGCGTAATAGTTGTAAAAAGTAAATTTAGGTTGAAATATACAACCAATTGAAATGCATTAAATACATCATGGGAAAATATTGTATAGTTGGGAATAAATACGTTTAAAGTACTGGTCAGGTCTTGTAGCTAATAATTCAGATAATTCAATTAAATTTCCTGCAGTGCTAGCCTACAAAGAATTCTTGCTAAATTTAAGATGAGCTGTATATAATTGACTAATGCGTAAATGCAGTAAACGCATTTCACCAACGGGCTAATAACAGATTCTATCGTCTATAAATTAAATAAGAAACAGTGCTTAGAGCAGATTGCGCTTTCACAAGCCAAACGCCGAGAGAATAACTACAAAAAAAGAAAGTGTGTGTAACGAAAAGTGGCGATCCAGCGTATGAACGTGCCGTACTTCACCGCTTCGAAATCGATCGCCATAGCGGAAGTTTGGAACGCCTGACGAGGAAGCGGAAGGCGGCCTAAGAAGAAACCGGGTGGAGTAAACTTTCCGGTCGAATGCTTTTAGTCGAAGGGCCAAATGAGATGTAATGCAGCAAAGTAAGAAGAATAAGTCGTTATATTGTACAATTTATAAATCATTTACCTCTTGGAAATGATCATTATAAAGCTTTAATAAATTATTAAACAACTGCAAGATCTGGTGTTTTAGAATAAATTATGGCGTCGTTGGTGATTGTTTACTTAATAGTGCACGAGTTTGTAGGGGAATAAAAAAACTTATCACCGCATTAGGCTATATCATCAAAGGACTGCCACACTTCACAATGATTACATTGTTTGTTGATTAATTAACGTGACTGGTTAACCATTAACGAAGCATTGTTCCGCATCGATGCCGGCGATCTGACGATGTTCAACTATCGGTAATGCCGCGAATACGGCCGAACAATTTTCGGTCTAAAATAGATGCTCAACTGATCTATATACGCGGTAATAGATTGTTGTTGGTCATGGGCTGAGAATGAGTTTTGCGTTTGGCAGATGCACGGAGGCTGCACACATAATTGCACCAACCGCATAAACTAGAACAGTACAAATTGTTCCATCATGTATAATCTATATTTAGATTGCGGTTATACTCTACGAATAGCAGTGTTTTCAAAAATATTTGAAAAGAATATAAAGAAAATCTTAGAATTCTTTTAAGAAGTATTCATTCTTGACTTTTTTTTTTCTTTTTTGCAATATTTACTATGATTTTGATTTACTTTTAAGTTCAAATTGTTGATGTGACGTATTAAATTATATATTTTTTTCTATTTTGGAGCGTACTGCAACAATGCCGAATATTGATACCGTACTTGTCCTCCATTCGCGTTTTACGGTATCAACTATCAGGGTGATTATTATCAATTATTGGGACTGAATTCTGTAAGAGTATATATTGTATTGAATATACCCGCAACAGAATTTAAACCCGTGTCCTCAGAATATGCACCTCGCTGTTACTTCTAATTATATATTATGTATGAAAACAATCGTTAATAGATTGTTGAAAAATAAAGCGATGTTATGCCAATGGTTTAGGTAGTAATTAAATAGAAAGTGCATAAAGCTAAGTAAAGACGCGCTGCTCCGATCTCTGGTAAGTATAAATTATAGTTTTCTTTGTCAGTGGCAACTTTTATTTCTTGGATACCTCAAAGCAATATTATTTCAATTGATTTGACTAAATTAGTCGAATGCAATAATTTTTAAATATTGAGGAAAATCTACAATTGAAAAGTTTTTCATAACCAAGCTTAACATGGCTTATCATATAAATCATATATATCTTATGATTATAATATCATATAAAATTTCGATTAAACGTATATTTCATATTCTAAAAAGTTGAAATGTTGAACTGCAATAACCACTCCACAAAATTGGAATATATTAATGCATATGTGAGCAACGCATCCAGGCGTTATTAATTTGCCGAGTCGATTTGATCGTGCCTAGGTCTCCGGCGCTGCCAGAACGAATTGTAGCCTACCTCGGCCACCTAGCCGAAGACGAGTGACTTCCAAACCTACTGGCGCCTGCTTCCTCCGACGGCTTGGCTCCACTTGCTCACTTGCGGTCGAATTAAGTCGGCAATAAATCACGGCGCCGAAAACCTAGTCGTCCTTCGTTCTTGCTCGGCTTTTCAGTTTGCTCTGATACACTCAACCAGTGCCTGCCTCCATTCCACTAACCACATGCACATTTTCTCCAACTGACATTGCAGTAAGATTGTTCTTGTTTGCATAAACTAATTTTTTAAAAATTCTAAACTCAGTCTTAATAACGATCGACAATTATTTAGGTTTATGCAGAAGCTTAGTGTGATCATACTGTATGTAAATCTTTTCTACAAGCATGACCCTATCACGTTGCATATAAACTTAATGTAATGTAAAGGATAACGTTGTTATCGGCTTGCCTACCCGGCCTGATGTAAGCATCCAGTTACTACTTGGTTGGAGCCTTCGCAATAACGCCGACCGACGGCTCAAGAAGTCAGACGCACTGCTCTCAGGATCTGCATAGGCTACTTGACACACGACCGTCGTGACATCTTATTTTGCGAAAACCTGGGGCGGGGGGGGTTCTACTTCATCATTTAAAAAGTCGACTAAAGCGTAGCGTGGGTACGATGTGTGCTTATGATAACCAAAAAATATATACGCTACATTGGACACGTTCAACGCGTTTGGTTCTTTTCCAAAAGTTGATGCGAGCGTGCTGGTCTACATAGGTTCACCGTGTGCTAGTGGTGAAGGTATGAAAGATCGTATATTGAAAATCGCTTAAATTTCAATTTTTCATGATGTAGGTAGGTATGCCATACGCAGTTTATGCAAATAGAAATCGTTTTGCTCCTGGGTGTTATTCAGCGAAAAGTTTCAAGTTGCGGAACTCCGGGTGTTTTTGTAGTAAATGTTAACTATTTTCCTATGCTAAGGATGGCTGTGGTAGAGATGGTCGCATTGCTGCATACTCCAAACACTAAACACTTTTCGAGTTAGTGCGAGGCCACGTCGAAAGTGCGCGCAAACAATTTGCCGAAAATAAAACAATTTATCAACTGGGACGTGGCGTAGTCAAGTTCAACTCGCTTTAAATTTCGCTCAACGTTAATTAAGTTGTGTAATGCTCGTCGCATGCGGAGATTAGCAAACAGTGCAGTCTGCACGCGTTATTTAAAGAACGCAAAGTGCTTTGATGCATTTACGATGAATATTCCGAAATTAATGAAGTAATCAATTGCTATACACGAGGCCGTTAATTCAAAAGTGTAAAAAGCAATTTTGTAATTCGCCCACGCATACATCACATCACACGTGAATACGGCTGATATAAAATGGGTTTAATTAATCGCACTGCATGAACCTGCTGGAACATATTCAGCAGGCGACCGCGGAGAGTGCTGCGAAACCAAATAAAATCAAGATAATTAATCCAGCATCGCATGTTTCGTTACTTTTGCATGTGCACAAAATTACCATGCAAATTGTGAAAAATTCTAAAGCACTGCAATTGCCAATAGATTTTATTTTGTGTTTTATTGTGGCGTTAATTGAGATATATGTTAATTGAATAAAATGTATTTCATTTCCATGTGCAGGGAATGTAATATATATTTGGAGAGTACTGCTAGAATTACAATGTAGAATGGAAGTTGCAATATTGGCAATTTTGGTTAATTAACATTGCACAGTTTAATATATAGAAAAAAGAAACATGTTCATCACATTATTTTAATAATGCTAAATATATAATTTTTATGTGTTTCGTTCATCCAGTATCTGGCATTTATTGTTTTAGGATTAATTTGGCACTTATTCTATGTTTATGTATAAAATGTTTTTCTTTTATATGTTGAAAAATATCAGTGGTAATTGCAGAAAACTAAAAAACATCAGGTCCAAATTAATGTTGTTTAAATAGATGTAAATATGTACCTTATACTTTAACTAAAGATTTAATGTTTAGTTTATCATAATACCACAAGAACAATTTAAGCCTTTGAATGTGTTCTGCCAAAAGCAGGAATCTTGAACTTAATGTTATGAAATCGCCTTAGAAATTATAATGTTTAGCAACTCTAATGTCAAACATTCAAAAAAAAAACAGTAACAGAAAATATTATAATTATGTTTTTACTCATTTTATCAACAACTGTTTGGTTATTACTAGTCTTAAATAAATAAGTTATCATGTAAACGTTAATTGAGTTAATTTCATGTTGATCAAAGTTTGAAAAATCAAAAAATAAATAAAACTGTTGTAGTGCAAATAACTAATGTTGTAAATAATAAAAAAAAAACAATCTAAAGTACTGTTATATATTTAGTCCACTAATTAGTAAAGTGTTGTTCAAATGCAGTAATTTTGGTTGCCTATATAACAAAATTTTTAAAAAAATTCTTGAATTAGATTGAAAACATAAAGCAAATGTTGTTACTAACTTATTGAGTTCTTGAACTAAATTAGTGTTTTTTTAATTTGTATAATAATATCTTACCTTTTCTATGATACACACTAAGTCGATAACGCTGCCTATATCTACGTGATGTTCACCACTTCCGGATCCTTGTATTGTAGCTTCCGGCGTGACAATCTTCAGATTGACAAAATGTGACACCATGCCAGCGCTACTCGATACCTGCAAACAAATGAAACAAACAATTAGGTCCGGAAGTTGCGATAATGCGATTTGCAACAAACAGATCGCTTGTAAAAGTGCGCAGCTTTTGCAATATCTGCAAAAATTGCATCGTCGTGTACTGTTTACGGCGTGTGTCATTTTTGTGCGAGCAGCGTTACAAATGTAATCTAGTGTTCCTGCTGCAAAATGCCGAAATGCGGGCCGCGTGTGTTGTTTGCACGTCGTGCTGAAATCGCGCAACCCAGTTCAAACATGCGCGGGTTGATAGCGCATTAAAACACGTTTGCAGTGGCGCGGGCGAAATGGATTAGCTTTCGTTATTTGGCGACGTAAATGACTGCGTGGCTGAAAAGCAATCCAAACAGAAAACAATAAATAATATTGCATACATGTTGAGAGGATTGTAATAAAGATTTTTATTGCTATATCAGTATGCAGGAGGTTTGTTTCATTCTGTAACAGTATTGTTCTAATGTCGATATTCTTGTTCTGATGACGTGTTTATGAACTATTGACTCTGTTTGTTAAAGCATGGTAGGAATGGCTCTCGTTCCATTCACCTTCTTTAGGCTGCAACATATATGACTAGAATTTAATCGAGTTGCGCATTCTGGAGAAAAATTTCCTATTTGGGCTTATTGGCTTGCTTATCATAATTCCCCAGAGGTGATACAGCTTATCGTCAGCAGTCGTGCGTGCTTATTTCTTACCGTAAAATTGTTTACGAAATAAATACTATTATTTCTAAAGCATTGCCGCAATATTTGTGCATGTTGTAACTTCTACCTTAGCGATAGAGACTCAGCCACGAATTTTGTATATAAGAACTTTATGTAAAATGCATTTGATCGAAAAGTGAATAAATAATATTTTTCTACATTTACTAACATCTGAACTAGTAATAATACCATCATGCAATTAACACCATTTTATAAGATATTACATCTAGTACATCCATCACCAAAAACAAAATCCAAGATCCAAGTATGTCTCAATTTTGCTCAAAGCAAAAGCAAGATCTTTTATGCTTTGTAACTACTGTTTGTAACTATCAAATTTACATTGCCACCATCAGCATTGGTAATTAACTATTTTGACTTAAGATTTCATAAATGATATAAACATTTTATTCGCAAATTACTTCAACACATTAAAATCAAACCGCATTTGTACGATCTATTGATAATAACAATAATGCGTTGCTCGTCTAACAAAAAACAATGAAAAACGTTTGAAGATAGAAGTAACTTTTACATTATTTTGTAGGAAAATTTTAAAAAATGTTCAGCACTTTAAGGTTTATTTTATTTTTACTTAATTCTACTTTTCAAGTAAGAATTGTGTGGCAATGTTTATTTGGGATGCAGACACTTTGAACGTAATATTAGGGAATTAGATTTAATTTACGGATTATATTCGTTCTAAGTCAACTAATTAAATTAATTTAAAAAAGACAATTATGATCTTGACTTAGCTCAATGATAAATTTGTAAAGATTACCACATTGTTCAAATTCACATATTCTTTTAATCGAAAAATTACGTGCTTTAATTGTTAGATACAGAATATTTTTTATCAAAATAAAGTAAATTCCATGCTTCTTCTAAAAGCAGGTTGCTGATCATCCGTGGCTAGAGTAACACAGGTTCCTTTCATAGATAATAAGTATATAAACAAACTGTATATAATATGATACTTATTCAGAGCGCTGCTTTCGTTCTTCACGCTCACAAAGCGGAACAAAACAACTAAGTCCGAAGCGCTCAAGCGTGTCTTAGACTCTTTTGTTAGGTTGCTAGCTCGAGAGAACGCGAGAAAGATCAATCCAACATTCTGTAATTTCTGAAAGGCGTAATCAACTCACGTGTTTTGCAACACCTCCCGTGATTGGCCTCGCCGGTCGCGGATGTTCTTGTTATATTCTTGTTCAATGCGCGTGTTTGCCGTGCCAGAGACGAGACCTGAAATCCCAACTACGCCGCGAGTGTGCGTCAAGGAGGAAAAAACTCCAGAAAAGTCTCCGTGCGTTCATAACATGCATAAAAGAGTGTTACACACGTCGTAGAGTAAACTGGGAACAAGGGAAAAGTTTGCGGCAAAACGATGTTTTATGAATAATAATAAACTGACGTGGTCTTTTTCCAACTTGCTCGAAACTAACTTGCCAACTTTTGAAATCAATGTAAAATATTAAAGTAGATTTACCTGCAGTCAATTTCATATATTCCAACGGATAATAATTTGCAGATCAATGTACGCTTTTCACAACACAAGTTGAACGGATGGCAAGATAACTTTAGGATTGCACAAACTAGTTTGAAGCATTCAGTGAAATAATGTTGCCGGAAGGCATAATTATAAATTTAGAGCAAAAACAAATACCATCGCATGCTTCATGGTTAGGCAGTTCTGGCAAATGTGCAGGTCGAATATGAACTACACGTCATTCTTCTCTGTTCTTCACCTGTATTACGCTCACGCCTGTTGTAACTGTACATTTAACCGACTGTGAATCTAAACTAGTCTCAAAATATTTGCGAATCAAATTGTTTTATGTAGAATGAAATAAATCAACTTTCTAACAAAAAAATATATTAAAACAACTTGATGTAACTTCATCAAAATATATCTATAAAATTTACGCATATGAAAGTAATATTTATGACCAATTCGAAAATAAAGGTAATAAAAATTTTAGCTTTCTAGTACGAAGTATATTAATTGAAATGTCAATACATTTTACTAACTATTCATAGGTGTCATTAGTAAGTAAACGCTTTGAGACGTACAATTTACAGTTTCCTTCAATTTCTTTGTTATACGAACTTAATGAAATTTTACACAAAAATATTATATTTTTGTTGTACGTTATATAATATTTCATTTTGCTGATATGATAAAAGCTGTTAGCACAACATTAAACTCTCAAAATATTTTTCCAACTTTATAGTTAAATTTGCCAGCAAAACAGAGTAAAAGCAGTAAATATTGTAAACTATCTAATGCGGCTTTGGGTGCACCGGTTAAAGAGTGGGTGGGCGTCGCGCTCACAAGCTATGGATGTATACGTATACGGTTGTATACCAGTTACCATCAGCGTGTCCGTATCATCTCATGAAAGTAGAGCAAACGCCATGCCAGAAAACCTGGACGGTGGTGACTGTGGGCACGGTGGTAGAGCACCGAGCGGCTCTAGCAGTAAAGGGTGAGAGGTGGCAAGGCATGTCGGAAATCATATCATGATGTATGTTGTGCGTTGGTGGCGGGGCCGGAATGTTGCGGTGTCATGACGCATTTAAATAAGTTATGTAACAATACACTACTATGCCACGGGAAAATGCTGGTCAGGTTGTTAGTCTTGTCCGAGACTACCAAAAGGATGCATTAAAGGCATAATAAAATGTTGACTATGCCTATTATTAATCATTCCCAAGTAACAAATTGCTTTTAAGTTGGCATTAAAGAAGTGAAATCAAGTTGATAGCTATTTTAGTTAAATTTGATCTTATTCTTATTCCTGTTTGCTTGCTGCGATTCTATTATTCATCACTTTGCTTTACTACTTTGCATCTTTGCCTGCTACGAGAAGACAACACTTTCGACTTGAGCATGTCGTGCTCTTTGGGAGTATTGTTTTCCTTTGGGTGCCCTGCTGCTTTCCAGCAAACGGCGCACGTTGCCTGGCACCTTTTTACGGCACCCTATGGAGCCAATTACGATTTTATGGCGGGTTCGTGAATGTAAGGAACGTTGAGCATACGTCGACACTCCTACACTTACACGCCCTTACAGCTCCAGTCCAGCTCTTATTCAAGATTTGGACAGGGCGCTCATACATTTACACGTTTTCATTTCCAAGTAATGTTTTTCTATTCATTTTTCGTGCTTCTTTTGCTTATTTGAAGCAAAAAGCTGAAAACGTGAAACACTGAATGGTAACTCCTTGCACGCCACAGTAACCTGCTGGCTGGCATGAAGTCGGCAATAAAGAAGAGAGCCGACAAGTGGAACAAACGGTCCCCCAAATTATTAATGCAAAAGACGATAAATTACTTATTTATGCTTAAAATTCTGCATTTATTCTTTTTTTTTTCCGAAAAGAAGCATGCTGGAGAATATTTCATAGACATCAAATGCATTTTACTTTGTCTTGAGCAAATGTAATAAATGATATTAGCTTGCTTCACATATTACTGCATTAAAGTAAGTAGAACCTTATTTTCTGATTGAGTAATAGCGCTGTATTATAGATTGTTGTAAGAAAAACAACAATTGCAATCTGCAAATACTGCTTTGTAAGATATTGTGTTAAATCATCTCAAATGATTAAATTTAATGGAAAATTTAAGCTTGAATGCCTGAGTTTTACGCATGATAGAATAAAATCTTCAAACCTGAAACAGCAGAAAACGAGTTAAACTGCGAGCAAAGGGTATCAGCAAGCAGGCAGTTCATTTGTTTGTTTGACTCTTTAACAAATAATGCACGAACCAATGAATTTCATTCAATATCTTTAAGTGTATTTGTAACTTTTCTATTTTGCTTCTTTGTCTATAGATTTAGTAAAAATGGACCAAAGTTTATTGCCTGATTTCATTGTAGAGCTATAAAGTTAAGATCTGAAAGTGATCTGGATTTTCCTGCCTCAAACTTACCGACTTAAGGCAAAGTTATAGGGCATGTGCATAAGCTCAAAACTTGCGCTAAAGTGTAGTCATATGTAAGACCTGGGATCTAAGATATCTTTTATAGAGACAGATTGTGTGATTATTCAAGGCATTCAAGATAACTCTATTACAAAAATTAAATATAAAAAATGATCAAGTTTATCATATGTGTGAAAGAAACATTGAACATATAAATTACTTTGTTTTACATTTGACTACAATTCTATAATTTGCTATCCAGTCTATAGTTTACTTTAACAAAAATATATGCATTTCAAGCGATATTTTTAATAATTACTATGTAGGGAACAAAAACCGTCTTTGTTGCCAGATCCTAAACTAGTCTAACTTGAGTTAAGATCAATCATCAGCTTGCAGATTGGAATCGG
>JAODIE010000007.1:8620161-8643875 GCA_027575565.1 Diploeciton nevermanni
AAACCGTCTTTGTTGCCAGATCCTAAACTAGTCTAACTTGAGTTAAGATCAATCATCAGCTTGCAGATTGGAATCGGGCATATGTCATTAACATCTAGAGAGTTAAACCTACTTGTCTATACATGATAGTGGTAGTTTAGAACATTACAATAGCTAATAAAATTGTAGTTTTGAATTTCATGCCGTGTTAACACAATTTGGCACCGACGTCATGCACTCGCAGTCCTCAATATTATAGCACGTATGGAACATGTACGACAAGTGCATGTTTCGCGGCTGATTTTACAGAGAGGCGAACATTCCGGGAGTGCAACTTGTAATTGGCGCTCGTTGCCGGCAGCTCTAGAATCTAATTGCCAATTAGCGGTTCTTAAATAAGCCCAACGTTCATGTATGCGTAAAATGCCAACATTGAAATTACGCCCTGTAATAAAAATTTAATATAAATAAATTTGTACGGGTGTAGTAGTACATTAATAAAAGCATATAAAGTATAGAAACTTTTTTTAACGCAAACTTTTATTCAAATGCGCTAAAAATATTAAAGATTAATGCGTCAGCTTTGAAATTGAGCCATATTAGACTTGGAGGAAAATTACTTCATTTTTTAAATTACTCGCAGCAAGGCCTTCTTCCATTTAATACCCATGTTGTTAAAATCAAATTAAAATTAATTAATCCGCTACATAGAAATTACACCATATTGGATTTCCAAGGACGCTAAGTAACTAATCGCGCATTGTCATTCAAAGAAAACGTATAAACTATTTTTTGCTCTCAATTGGTTGAAGAAATCTGCTTCAATATTAAGTTGCAAAATTTTATTGCAACTTAGATGGAAAACTTTTAAAAAATATAGGTTGTAAACATATTCTTAAGTTATATTGTATATACACAATTTGCTAATCAATTCTCTATGGTAATTTATAAAATATAAATTTATAAAAATAAATAAAAGCTAATAAAGGAATATAAATTAAACAAAATTATGGTAAATTATCTTCGTGTTGCAATTTTCCAAAAATTGGCACAGTCACCAAACCTTTAGACCATAGATAATTAAGGATTCTTGAGCTTGTGGCAATATCTTTGCTCATAGCCACTACTGAAAGAACGTAATAGAAAATGTGAATATAATGAGATATGCCACAATTATTTATTAAATTATTATCCAAATTAGCGATTATTTGATTTTGATGTTGAGCCAAGACGCAATATTATGAAAAAATAAATTTCTATGAAACGGCCTCTTTCCATAAAAGAAGCATAAAAAGAATGAATTTTTTGACCTTTTATTGCTTTTTACCTAAATGCTAGCCATTCTGATGACTACGTGTGGTTAAGAAATGCTATCAAATTTTGACTTTATAGCCTCGAATTTGAATACGAGGTTAATAGATAAGAAAAAGCAATAAACATATTAATCGTTATTATATTTGTCAGATGATGTTATAATAAAATAAGGAATCAACAGCACAGGTAAGGTTAGTTAATTGAATAACAACGACAATGCTATCCAGCGTTGCCAGGTATAAGATGACAACAGAAGTAGGTAAAATAAGCACAGGAGAGCAGGAAGCACAACCCAAGTGCATACGCCCAGCAATGGCAGTAGCTGAGAGAAACTCTTGTGCTAATTTTCGAACTAGACAGTCGCGCGTGTAACGCGTATGCTCCGCAGTTTAATGCTCCAGGGTGGCAGGGTGCAGTAAAATGATTATTGAATAAAATAACTTCCAAATAAAAAATCAAAAATCACTTTGCCATAACCTAAAATCTAAACCATGATCTAAATTCATGTTCATTTCCGTCACTCTGTTATAGAAATTAATATGCAGCAATCAAAACTAAATCAGTAAATTCATATTTCACTAAACACTTGCAATTGCGATTTCATTTTATTCTATTACTGGGTTCAACAAATTATGAAAACATAATTTCTCCATGTGCTAGTTACTTTGCAATTAAATAAGTATACTCTATGTGTAGTGCTCCTGGTTCATGCTTTGTTCCAACTCTAAATTGTTTTCGTGTAATTGGGATAGGGGCGTTGAAAGTCCACTAATCGCGCATTCAATCAATGCCAACATCCTCGCGCAACGAGAAGAGATTCGAGGAAGGCAACATCGATTCGTAATGGAAATGAGTTCAACTGGCGATGATTGCTTGCTGTTCTACCATAATTTTCCACTATTCATCGATGAAGCATTGTACTACCATCCAGATGCAACAATTCACAACGATAGACAATAATTACTCTTGTGTTGATACTAGAATATTACTGATAATTCAAATAAGAAAATTGTCAGAATAGGAAATTATGATAGAACCAACTACCAAAATTGTCAATAGCCCCATAATGTGTCTAGGGTAAAGACGAAACAAACAAGTGCCTTTAAACTGTGGCTACTGGGTGATGGAAAACACAATTTTCTACCTTGTTAGTTTTTGTTTGAGGCCAAAGTTTTCCATTGTGGCAATATGTGTACCCAAGTGACACCAACCCAGAAATGAGGGCTCTCCATTTATGTTATACAAGTTTCACACGTATATTTTGCGCAAAAAAAAATCACGTAAAGTTAGACGTAGAAAAAGCCTTTAGTCAGAAATGAAGAAAAAAAGAATGCCTCGTTGTTTTCATGTTGCGTAGCCCACAGGGAAATTTTACTAGCGCGACATTTTATGCGCTTCATTTCCAATAACATATTCCATGGAAAAACTGAGCCGCAAGAATATCTCGGAATTTGAAGCCAACCTAGAAAGAGAAATAAATTCTACGAATCGCACGTAACAATTTATACTCAAATAAATGAGAAGTGCAAAGAAACCGGAAGCACCAAGTTGGAAGGAATCCTAAAAAGTCCAACAAGCACAAATAAAATTTCCAAATATTACCGACATAGTGCTAAACAAACGTTGTGGAGGACAAAAAAGTTTGCATACTGCACAATAAAAAAGCAAAGATTAGTGAAAAACCTGAAGTATGTATAGGAGCAGCGCAAATAACTTGAAGTTTCCATCAGTTTCTTAAACAAACGATAAGAAAATAAAAAAGATCCATCGTGAACGTAAGTAAACAGAAGGAACCTTGAACTGACAAATTTATACATGAAGGAAGATGTGCACCGATTTGCATGTTAAAACGAATGTAAAAAGTTCTAAAAAGCTTGTTACTGCTTGAGAGAGCAGTAACCAAGCTTTGCACCAAAAGGAATAAGAAAAGTCAAGAAACGAGAAGAAATAATCTATGTTTTTTCTCAATGCTACTAGGATGTCTACAAACTTTTCTAATTTCCACCCTCAATACTAGAAGTGAAATGTCCTAGTTCGAACAGATCTAAAGTGTTTGATAAAGCTATTATCAATTTTGTGAAATTTTTGATTTCTATAGTAATGCGTTGAAAAGTATATCGTGTTTGTTGAAATTAGCATTCAAACATTATCTAATTTGCATCTGTTAGTAAAGTCCTTTAGCGGTTGTATTTGTACCAACATGTAACAATAAACAACCTGTACGAGGCATGAGGTACACGAGGCGTGTGCAATATCAATACGTTTCACTCGGGTGTAGTATGTACCCTCTCGGCCCATTTAAGCATATTGTAACGTTTTCAACTTTCATTCCAGCCGGCATATTTCTCGCATGGCGCGAGCGCGTTAAGCAAGCTTATGGGGCAAACGAGAGCAATTACCGCGTATTAATGGCGCCGTAAATTGCTGCGCAGTGTAGAGTCAAAGCTTACCTGGCATTCGTAGGTGCCGTTGTCCCGCTTTTGCACATATTTTATCTGCAACGTCCAGTCGTCGGCGCCCTCCGCGTGCAAGACCTGGAATCGCTCGTCGTTGGTGTACGGGAACATGCCCGACGAGAGAATGTGCCAATCGCGACGACGTACCCACGATATTTGCTGTAAACAAGAAGTATTTGATTACAAGTACAACTGCACATTACCCTATTAGTAAATAGTTATGTAGTTTAAATTACACTGTTTTCTTGAATACAAGATGGGATGTAATTAAAGTGGGATAAGTGTTAAACTGTTGAGTGAATTACATTTTATAAGTTAGGCATTTAATCTTGCTCTTTCGTAGAAGTTTCACTGACATAGACACTTGACGTTTATAATTTTCTCTAATTAACAATGAAAATTACTGTAGTGTGCTAAGTAAATCTTTATGTATGAACTTTATGACATGACTGTTTATGACAGCGAAGTACCAGCCATCTATCAGACAATAGAAGATGCAAGGACGTAACATCCAGGAATTGGGTGTGAGTAAAACTTTCAACAAACTATTTGGTTATTTTACAAAAAAAAAAAAAACGTAAAGATAAAAATGCAAGAAAATTAATTGGAATTTTATAAAAATATATAGTAGAGTTATTTTTTAATTTTCAAAATTTTTAAAAATTTTTCAGAAATAGATTAGAAGTATATTGTTAATTTTAACTATTGTTGAGTGTGATCACGAAGTGTTTAAGATTCATTAGGTTGAAAAACTGCACTATAACACTTACTTTTTGTCTTTAGGTAAGAACGTTTTCGGCATGTTGCCTTCTTCAGTATAGGTGCCATTTATAATTGTTTCTTCAGTATCTTCTTCAGATACTGAAGAAGGCAACATGCCGAAAACTTTCTTACCTAAAGACAAAAAGTAAGTGTTATAATGCAGTTTTTCAACATAATAATTTTAACTAGTAAAAATACCAATACTACATAAGATCAAACTATTTTTGTATGCACCCAGTTTTAATTGAAATATTCGGAAAATTTAATGAGTTTGATTAAAAATTAGTTAATGGATTAATCTGGATTAAACAAATATATAACTAAAACTAAGAGAACCAATTCAAATTTCATTAAATTATATTCAATTAATCAATAGTTGCAAGTATTATGTAACTTGTTAATTAACAAGAGAAGCATAGTATATATGTTGGTATAATTCGGGCAAACTAAGATATATTGTTATAAGAACGTTTATTTTTGTAAGCAAGTACGAAGGAATAACATTTCTCTTTGTGTCTTTCGGAAAACAAGGTAAATATAAATAAATAGATACTAGTGTATTCTAGCGTCTAAACATAAAATAAATAATAAATTTCATTTTGGAGGATTAAATCAGCAACCAATTTTCAAACTAATCACATTTAAAATAAACATGTGTATTTTATTTACGTAGTTTAATTAAAGTTATAATAAAGATTGAATTTCATATTATATGTTTAAAAAATTGATTGGTTTATTAATAACTATTTAATTAACATTCGGTAATAATTGTCGAATTGAAACTAACTAATTTTGATGTGTTAAATTCAAATTTAAGTGTTTTTTCTCATATATGTAGTTTTTAAAATTTTGCTGTTTTAAAAATTTTTTGATTTTTTTCCAACTTAGATTTCTATTTGTAAAAATAACTAAAATTTACATTTTAAATTTAAGGTTAGATTTTTATCAGTTTAAAAGATTTAGTGAAATAATTCATTTAAAGAAATACTATTTTCTGATAAAACAAATTAAAATTTAATTCCAGCTATTCTACTAAAGCGAGGAAAACTCAATTAATACTCGAAGATACGGATACATGCTCAATGTTGTTGAATAAATCGTCGGCATGTTGTATCGACGCTCAGCGGGCACGCAATAGATAATTATCATCACAAAGTGTTCGACTCTGTTTTTGAACACGGATTTCGTTTGTTCTGGAGGGTTGTTCTCGCCACCCAATTTTGCTAATAGGGTTTCCGCCTTGCTCGCGGAGATTGAGATACTAATTTGCATGTTAAAGACATGACGGATTCGGCCAATGCTTTCCTTGAGCAAACAGGCTCTGAGTTGTCAACATGTTGAACCATCTTGTCTCTGGAGTTCGATGGCTTCATTTGCGTTATATTTGCGTTTTCCTTGGATATCCAAAACCGTAATATCTTAGACAACGATGCTATGTGTTGTTGACTGAATTATGATAGTTCCTGGCAAGATTATACTTATTTCTTAGAAGCAATCTGAGAATAGACTCAATCATTTAACACCTCATTCAAACGATTAGCTGAACTTTGTGTGTTGTATGAAAACTCAGTTTTTGTTATTGGTAATGACAAGAATTTTTTGATTTATACATTTAATTTATATATATATTGGAATCTGTGAATTTATTGACTGCATATATCACAAGAATGTAATAATATATCATCACCGCGCTGAAATATCACATAAAAAATCGTTTTCTAGACATTTAAAATTGCGTTTTAAGTGTTTGAAGACGTTTGTAACTGTGAAATATCGTCATGTATAAATCAAAACTCAAGGATGATAATCCAGGTTGAAAGAAGACAGGAAATTGGAATCAGCTTACTAAAACCAAGATAGAAAATTGTGTTATTTGATATAACCAATTTTCTTGTCGATTATCAACGTTCTAACGTTATAAGTAGATCTATCGGAAAATAACACGTCATATTTAGTTATTTAAATATTTTTGTTACTTTATTGTATTTATGTAAGTTGCATGCACTATCTAGCAAGTTGGTTTGCTTGCGGAGACCGTCATTAATCATGTTTTCAACCTTCCGTTTTGACTTTTCATTCGTTTCCTCGGCGCCCAGCGCTACCAGCGTGCATGCCCATTTTCCGCCGCCGGCTGCAGTTAAGCATTAACAAGTAAACCAGCCAACATTCATCGCTTGAAAACTGATGTCGCTGTTGGATTTCCAAGGCTTTAGCAACTTTTGCATTCAAGGCATAATGAGTTGATACAGTAGTATTCTAACATGTTGGAAAATTATTTATAAATTGATTTAATTTTAAACAAAACTTGCGGAATGTTTTTTCCTACTTTATTTTGTAATGTTTTATAGCCTTTAGCTAAATTTTGTTTAGTGGTAGTTAAGTTCCCTATATATTTCCTTTAGAAACTTTTCGGTAATTTCCACATCTTGGGCATAGCAACGAGGTAAATTGTGTCATGCTAACTCATGTCACTCCGGTAACAATAACAACGTTGGCTAATAACAACAACTAGGGACAACCGAAAGGGCTCTACCACGGGGATATAGTAGAAAGCAAGAAGTGTGAGAACTGCAAACCGTACCAGCCATGTGTGGAAACCGTCAGCCTGTCGTAAAATACTTTAGGATAGCTTAAGGAGCTTTAACAAGTTTAAACCGTAATTAACGTAATGTCAAAGATGTTTATAGGACTGCTCATTTTTCGAATTATTATCAATATAGTTAACACTAAATTATAATTTCTTTTAGATAGTTAATTCCAACATTCTACGTTCTATAAAAATATTATAATTATATAAAACAAAATTTAATACTATTAATAAATTCGTTACATTGTTTTTCTATAAATTTTACTGCCAAAATATCACTATTTTTCTAATACTTTCAAATTTCTTTTCTCTCTTTCAAGTAATTTTTTGGAAAAGCCACGCCTCATGTAACTAGAAAATCTACTGTTTCCTGACTTTGCTCATATCTCGTAATAACGAAGTTTGCCGATATTTCGATGTAAACTCAAGCGGCACAAGCGTGAACTAACAATTCAAGCTCAAAGAGACAATGTTTTGCAACATTCGCCTCGGCTTGCTTCATCAGCTGAAGTCAGAATTGTCAACCTAAACAAATGTACTATTTCTAAGCATGAGAGTTTTTGTCCGATTATTTTTTCAAAAATAAATTACAGATAAACTACACGATAATTATTAAAACCTATTTGTACTTAAGCTCCTTATCATGTAAATTGGTAGTGTTTTGTAATGTTTATTTGAAATTCCACTGAGAACGCTTTCATTATTTACATTTTTATACCGGTATCTCTAAATACTACATTTTGTAGGTGTTATCTGTGTGGCTCCATTATTTGCGAAAACATGTCCTACCGCACAAACAATTGCTGCGTTCTGAGAAAGTACATGGCCCGGACGTAGCCGAAATTCAGACGCACGTTCTTCCAAGCATGGAAAACTTTGAGCGCTCCTGAAGTATTGATTTCAGAGGCGAAGAACGAGGTCGCTTACGCTGGGGCGGCAAACAGAATGGATGAAAGAGGACAGCACGGAACTGACGTTCCTTCATGTTCGGATGCCATTACTGAGACTCAACTAGCAAAGCCAGCAGCCGGCATAGTGCTCTTTATAGAAATGTTATGAAGATGCTCTGAATCTAGCAAAAAAAGATCAAGAAAAAAAAATAGTATGAGTTTGTGAAGAAGGTGAAAACGACAAGAATGATTTAGATATTAGACAATTATAAAAAAGAATCTCATTATGTTGACTGACACCTATTAATGAAAGCACTGAACTGAAAGTAACTGAATATTAGAGCTATAGAAAGAGATGAATGTATTTTTGCAATTTGATTTTATATTGTGCAGCTGCACATCATATCATGCATAAATGGCACTCAATGTAGGAATTACAGCTTAAATAATTCATTGGTTTATCAAAATGCATTACGCGCAACACAGAGGTTTGATATTTTACATTCGGAAATAAATGTCAGTCACAAATATTCTTTTTGTGTGTGGGTATTTTGGATATTTGGTTAATATTGCATGCCACAAATTCAAATGCATCGAGATTGCAACAGCCATAATATTCGATTTTGTGCATTTGGTTGTATAAAGCGCAGGCGACGTTTACGATGCCAACGGGAGTCTGTGACCCGTTGTCGGAGCCTCCGGCTGGTTCAACTTGCTTGCTGGCAAAAACTCAATAACTGTTTAGCAATATGCACATTTCCGTGTATTTTCTACACTCTCAACTCGCAAACAAAAACACAGACTCGCAGCTCAGTTGTCCTAAAAGCCCGTCCATGTCAATTTAATTGGAAATTATTTATATTTGATTTTTGCCTATTTTAGTATAGCTAAATGACACAATAAACAAACTTTTTCTTAAAATATTTACGATTATAGTAAGTAAGGAAAAAATATTAGCAACTGGTTTATGTTGCCTACATATTACGTTTGTGATCACACTCAGTGGCAAGGAATAAACAGTACATGAATACTTATTGGGAATGCTCGACGTCGAGTGGCACGAAGCTCGGTGCATATAAATATGAAATAAACGTTTGCGCGTTGGGAACGCGTTTGGCACAACGATGCTGGCAACTTCGTGACATTATTTCCTGTTGCGGTCTCCACTCATGTGTCGAGATGTTGGCGTTTTTCTCATCGTGCAGCGTTTTTCCGAGCGCGAGCAATTTTACCGTGTGTGTTTGTTCGCGGTTTGCTTCCTGCGGCTAGAATGCGACGATTGGCATGCACTTTTCATCGTGAAAATCGAACGAATTGCACCTCCATTATGCACAAATAGAAGCAATCTAAAATAAAATGCAACCAAACTTGTAGTTAATAAGTGACGGAATGACAATAGTAGTTAATAATTAAATATTTTTAAATGTAAGAAAACACTTACAAACTAAGTACCAACATCCTGAATTACTCGAATGTTTGATATTATTGATATTAGTTGTCAGTAAAAAATACTAGGGTTAATTAAAAATAAGTTTAAAATACAATTTTTTTTATAGAAATATGTTATTTTGCCAATGATGAAGGCCTTAAACTATTTAAGAAATATATGTAATTATTTTTACACAAATTGTACTTTTCTCTGAGTAATCATTACTTTTTACGCGATAGAATTTGTTGAATTTCGATTGTTACAAATAGAATTATTTTTGTTTAATGTTTAAAAACTAGAAAATTTAGTGCAGTTATGCTACTGCTTAAAAGATTCCAAAAACTGATACAATTTTATTAGACAGAGACAATACTACTAAGAGCACCATATTACTACACCATTTGACGTGTTAACAGTCATTATATTTTTTATTCGAATATGTATCATGTGATTACATTTTAATAGCATAATTAGAGTCCTGCATTTAATATATTAACACACTCTACAATCATAAAAAGTATGATTTCATTGTCATGTTGCGGTGGGGTGGGGCACCACAGTCATGCTCTGCGCGGTGGCGTTTCTCTCTCTCTCACTCGACGGCGCGACTCTGGGCTGGGCGCGAAGTTCAAAAGTTGAGTCGGTCGCGCCGCTGAGATAATCCACCCGACTTAAACGTGTTAAAATGTACATTAACACTGCGGTTCACAGAAAATAATTAATTGAAAGGAATTGTGGAAGTGACACATTATTACAATTTTCAATTAGATATATGATTAATTATTTAAAATAGATATAAACGTTATAAATTGTAGTTTAGAACTTTAGAAACTGATAAGACTTCAGGTAGCTATATAAATTAATTGATTTCCTATCTAAACAGACCATTTTTGTTATTAATATAGTTTTTAATTTCTTCTCAATGAGAGAAGCATAGCCATTGATCCCATCCGGTCTTACAGTCTCCGTTAGAAGTGCGGGATGGGTTTGTAGAAGGTTGCTTAGTTAAGATATAGATAAGAATATATAAACTTTATATGGAAAAACTCGATGCAAGCTTTTTAATTGAATACACCAATGGAACTATACGTAGAAAAACACGTAGAGACCGGATTAGAAATGACGTAGTTAGAACCCACCGCAAACACTGGAACAAGCACATTGATTGGAGAGGATCACATGAGCTTGTAAAGAAAGTCAGAAATGGAATCCCAAGAGAAGGTAGGAGACTACCAGGTAGACTTCCAAAGAGATGAGGAGAATCGTGGACTTCAGGTTCAACTGATGCAATATGATTATTAAACAAGCTGCCAAATGCTTTAATATGACAAGAAATAGATAAATAAAAAGTATTTTAGTTCTTAGTTCTTAAAAATGTAACACAAATAAATTATTATTTGTCCCATCTATAATAGTCTATAGAAGAGTCATTAGTACTACAACTAATCTTACCTCAGTTCCAGCCAACGTTCTGTCATTAGTGTTTCTAACATGACAGTGCAAGTAAGCAGTGGCGCCTAATTGCACTGTAACATTAGTAACAGTATTATTTGTTTCTGCGCCAATCGAATTTTCCGCCTTAGCATAATCCTCCCCAAAATTTGGATACCACAACTGACGCCACTCGGAGTACTTTTGCATATCTCGCTTTCCTGGAAGAAACAAACAAATGATATCAATTTCCCTTTCATCTTGGGAATAGCGCAAGTGGAAAATAAAATTATAACATTATTTAATTGCTTTAAATTTTTGCCTGTCAATCGACGAACAAAAATAAGCGAAATTTCTACCCACCGCGCGAGTAAAAACGAAGCGGGCGAGGAAAATACGTGCGACGCTCACAACGGTGAGAGCTTAATTAAATTTAATTAAAATGCTTTACAACGCGCTCACTGGCCGCATCGCAGTGCGACAGTGCAGCAACAAATAGAAGAAATGTGCATTTTGCATATTTGCTCAAGTTACACCTCTACAAAAAGTTTTAGTTAAATATTTTATTTTTTAATTTTTTTATTAAGATTTAATTCAATTTAATACGTTATGATGGTGTTTTCCAGAGTGTTATATTTTAAACATGCGAAATGGGAGATAATTGCACAACGAAAAATGCAACAAAAAGAAAATAGTGCAATTTTTTAAATACAATCATAAAAACACAAGAGTATCTTAAAGTAAAATAAAATAACATGGTTTAAATAATATATAGAGCGTCATTTCTACTATGAGAAGTAGCCAAAACAAGTATTTTACTTTGCATCTGTCAAAAAGTTTATGGAAATTTATTGTTTCTAATAATTATTGATTTAATTTGTTAAGACGTAAAAATTATTTTATTATTTCCTAGTTACCTTAATATATAAAAGGAACAATTATTATTAATAAAGTAAAATAGTGACTTTTTCGTTGTCTTCATAGTGACAAGTTCATAGTGGCAAGTTTTCAGATAATAGTTAAATACAAGTTTAAAAGCTTGTCGTTTCATTATTTTCTAACAAAATTTTGTCAGAATTGAAATCATTTTTGTGAAAAAATGGTAAAAGTTGTCTGTCCACGTTTAATTTGATAGATACTCTATAAATTTATATTTGAGAATTATGCATAAAAACATGCGCCATTGAGTAGACAACAAAAACTGTAACTGTTGAAAATTAATGCTGGTATTAGAAAAAATATTTTTATTTATCTCTTAAAAAGTTGGCTTTAAAATTGTAGCGTCATTAGCTTTAGCAAAATAGCATAAATGGGATAATTTCTTGAAGAATACAATAAATACTTTTCTGTCTCAATAAATTTCTTCTACATAATTCAATTTCTATTAAGCAGTATTATTGTTTTTTTATAAATACTAATATGTAACATTTGTAATGTACTTTATACTAAACATTTATTTATTTAAAGCTTATTTACTTTATAAATTAATAATTCAGGTTTATTAACATGCAGGTTTTAACTGATCTACTTGATAGAAATGTAAATTTGGCTGCCCATACATCAAATTGCTGTATTTAATCAACAATATGTGTATTTGTAATTGATAAATCTATTTCGATCATTAGCTTTTATCCTATTCATCTGTAAATACTTCATACGTCAATTCATAATAAATGAGCGCATTTGTAAATTTGTTAACGTCATACATCGTCTATCGTAGACTCTACAAAAATGGCCTGCTCTTGCCGCGGTTGCTCCCAATTGCTAAAATCGTTTACACTTGTTATTAATTAATATTTGTTGTTACTGTCGGTCGCTGTTATCCAGTGTTCGCTAGGCGTCGACGATGTTCACTCGCTTCGATGGATGACTACAGCGTTCGAGGGTTACAAATTGAAACAATTAATCAAAGTTAAAATGAACACAACAACACAAAACCAACAGTAACACCAACTTCTCTGAGATGGTCATCTGCATGGTGTTAATTAAAGAATACGTTAAGTAACAAAAATTGTGGTTTCAACTCACATCTTTTGATTGATATATGGTAAGAGTAATTATTAATTTCGATGATTGGTAATCAAGTCTGCAATATCCAAACGCATTTTGTTCCTACTATTAATGCAGGCTAGTGATTATGGTAATAACATAGTCTGTACCATCCTTTGTAAAATTTCCCAATCATTCTCTGGAAATATTAAATTAATGTTCATTTATTACCGCAGCGACGGCATTGTATCGGCGGCGCGGTAGAACAATATAAAAGCAATTATGTTTGGTGTTCATATACATTATTCTCATTGTTCTAGAGTCATGTTTAATAATAAATATTATTATTATTATTATTATTGTAAAACGTTAAAGCAAGCTATTATGCTAACCACAAATCAACATCAGTTCAAATACCATTTTAATATGTTGATGGATGGTACATAATGGGGTGATTAGTTTTTAAGCATTGTTTAACATATTTTGTGAACAAGACACATGCAAGTACGCTATGAGAATAAAATACAATAAATATATTTATTAATTTTTTCGAGTTGTAGTCACTAAATTGTGGCGATTTTTGGAAAGTGAGGTTAAGTTTCAATAAGAATCCTTGTATTCATGCAATAGTAAAAATATTTTATTATGTTTATGAAATTTTACTATAACACTTACTTTTAGTCACTTGTTAAAACCTTTTCGGCATGTTACTTTTTTCAGTATCTATACTGAACCGAAAACGTTTAAACAAGTGAAAAAACGTTTTAAACACTTCGTAACTACAATCAATAATACTCTAAATATATTTTTTTTAGATTGAAAAACAAATTTAAATTGATGATATTGAAAGTTATGTTTTGTGCTGTAAAATATAAAATTGCGGTAAATTTGATCAAAATTTTCTAGTTTTAACCTTTTTCTGACTTTACTTCTTTTTAAATTAAAGATGTTTTTGTTTAATAAAAACAAATAGAACATTATATGTGTATATTAATTTTGTTTATTATTTATAAAAATTGATTAAAATATCTTACTTTAAATGCAAAATTTAAAGGGAACTTTTCCCAGGATGGTTTTAAATTGTAATGAATGTTTCTAGCTTTTATAACAAACAATATTTAAAATAATTTATAAACTGAATAACACATTGATATACTCGATGCCAAAAATGCAATAAATATTGATACTATTAAATTATAGCTACAAACTATGATGGTATTTGTATTGAAAGGGTTAAGTGACAATAAACTTTTTTCTAACTGTGTCTATTTCCAAAGATGCTTCAATTATTCTCACAAATTTTAATTAGTAATAATAATAAAATTTGGTATTATGCTGTAAAATATAGCATTGCAATAAACTTAGTGGCAAATTAAAAATATTTTAAAAAATTCTTTAATTTTACCTTCTTTTTTAATATACAATATTCTATGCAAATAGTATCTAATTAAATTAGTTACAAAAATAAAATAAAATTTAAAATTCAAAGTAATAAGAGTTTTTATTTAAACTAAATAATATCTCTTACTTCAAATGCTACTTATGTAATTTCAGTGACAAATTGTCCCAGACCAGTTTACCATGATAACCTTGTGACTCCAAAAGATTTATAAACATAATAATTGTTCTTAGTATATCTGGCAAAAGTCTCAAGAGTCAATTAATCAATGTCATTGAAAGTAAAGAGTAAGAAGTTGCCTACAGTTTGTAGTGTCATCTATCTCACCCAAGTCGCCACGTTTCTAAAGTTTTCCCAGCAAAATTATGAAATAGTTTTTGCTTTCTCTGTAGCGTTGGTAGATTAATTTACTTTGCAAGTTTCAAATGAAGAGCCCTGTTATGAATTTGCAATGCACTGAGTTTATCACATCCTAGTGGACATCACTACAATGTGTTTCATTAGCGTCTTGTAGGTTCATTTCATTAGCAAATGAACATAGTAAAGCTTGCCGACGTGAGATGACCGAGAGGAAGACCGTGAGGTAGATTCTAATGGTTTAACAATGACGGCTTAATGGTCTGGCGGTCCACCAATGGCATTAACACGTATTCCCTACAGTTGAAAATTGCCAGAGTTTGGAAATTTGCATCAACCACCTACAAACGCATTTAAAATTATTGTTTGTTATTTATCTACCTGATTGATCTAAATATAACAAATATTGTTTCCTTAATTATTTTTTCATGTCATTATGACAAGTAAACATTGAAATATTTTTCTTTTTTTTTTCATGTTATTTTAATTAATAGTAAATTTTCTCTAATGGACAATTTAAATGGAATTGACCATCAGCCAGTAATCCTAGACAAAGAAGATCCAGATGATCCGCCTTTGCAATTAGTCTACCACGAGGCAGGCGACGACAAATTCGGATATCCAATTAAACAAGAATTTGTGCAAACTGTTGTCTCCAAATGTGCAGCACAATCAGCTAAGCAAACTAAAAAATCGCCAGCAAATTCATGGCATGTGATAAGTTCGCAATTGAATAAACAACAGCGGTGTGAACAACGTTATCCAGCGAAACAAACACATCGTAATTCTCATGGTGGATCCTGCAATTGTCGCGCGGAAGATTTTTACCCAATTGCTCAGGATCATCTATCACCATGTCCTACAATGCTCACTGTAAATACTGAATACAACCCAAGGCAATTTATTAATCTTCAAGGTAAAATGACAATTCGACAGACTCTCGAAGGTCTACTGGCTACTGCAATGTCAATCCAAATAAATGCAAATGATACCTACAGATCCATGTCTGAGCATTATAATGGTTTAAATGAATGCCTGGCATATGTTACGCAATATTTGGAATGTCTAGGTTTAGAAGCCAGAAGTCTATCACAGCTTTGTTCACACGTGGCGCGGATTAAACTTGGCTTTCAAGAAGAATCGGACGAGAATTCATGCACCTTTAAATTGACTCTGAATCAACTAAGTGCCAATAATCCAAGTGAGTATTACTGGATGAAAGATGAGGTAGCCAGTGAACAAGCAAATAATGCTGATGTCGAGGGTTTAATGTATGACTTTAATAATAAAAGAAAAGATTATCAACGGGCTACTAAAAATTTAAAATCAATTCTGGATACTAATTTTACTACGGCACAATTGCACAAATTAAAAGAACAATTTGAAATCATTCAGAATAAATTCCTACATAGTCAAAACAAGTTAAAGATGAAATTTCCAATTGCAATTTCCAAAAAACATTCATTGCTTGTAAATACATTTGCTATGCTTGGAGAAGACATGCAGACAATTGCCAATGACAGACAAAACTTTTCAATGATTTGTCAACATTTAGAAAACACGATGAGAGATAAATATGAAGGTGATTGTACTACTGAAGTTTACGAAGAAGATATTACTCCAACTAATGATGATAATCAATAATATATCAAATAAAGAGATAAAGGAGTAAATCCTTATGTTCCAATTGTTGTGTGATATATTTTATCTTTTTGTTTTGTTTAGTAAAAATATGTGTAGTTTTGTTACTACAAAAATGGCTGCTACTGGAGTAATTTGATTAAAATTAAAATTGATAAAATTTATAATAAAAATAACACAATTTCAAATAAAATAATACTTAAATAATTTGTTTAAGAAACAAAACTAGAATCTAAGAAAAAATATATAGAATTGAATCTAAAAGTAGTTGTAGTAAGTGATTCATTTAAATAAACTAAATTTATATGAAAAAAATTGACAAATTGTCCAGTCATATAAACCAACGTTAATTAATACGTATACTCAAATCAAATAAACAAAAAAAGACAGTGGTATTTATGCTCTAAAAACAATAAAAGGAAGGTAACAAATTTAATGAGTGTAAAAATACTAAATTCAAAACGAAGGCAAATAAACAAGTATATAACCCATTAAAAATTGGTAATTTTTACAAATGTATTTCTTTTAAATTTTAGGAATATAAAAGAACAGAAGAAAGAAATTTGAAGTACTATCAATAAGAACGTCTGGCGCTAAGCAAAGTTATCAGAGTCAGCGCTGCCGGCGCAAAACGAATCAACGTGCGGTACGCAAAGTGTTAAATACGTGCCGTTATTCTTATTTACATGAGCTGCAATTTAATTAGACTATAATTGTATAAAAATTGCGCATTCTAATATTTTATAATAATTTAATGTTTATCGTTTCAATTTACCCATTTTCATAAACCATTTACGCTTGTGTTTATAATCAATTAAATAGTGTAATTTGTGTAATTTTGTGGACCAAAGATAAATTATTATATCGTAGTGGATAAATCCAATCACAACCATGGTCAGAACATAATCTTCAATCAGGCGTTGTTTAGTTGCAAATAACGCACGTTTAGATGCGTCCTTTGTAAACAAATGCTGCCACCATTACACAGTGGATGCGCCGGGCAACACATTGCAGGCTAGAAGCAGGCATACCGGCGAAGCGTATCGTAGCAACAAACTGTTGGCGAAAGCGAATCAGATGGAACGATGAAGCGCATGAAACATAGAGACGATGCCTCAATGGATTCATCAACCTGAAAGCCGTTGCAGGGGCAAAATGGAAATGTTCGCGTACACGGAAAGAGTGAAGCACGCAAAATGAACTAGTGGCGAGGTCGACAGCGGAGTCGAACGCAGAATGCAAATGGAAATTCACATGCAAATACCAGATTTTGCATTCTATATTACTGAGGGTGGTAACCAAGATTAATTGGAGATAATTACAACGCTAGCAATTATTAAGCGATATGTTGATTATGTATTTGCTTTCTGTTCTCTTGCAATTACTACAAAATACATACCAATTAAAATTGTAGATTTCAACAAATGTATTAATCAATTTTTAGTTGTTTTCAAAAAAAAAAAGAAACAAATTCAAAATAAACAATAATGTTGAAAAATATAGAAACATGTAGGCAACTGGAAGATAGCGTAGCATTGAAAACGGTAATGGAAAATCAAGATCGAAGGAAGTAGAACTTCCTGTTCGCGTTAAACTCTTCGTCCATGAGAAAAGTTTGTTAGTTTTCTAACAAAGCTTTTTTGTACTGCATCCAAGTTTGCTTTTGTTTCAACACAGCAACAAAACGATGGAAAAAACTTTGGAAAAATCCGCAGACGTTCAAAATAACATCGAAAAGGAACGACTCGAATATACCTAACAAGGGGTCAGTGTAGGCCAATGCAAAGTAAATAAAATAGAAAAAACACTTGGGTTTGTTTCGCCGCGTTTTAATTTCATGCATTTTTTTCTTATTTGCAACCCGCTGGTGTTTTTTTGTCATCCGCTGCAAATTGCAGGAAATGCTAAAAACAGTTTAAACAAATTAAACATTTGCGTATCAAGGCAGCCAACTGATATATTTTATGCTGCTAATGCGATATCCAAATGAGTTTTAAACTGTAGCTTATTCAGGTATTTTTTATCTCTACCAAAAGTGATATCAACATTATATCAATATTATATTTACACTTCTATTTGCATGTCAAATATTTTATCACGCACACATGGGTGTGCAGAAGCGCTGCAGTCGATGAAAGTTGAATAAGATTAACTGAGAATTCTACCATCTGCACTTTCGAAATGAAAAATGATTGTCAATACAAAATCCGCGCATTTTGACGTTCATTGGACCGCACATATACTTGCTCGACTTGCTTTTTTCTCATTATACAACAGTCGCACCTTTCGAAGCAAGTAGAAAGTATTTTGATAATACATAACAACTTGCCATCGCTCTTAAGAATCGCATCTTTTTGTCGTGCATCCTTTTTGTGCGTACATCCTATATATGTGCGAAAGTGTGAGTTCCGGTTACGTTTTGCTTTTCTTGTATGCATAACGGAGCTTCATAAATAATCCCTTCATATCTTTTTAGTCACCCTATGTGCTCGTTTGTTCATCGAAGGCGTTCCTAGATGGCGTTTGCTCGAACGCTTTACAATGAAATAACAAATCGTTTACATAAATCAAATTTATTACGCCTTTATGCTTATTCTTTTCTGTTTTATTAGATTTTGAAAAATGTCTCATTGTTTTTGAAAAAATATGAATTGCGGAGTATTGTTTACTCAAAGTACCACCAAATTAGAAAAATTCAGAAATATTTTTTAATCCATAACTTTATCTGTCTGCAACCAACTTAGTAATTATTTGATTTTGACATATTATTTTAAAATATATTATCATTTTTTAAATTTTACTAACGCAGAACACATTATAATTATTTATTAAATTTTTTGATGTCACGTTTCTTCTTCTTTTTACCACCTTACAAAACGAAAGCTGAACCAGGTACATGTTACAGGTGAGATGTAAGTATATTGAAACTTTATTTGAAATTGTGTTATTGTAATTTAACTATAACATTATCTAATAAATATTTAAAAACATTTCCGGTTAGTTGCATTTCTCAGAGTTGAGTGGCGTAGGGTTTTGCAGGGTGGAATGAGATAAGGTTGATTTTAAGTTCTTCTATGGCTTTACATCTCGCTAACGGGTCTTGGTCTCCTTCAACTTGTGCCTCCAACTATCTCTGTTCTCCGCGTCTCTTTGCCAGTTGGTGGATTGCAATACGCTTGGGCGTCCTTTCCTTCTGCTGCTTGACTTAAAATTACGAAAAATATATTTTATAGGTAAAAATGCGCATTGTGCAATTATTTTAGAATCAATTTGATCAATTTTGCTTGAGTTTATTTATTTTTAAACATGTTATCAGTAGTAATAAATCACAATGGAGTAGTAAAATATGGTTTTTTTTTAATATCATATCAAAGCCTTCAATACAGATACATGTATGTATTTTGCTACTTCATGAATTTCTTATTACTGAATTTGTGTTTCTATTTTATTGCCATAAATATGTTGAGTGTAACAAGCATTTTCTAGGTCGTTGCTAGTCTACTGCGCCGCATTTAATTTACGTTTTATTGCATTTAATTACGATTAAAGCCGAGTGTTATCAAAATTGTATTAAATTTTATTTATTCCAGCGATTTTATTCCAGACAACACATAAAGTAGATCGTGTCGTCACTAAGCCGCACGACGCAGGAAATTTTCAGCCTTTTCAGTAAACATTTACGAATGTAAGATGGCAATAAGTATAAAGTTTTAGATATAAAATCTAGAACTTTCTAACTTGGTCATACTAAATACAGTATATTAAGGTTTAGGAGAATATATAGATTTTTCAATTTATGGCGATTGCCTTTAATTTTATTTTTGATTAAATAGATCTCGACGTTCGCGTAAATGAATCATACATTACATACGTAAATGCATTTCGTACGTAGATCATGCATTATCTCGTTTCGACATACTATTCTTTGTGGTTGGTACAAAAGAAGATATCTGGTTTCCCAACAGAAAAAGGTACCTCTGCTAGATTTTTAAAGAATTCAAATATATTTATGACTTTGAATACTGGATTAACTAAAATTTAAGTTGAATTTATTACATTTATTAAAAATAAATCTTACTGGTATTTATATTTTTGTTCAAAAAAATATCATTTTTAGAAAAATAAAATTTATTTAGATTTGATTTTATTTTGATTCATTTTTATGTTCATTAAATTTGTCTGCATCACTGAAAATTGTAGATAGAATTGATATTATATTAAACTGACAATTGTATACACACTACTGCACAAATGGATGAAAATAAAATTATTTTATTAAGAGTATTGTTGAGTGTAGTCACGTAGTGTTTAATATTCATTATGCAGATAAAACTTAATTATAACACCTACTATATATAGATTTGTAGAACGTTTTTAGTTTGCTGTCTTCTTCAGTATAATGTTTATTTAAAACATTATTTGTTTTGTATAGTCTGTTGATTAAAACGATTGGGTGAGAGTAGTTGATATATTTGCATCTTGAGAGATACCAACCAACTAAACAACATTAACATTCTGTATATAATTAACAACATACACTTAAACATCTATTGAATCTATCTATTGAAAACAATTCTATTAACACAATAAATTTCCTAGCCCTTACAATAAAACTTCAAAATAACCAAGAGAAAAAAAAACCGACAAAGAAAGAAAACCAACCAACCGACAAGAACATAATAATTCACAATAGTATTAATCCCTTTAAACAACATACTTTAGATTTGCATTTTGCTGCTTTTTCAACTCATCACTAACAATAAAGTAAGACAATTTAAAATTTAATAAAAGTAGAAAAATAATAATAGGAAACAAATATAACACAAAAGACATGACTAAAATATACAACGTAATAAAATATAAACCCAAAAATTAAACCACATCTCATCCATTCTTTGAAACAAATTACCTAACATTTACCTATATCAAGCATAACGTCTACAAAATAAGAAAATAATAATACAAAGCAAATAATAAAATAGCTTAAAATTAATAAATTAATAAATTCACCCAACGTCATTCATATAGAAAATAAATAACAAAAATTAGATACAAAGAAACTAGTAAATAAAACTTTCACATGTAGATACAATATGAAAACAAATTAACAGTTAAAAAAAAACATCCAAATCTATAAACACAAGATGATAGAACCAAAATTTCTTAAGGAACACATCCAACCGCATTTTTATACAATTTATAAATCCTTACAACTAATTATATATGCAAAATATTAATTTCTAACAAAAAAAAAACGACCTACGCAATCTTACCAATCCACAAACTATATAAAAACAGATCAATTCTTAAGAAAAAAAATCTCTCATCTTGGTTATATACATATAATAATGTAACAGAATTTTGCATTGTTATCATCAATTTCAACTCTTTTGTACCCATTTTTTGGGTGCAGGACGTTGTGATGTGTTGCGGGTATCTAACTCGCGACCCGCTGAATCGTAGGTCAGCGCGCTGCCAAGTGTTCTGACAAAGTGGTTACAAAGTTTTTCAAAAAATTCAAATTTCTTGTAAAGAGGATACTAACACGATCCTTCACTTCATTATGTTGTATCAACTATTAAGGTTATGAGTAGTTATTGGGACCGAATTCTGTTGAAAATACACATAATATTGAATACTCTCAACAAAATTTGAACCTGTGTACCCAGAATATGCACTTCGTTGCCACTGCTAGTCAAATGGCCTACTACCTTAAAACAGAGCAACAAATTGTTATTAAATTCGGCTAAAGAATCTAATAATAATTACAAAAAATATAGGACAATGTACAATTGCAACTAAATTGTATTCAAACAGTAAAATCAGACATACCAAGATTTGGATAGCAACTGTAGATTGTTTATTTAACCATGTATAAGTTACTCAATATGATATGACTTTTCTTGTTATTTTGTAGAATTTAGTTTTTTAATTGATTTTTTAAATTTGAAAAACTAAAACATATTTACAAAATAGAACGTGTATTTTCTGAAATAAGTATTATACTACATTAATCATAAAATATGTATCGCATTCAATTAATTTGACCTAATTATCTCATTCCACGCTTTCACACATATATACATACTTATAATTACTTCATTTTTGCCTCACAATTGTACATATTTCACAATATGTCTCTTTAATTAATTCCTGCCAATTTATGACAAAATTATAAAAAATCTTTCTGTTGCACAATACGCTGTTTGACATGTATGACCACCCTGAATTGCTTTTTTAAAGTTTTACACGTCCGAAGGGGCATGCTCGACGTAGCGTACTGGCGCGCATGAACTCACCGCCTCTTAAACCCCTTCATCATGTCATTGCACTCGCCCATTCCTGGCATCACAAGCCAAACCTATGTAGCCGTCCGTCTGTTTTAACATAATTGTGTTGGTACTGAGCAGTGCTCATTTTATGCGTGTGGGTTGATGCACATTATATTCGTCGAGAAAAAAGTTGTAGAAGTTAGCAGGAAGTAAAGGTCGTTGACATATTCTGAGGCAGTGCAGTTGTAAATTTTACATTTTGCTAGCTTTCTAGTTCATCAGAGGACAATGTTTATTTAAATTTAACAAGGCACTGAGTTGTTGAGCGATTGTTGAGTTGAGAACTATTTTGAATGTACTCATGTAAAGTTTAAATTGTGCAAAGAAACGAAAACTGGTGACAATTTTCCACTGTTTTGCAAATGCCGATTATTATTTTTCACTTATTGTGCTTTAGAGTTAAGACAAGGTAGAAATAAAATGATAAAAAGGGATTTGAAGATTTTTCTCTCTACTATTGTGTGGCACGCTAAACTTGCAATAAAGAACCGCAATAAAAAGACCACTATGGGATTGTTTGGAAACATTTAAATAATTGTCTGTAGTTCGGGTCTGTTTAAAGACACGAAAGATATGGTAATATAAATTTAGGTAGTTCTGAGGTTGAATATAACAATTTTTATAAAAGTGTTGGGCGTGAATGCATCGACTTATCTTATTATACTAGTGGTATAAATTTATAAACAATGTAGATAAAAATATAATTTTACTCTAAGAAGAGCAGAGTGTAATAATTTTTATGAATGTCATATTTAATTATGTTTTCTGCAATAGAAAGACCAACTTCTGTGCTTTTTTTCTTATCGGAAATCAATAACAATGCTTCATTTGAAAACATATAAAGTTGTATTACAAAACAATTTTTTTGGCAATCTAGTTTTTATTAAACACTATAATTTATTATTACAGAGAGGATGGAGTGTTATGCATGGCGCTTGCCTCTCACCTAGAGGACCCGGGGGTTCAATTCCCGGTTGAGAAGGTGGGGGGACAGGGCACGTTAAAGGGCTGATCCTCCCAGTAAAAGATCTAAAACCCAATCGGGTGTGGCAATAATCCGCAGGATTGAAAAAACCATTAAAAAAATTATTATAAAATAATGCTAACAATATAAAAAGTAGTTAAAGTGTGTAAACAATGACTTCGAA
>JAODIE010000007.1:8643975-8706808 GCA_027575565.1 Diploeciton nevermanni
TTTTAGGTTATTTATGCAACAAAATATTTGTCACACAATGTTTATATAATTATATTATTAAAGCAAAACAAACATAAGAAAAAGTAAGACACGGCTATGAATACACTTTTCCGTTAAGACCCGATATTATTTCAGCCAAAATTACGTTTGAGTTTAAATTATAAAATTAGCTCTGTGAAAAAATTTGTTTTGGTTAATCTTCTAATAAATTGCTACAAGAATTAAGTACAACATATTATAGTTTATTAGCTTGCAAAAATGTCAAACTAAAGCGTGAGTTGAAATCTACGTGAACTAAACATGAAATATTTCGTTGAAAAACCTAGGATTATTTCAAAAAAAATTCCAATTCAATTGTGGTCTGTAACATAGTTAAGTGGTGATATCTGCAAAGGAGATTTAAGCAAATGTTTACAACAAATTCCGTAAAATTTTCAAAATGTTCCAGTTTTGCAATGTTCTGCAACAATTCTTCATTACAGCTGTTTTTAAAAAACAAACTATTGCGTTAATAAATTTTCAACTCAATTTTTATTTTCTTGCAATTAATTGAAAATTGAAAACTCAAATAAAAAACAATTAACTAAATTTTTTCTAGTTTTTTATAATTTTGAGAATTAAGTCTGAGAGTACTATTACTAGGTATAAACAAGAACGACAGTTATCTCTATTCAAATTAAAACTATAAATAAGAAATACCTAATGTGTTTTTTAAGGGTGTTAGAATCCTGTGTTCTAGACACCACATTTAAAGCGTTAAGGCGCCGCGACGCTCATGTTTTCAAAGTTCAGAACGTTGCCCTCCTGCCACACATCACTGCGCGAGTTTGAAGGCAAGCTGCGTTAAAATATTAAAACACTAAATTAAAAGCGTGTGCAGTATTCGCGCCACTAGAAAATTCAATTAACCTTACGCTAACTTATTTATTTGTGCCGGAATTAGTGCGAACAGTTAATTTCATCTGTGTTACTCGTGACTGGGCCACGAGCTTCTCTTGTGCATTGTTGTTTGCTGTATATGGATTAATCAGCACCCATTTGCACACAATGAAGAAGTTTTAAATTACTGTTGGCCGAATAAACCGTGTATGAAAATTCTAAGATGGAACTAAAAATAAACTATATAGCAACCAGTAATAAAATTACTGCATGATAATGATTTTAAGTAGAATGGAAATATGTTGAATGGAAAGGTAGATAGAGGTGATAGAAAATGTAAAGTATAATTTATAATTACTAGATAGACTGAAAATGTTTTTTATAAGTTTACTTTAATTAGTAAATGTTAAAGTTAATTTATATCAACACAAAAATTGAACATTGCGGATCTCCCCACAAGGCGCGCTGAAAATCAAACTGAAATTTATATTTACATTTAAAACACTTTTGAACAAAACTCAAAAACATTATTAATATTTACAGTTGAATTCAAATGGATACTATAAACTTTAATCAGTACATAGATCACCAATAATTCACAATCTGCTTTAAGTACCTAGGTTCTTTATTAAAACCTTAGAAAACGCTTTTAGAGAGACGCTTTGCACCAAGTGATGAAAATTGATAGTTTTAGATTCTGTTCGATTCTGTGTTAAAATTCTTGGAAAATATTTAGTTATTTTCCGTAACTATTTACACTATTATTACTTAGACTATTAGAAGAACCCTACTTTATTATAAAATAGTTTGTTAATATTCAATCAAACTTAATCACAATCTTATAATTGTTGTAAATTTTTGATAATATATAACTTATTATCTCAAATATTACTTAAATTAAACATTTTAACTAGATTACTTAATAATTATTATTTAAAAAATATTTTTGTTCTTTTTCTGATCAGATTTTTATTCTTTTCTATTATAGTTTTCAAAAACAAAAAATTATATTTTTGGATTATAGTAATAAAATTTAATTTAATCTTTTATATATCATCAAAATATAATTAAGCTAGTCAAATCTAATATATTTATAAATTTAGCGCATATTAGATGCACCTAGATATTATTTATTAAGCTAATAAAAGAAACTTTTCATAATTGATTATTATATCTAATTTAATAATTATCAAAACACATTTAATAAAATAATCAAAATATTGGAACTAAATTTTGAGCAAATTTATCTCTCTTACAGATTTTTCCGCTGACAATTGTACATCAAACCCAACAATAATACAATTAAAATCCAAGCACCTAAATAAATTCTATTCTATATTAGTAAATTAAATTAAAATGTTATTTATTAATTTAGTTTTAAGCACTTAAAATCTTCTTTACACAACAATGAATAACTCCTACAAAACGGTTGTCAAACTAATTCATCCAAAACAGTTTCAAGCCTTTCCCAATGTATAAAGCGTTATTAAAGTTGGATAAATAACAAAGTGTACGCATTCATAAATAAAGAGTATTTTCAGAATAAAAACCCCTTAAAAAATAAATTTTTGATACATTACATTGCTTTATAAATAAATGGGCAATTGTTGTCTCATTGCTAGTTATAAACGATGTTAAACACCTGCAAGAAGTCGTCCTAATTCGCGCCTAGGCACATACCAAAGCGGTAAACTTTTCTAATTTAAATTTTCTCTGCAAGGCGGAATACGTCTCGCTCTGAAACTAATAGTATGGGCATAAAACGGGCACCCTTGATGATCCCCGTCGTCGTTGGCAAGGCAAAACGATGCAACGGCAAGATCCGCAGCAGGCTGACATTTCACTCGACAGGGTCATAAAGAGACAAAACATCCACGATCTTAGATTGCGTTTGGAGAGAGACATAAACGAGAGCGATATTGTTCTTTGTATTTGTTCATGTTTTTGTCTTTTTGGTTTTATTTTTGCTCATTTCCTAGAAAACCTGCTGTACTTAAAGTGTGTTGAAGGTAGAAACATTAAATTATTAAACGCCATTTCATTAGGTCTATTTGTAAGCGACACTATACTCAACATAAAATTTAAGCTGACAAAAAGTAGGATAAACAAATAAAATTATAATTCTACTTGATGCATTTAATTTCAAACAGCAATTGGAATAATACTAATTTTAAGCTCAGCTCAATTAAAATAATAATAACATTGTCATCACCCGGAATAATTATTTGATTCCATGTTGGACTGAAATTGGTAATTTATAACTTACTAATATCCATTGACGTTGTAAGCATGATGGGCGGTATCAATAAGAGAAATACAAAGCGACAGTATTCCAACGCTTTCATCGCCATCTGAAACAGTCAAATAGAAAACTAATTAATAAATACATTAGCAAGCACACGACTCTTTCGCTACAATAATATTCTAACAATATTTATTATGTAATAGATGAAACTGTCTTTCTCAGTTTAAAATAATCTTCTACGGGTTGAAGTACACTCTAAAAATAATAATAAAAAAATACCCCTTAAAATAATTAATTGACTACCCCACCTACCACCCCATCTTTCCAATTAACAGACCATATAAAAACAGATAAAATTTCAAATGCACCTTACACTGAAGAAGGCAGCAGCCCAAACACTTTCTACAAATCAAAATTAAGTAAGTGTTATAGTTAAGTTTCATCTACATAATAAATATTAAACACTTCATAATCACACCTAACGATACTCTTATTCTACCAATTTCTCTTGCCCGCTACAAATTAAAATATTTTTTATTCTTTAAATTTGCATTTTTACAAAATTGAAACGTCACAATCAATTTATCAATATGCGCGAAAAGTGTATTTATTTAGCGGTGACGTTGTGTGTTTATACAATATGGTGCTTTGTATACACTGGCCGAGCGTGATAAATCCGCGCCGCTCCCGCCTCACGCAACACCACCCCCTAAACGCCTGTCACATACGCTTCCAGACGCGCGCGCAAATAATAAAATATCCACCGATTGAATATGGGCGTTAACGGTACGTACAACGATGCAAAATACGCACCTGCCTGTAATGCTTCGTTCGTGAAAGTGGACTGATTCACGTGCCACATTACATTGTTATAAATCCATTATGCTAAGCAAACAATGGCGGACGATTTGCAGAGAGTTGTGGAAATGCCAAAGGCCATTAATGTATGTTAGAGCAGATTTGCTGGTTTTTACTTTTTACACATGGCTAGGTTTACCTGATTTCACAGAATCTCGGTGGGATTAAATTAATGTTATATGGTAAATAAAACAGTGGTGCAAATTATTAGATTTAAGCAACTACCTACCTATTTTTTTTTTCTAGGTTTTCCTAAAAGTTTCTCATTCATATTTTCATTATTGTTGATGCGATTTTGTATTTTACAATTACGATCATACTCGATGTGTCAGTTTTGTTTGCTTTGTTTAAGGTGTTAGCAGTAAATAGTAAATAAAAGTAGACATGGAAATTTTATCTAAGATTTAACTTAATATGTTTAAATGTCACTGAATAAAGTATCTATTATTCTTAGTAGATAATGCAAAGTAATAATTATTATCTATTTTTAGCGATAAAGTTCAGATCTAACCTGCTGTTTTACTAAAGCAAGAAAGCATTACCCAGATTGTGTGTCAAATAAAAACGACATGTAGCTCCCATTTCTAGTTTCTGGCTGGTATTTTTAGAGCTGGAATACTTACTATCCGAAAATTATGTTTACATCTCTAATATTTGAGAAAACATTCTTACGTTCAAACTTTCTATATTACAAGTAACTGTAAAAAATTGTTCTCTAATACAGTTCAAGATTCAGTTTGATTTTTAAATGGTTACAATTATTCAAAATATTATTAAACCATTTCCTAGGAACTGCAGCTTTTCTAAATATCATCATTATTTCTTGCCAAGATTTTGTTTACTTTAATTTTGTTTACATAATGCAATTTCAATATCTTATTTTCGCTATATAATTCTGTAAACTTTGCCGCAGTTGATGTTCTATCAAATAATTTCTCTAAGCTTTTCAAACGTTTTCCTCAAGGAAATTCAAAAGTAGCTTTGCTCTGCTTAATGCTTATTGCGTTTCCTCTATGTACCGACGTTTAGGATGTAAGAAAGTAAGTATCACGCGTAAACTTGCAACTTCCACAGACGGAGAGTGTAATTTCAGCCACATGCCCACATTTCGGATTTAAGCGTATGGATAGGAGTTAAATCAGTCAGGCTCAGATGAAAACGCGTTGCGGCTTGGCCTATTTAGCAACTGCCACCCAACACCAGACGTTTCTTGTCTCTTTGCTGTACGCAAACTTCAATATCAAGTCGTTGAATATAGGAGGCGGGTGAAAAGATACAAGCCAACTGAAATCAAAGTTCAGTATTGATGCCTCATAATGAACGGAGCTTATATTCTTTGCATATGAGTATTTTTTATACAAAGAAAACTACTTTTACAATAAATTATTAATTCAGAGATTAATTTCAGAATAATTAAAATTAATGAAGCAAATTACTACTTTTAATTTACTCAATGTTATTACTATAAATTATTCATCAACAATCATATCATAAGAATGATTTGTTTTGATATCAATTATATTTAATTTACAATAATTTAGTTTATTGAATTTTGTTATTGCAGCTGGAATTATTAAAAACGGTTTTCAGTGAAACAATAATAAAATATACAGCAATCTTAACTAGTGTTGATTGAAACAATTCAAATATTAAGGACATTTTCAGCGCACTAGTTTTTCCTGTGATAGTTTATGTAAAGTGTGCGAACGCATGCAAACTACAGAATAATGAGCCAACATTGAAAGCGTCGCTGCTTGTTTGTTAATCATTAAACTACAGTCAAGCGTATGCAAACATAAATTATTACCACTTTGTCTGGGATTCATTTTAGGCGTTATACATTTGTACAGGAAGTAATTAAATACGCTAAGTAAAAACCAAATAACTACCTGTGTAAGAGAAAATTTACATTGCATCGTTTCTAAAAAGGTATAGTAGACTAATTATAGTACCAATGGTATTGGTATTACCACTAAATTACTCTATATATGCTATTACACTGTATCTACCACAGAATTAATATTTTGAAGTTATCATATTGAGAATAGAAAAATTGTCTTTAAAATGTGTTCTTAAAATATAATACATAAAATTACAATTTTGTTTAGCTAAAGTACTAATATTAGTTAAATAATCTACATGCGCAATAGAATAAGCTACCGTTCTAATTTTTGTAAAATGTGATAATTGGACTTTTGCACTTTTTAAAACTCAATGTCAGTTTCGTTAGTTTTGAATGGTTCGGATTGCTCCGTTTGATATGACAGCAGTTGGCATCAGTAATGCCAACCTATGCAATTGTACCAACTCACCGCAAATAAAAGTAAAGACATAAAAATTTTAAAAAAAGTAGTTAAAAAATATTAAAGTTTCTCAGACAAATTCTGCATTATTGGAGGATAATGCAAAGTGATATATACATGAAATAATTAAATACCACAGACAAAACACAAACAACTACATATGTGAAGGGAGCCCCGCTCCGTAGCGCAGTCGGTAAGCCGTCTGACTGTAGCAGTCACAGCGAGATGCATATCCGAGGGACACGGGTTCAAATCCTGCTGGGGGAGGATATTCAATATAATATATACTTTCATAGAATTCAGTCCCAATAACTGCTAGTAGTTCCCGTAGTCGATGCAGTATAATAAAATGGAGGCCAAGTACGGTGTCGGTAATCGGCATAGTTGCAGTACGCTCCAAAAATAATAAAAAAAAAATATGTGAAGAGAAAGCTGACTTGCAGTTTTTCTGAAAGTGCATGAAAACAATTACATTGTACGTACCATAAAATTAATGCCTTGAGATTATGCTATGTTAGACATCGACTCATCTTTTCTTTCTTTCAAACTGCATATTTTGACATATTTTTCTTTATTCGCACAAATTTATGAAGCTTTCTGCTTACATCTGTTCCACAATTTAACACAAATTGATTGATTGTTATTATTGTTCTTTTCATACTTGAACGAATCAAATAAATTCATTTGTTTTATATATTTTCCCAACTTCTATGCGCGTCTAGCGCTGGTTCGTACAAGTCGGTTGACCGTCGTTGATCCTTGCCATATTTTTTGCCCACCGCGTGAGTGCTCCACCCGCGGTCAGTGCCATTGTACTCTTAACTGGTTTTTGTTCTTATTTTTTTTGCACATGTGCTGACGTTTTTTAGCTCGCTGCTTTTTACTCTTTTGCTAGCGACATGGCAAATGTCCAGGACATGGATATAAATTCGGGCTCCACGCAGACCGCAGGCGAATAAACACGTACGCATCGCACGAGTTACTTATGTCCCTGTCCCGTATTTTTGGAGAGTCGTCGGAAAAAAAAAGAGCTGCGAAAAGGACAATGTGGCGCGCGCACAAACACAGAGTGTGCGTCACAACCCATATATCGCATGTGTTTGTGGGAGCCTTTGCTTTTATGCGAGAGCCCCGTATAAAATCCTTGCTTGCAAAACCGCCTCTCGTCAACTGGGATTTGTCAAACAAGATTTGCAAACAATTTACACCGATTGCCTATGTGAAGCAAAGTAAAAAGGAGCCCTAGCTAGAATTGGAATTGATGATGGTTATTATGAAGTAGTTGTGTTGTCCTACTGAAATTGTAATTTATTTTGAGTTTGCGTTTAAAGTATATTTTGTATTGTCACCTGACAAAAGTGTTTGATATATAAATATTAATAAAAATACATTTAAAAAAACAACATGGTTGAAGGGAATAAAGGATATATCAGATTAACATAGAATTGATAAGAAATATTATGTCAGGTAAGTGATGAGCATCATTGTTGGTCAACCATTTTGTGTTCCAATTATATCACAATGATATCTTATTTCATTGGAAGTTTTTATTTAACTCGCAATGCATTTTTGAAGCAGATATTTTCAACCCATTGATCTGAAATTTTTTACACACGTTTTGTCTCAATGACAATGCACGCTAGATTTCTGCTAGATTTCTAAAATGGCGGACTAATTAGTTTTGATGCAATTTTCAAATGAAAAAAATTGCTGAGACTATGAAAGCAAATTAAACTTATTTCTTGGTTTTGCTTACTGGAAAGCACAAAAAAAACTTTTATTGAAATATGTCAAAAATACGAAAATAATAAAAGCCGGTCGCATAGTTTTAGTTCAAAAGTTTTGAAAATTGAAATCTGACCGAATTGTTTAATTTATTTTTCTCTTTACACAAGTATATCTTGTCACAAGTTTTTATTATTTTGTTCTTGTTTTCTAAAAATATTTTTATTTTATATTTTTTGAATTAAAACTTTCTCCCCGACACTAGTATAGTTTTCTGGACTTTTGGAACTCAATCAACAATTTCACGACTGTGTTCCCATACACTTGTTGTTTTCATCTCAGGAAACACGTTTCAATGACAAGTCGGCTTTCAGCTAATGGGCACAAACAATTGCGTTATCATTTTACGCTCTGGCGTGCAACGGTTTAATGGTTCGCACACGATAATGTTGAATCCGACCCAGCTTAGCAAAGAAGCGCACTTAATTACAATCCCAACAATAAATATAATACCCAGTCCAATGTGCATGCTCCAGTTGAATCAAATGAACCGGATCCTAACTGCAAACTGTTTTATTCTACCACTGAAAGAGTATGCATATACATTTCTGAATGCCTTATAAACATTTGATAGAAACAGAATTTTCATTGGCTCAGGCATGAAATGTGAGAGGCCTATAGCACAAGACCTAGTGTCAAAGAAGTCATTTGACACTTGAAACGTATCACAATTAATCAAACGCAAACGTATTGGAGGACAACGGAATAGCAACGCTATCGCATTGTCAACAGTCGGCTTCCTTTCATGTCCTATTCGAACATGTAAATAAGCTTCTCTCATATACTTGATGTTCTCATTTTAATTGGTATGTGCTTGTGTTTTAAATGCAAAGCGTAATGCAGAGCCCAGAAAGAAATTCGGAGATAAGTTGATTGACATTTATACATTCATGTATTGTGATATTGAAGAACAAGGATCTAGCTTGAGATATCAGGAATCGAAACAAGTGACACCGGATAGTCTCGCCGTCTATGTGTCAGGAATAAAGTTGAGTAATGAAATTTATAACTTAACAGTAAATAATATGTTTATTAAAAATTCATTGAATTGAAACTAATCAAAAGATACATAAATTTAATAATTTAATAGGTTTAATTCTTTTTGCCCATTTTCAGTATATTGGTTGGCTTGATCCCTAATACCGTACATTAAGCATTCTCGTTTTCTGCTGGGCTTGCCAAAAATCAGTCGCGATAAAATAAAGCTTGACGGAAGCTGAAGAAGCAAAGAATGAATGTTAGTGATTTAGACTAGTTAAGCAATAAATGACCTAGATCTAAAAGAAAATGACTGCGTGCTGAAAACACTATAGTGATAAAAAACGAAAATGCAAAAAATAAGAGTTGTTTCCCAGAAACAAATGATACGTTCAATCTAAGCTTCTTGGAATTAAGAAGAAGATGTAACTTGGTTTAGAAATTGAAAAGACATTCTTATTATTACCTATTAACTAATTGCTACGAAATAAATAATAATAATAAATAAGGAAGTATATCAAATTTGTTTCGTCGGATTTTGTCGAAATTTGTGTGTTTGTCAATTATCGTTTATTAAAACTATAGTTGTAAGCTAGAATTTATATTTTCCTCACGGGTTCCTTTATTTTTCATCAAAAAGGTATACTCAAAATCTTAGATTTCACACTTTGAAGCAATTTCTTTGCACCTCAGTTTCATCTTTTTCAAAACAAAATATTTTAAAATCTCTACGCTTCTATATTTACGGTATAAAGTCTACAATTGGTTAAATTTTTAAGTCTGTATCATTATTGGGTTAGACTATGCCTTGAGTGCATGTCAGTTTTATATATATATATAACGAGAAAAGTTTTCCTTAGAAAGATATTTGATAGAACTAAATGTCATTAATTAGGAAACGGTAGTAAACAATGATTTAACTGAATGTAAAGTTAATTTTGTAATGTACATATCTTTTAACTGTCTTCGCTTTTCTTACCGAAATCAAGTAGTTACTGGACTGCTTCCTAAGCGGTTTGCTTCCGGACGGTGAACAAGTTTAGTCTTGATGGCGGAAAATCTTTATACACGTGTTGATCAGGAAATGAAGTAAAAGGAAAATAAGTAAAAGTATGAAAATAGCTAAAAATAAACCACAAATCGCGCTTTACTCTACGTCGGAAGAAAAAGAAGTTTTCTACGAAAACCTAAAAAAGCACTCTTCCTATATTTTACCAAAAATAATTTTCCTATTAATAATAAACTTGAATCTATGTACACCAGCTGAATACCAACTAGTAAACCACGTTGTGAAATAACATTTTTAATATTAAATTGCTGCGTCCTTTATATGCAGCTATATCAGTTTTAATGCATTTTTGAACGATGTGCCTCCACCCAGTCCGCAACCTGCATTACTGCAGATGAGGTCTCATTTTGCAGCTGAATACCATCCCCATCGATCGTTTAGCCTCACTTCACAAGCAAGTTGCATAGAATACTTCTTCAACTCTTCTTCCATGCCCAAGAGAGGAGCTCACATTGCTAATCGATTATGAATGATCGATCACTACTTGCTTGTATTCCTTACATTGCTCATCCGACGTTGGCGACGTTCTCGTCCGTGCCACGACGACCAGAGAGATATAAAGCGATAATAACGAAGACAAAGGCGGACACAGTTAGGAAAACAACCAACAAGACAGGCGCTGCCGGCGGCGGGCGAAGACAAGTTCAAATTTCCTATTTTCTAACTGCTGCCAAACTTGCCCAATACTAGGAGGTGTTAGCCTTATAACTGATAAGACGAGATGACAGCATAACAAGCAACTAAACATCAAACCATTCGACAACAATGCGAGTGGATAGTTCTAGAGGTAGATGACAAACAAAATGAGGACAAAGTGACGAGATAGACACAATAGATAGACAGCTCGTAGATGCCTTTCGGTCTTCTATCAGTATCAAATAACTGATTAGGTTCGATGATAATATTAATCAATGAGTTTTCCACAGTGAAGCTCTTAAAATCCATGTTAGTATAATAAAGTACGCTGAAAACAAGTATCTAGTCAATTTTAGATTTCATTGGAACAAAAATATAGAAAAAAATTTGACAGTGATTTGTAAAGCCATTGAAATTTTAATAGGTGTATACCCGGTTCAAACATGTTTTTTAAACTCAATCGAAAGCAATTGCTTTTGATGTTGAATGAAATATGCCAAAACAGAAATTAGAGTTACTACTAAGTTGGTTTTTTGAGCAACAAATATGTAATTTTAATTAGATTTTACATTCTTCACTCACTCATTGAAAAAAATTAGCTATTTGTTGTAACTGAATTAATCTTAGCATCATAATGCACACTTAAAAAACTGCTTAATATTCCAGTATTACAATTTAATTTATTTTTGAAGATAATTTGAACTACAGATTAAAAAGTCTATTTTTATATAACAACTAATATAGTAAAGACCAACGAAAAAAATATGTGCCTTCAATGGAAATAAATGTTATAAAAATTGGAGATGATATGTTAATCTTGTTGCTTAAATAAAGAATCGAGTGCGTAAAACCCAAACCCATTTTATTTCTGCACAGTACTTTATTGTGCAATACAATAATTATATTATTATTAAGTAAATTTGGTTATTCTCTATGTGCAATAACATAAATATAACACTTTATTGAAGTTATATGATTTCGTAAGAACATTTCACCGGTGTGACTTATTTTTCTTGATACTGCCTAGAATTATACGAATTTGAGTAAAATTGCACCAGAAACTAGGTGCAAACGTATTCAATATAAAGTCACTGGATATAATGAGCAGCTAAATGGCAAGCCATGAAATTTAGCCCTTTCTGTTATACACATATCGAAGTTAATTTAACGTAGAAATTGAATTAGAATTGAATTTTTCTATTTTTAGTATATAAATTATTAATCAGAACAAGCATAAAATAGAGGAGTATTTATATAGATAATAAATGATTCTGACAATTATTTCGGTTAGAAATTGTTTTAAAATAACTGAACCTAGTGACACTTGGTTCAGTTCAGGTTGTGGCTAAATAGTACTATTATAATAGCATTATTATTTCTAAACAATTCTGCCAAGTTACGGTATTATTGATATTTTAAACAATTATAAGCACTAGAAAGAAATGATTTAAATCACGAAATATATTTAATTGCAATTCACCGTGTCAAGGTCATACCTCTTTTATATTTCGTCGTGACCTACATAAAAATGTGATTTCCGCACTACTCTGATTATTTTCTATCCATTTCCCACAAAAGTATTTGATTGCCGGAAACCGATTGAGCAGTTTTAATGTAAAAAGTGCGAGAAATGGAAACCACGATTTCCGCTGCCATCATACCATGCTAAGATAGTAGCACCGTCGTTGTCGGGAACGCGAGAACGAGGTGTGACGCACAGAAAAGTTTGCCCGGTAGAAATTCCAATTCAATTTCCGCATATGTGCCCAGTGGGAATAAGACTACTGCCCGTCAGCAAACGATGGCGGTGTGAGGCGTCAGAGCCACGTGTATCGATTGCAAATTCAGCTGCGGGCAGGTAACGTCGTTAGCCGAACGACCAAACCTCAAATGCCGAAGCTGATGGGCTACTATCGACACTATGGGGACGGCGGCGGCGGAAGCGAGTAAGCGGAGCGGATAGTTACAGCAATGACTTAACGCAATGACTTATTTATAAAGAGCTCTCCAGACAATAACAATAAAATTGCCAAGGAAAGCAAATTATTTTAAGTTTAAATTTTGAAAGTACAAATTTAGACAATAAAGCAAATTTTGTATGTCCCAAGAAAAAGTTCCAAATTCCTTCCTCCCGCCACACTCTTCGATTAACGATGAATGACAGTCTAAACGATGCTGCATTTGACAAGCAAAATGTAAATATTTATAGAATTAATTAATTTCTCCTACTTCATTTGCCATCCTGCTTTGGTACTCAAGTACAGCACAAAATTAATAAAAAATAAAAAAAAAAACAAAGTTAAAAATCCTGCAATTAACTGCCAATCCTATGCTTATCAACAAATTTGTAAGTTTTGCTGAAATTGTAATTACATCTCATACTGGTTACCTCAGAAGCAGAAGCAACCCAAGTGCAAATTGCTCAGAGTCGTCACTACTACCTCCCAGACTTGATTAAGAATTATGTGCACACCGGGAGTAATGAATGCATTAATACGCCAACACCCATGAGCAACTAGTATGTACTTTTGATTCGTCGTAAATCACAAAACCCCACTATAATGTTCTGAAATTCCTTGGAGTACACATACTACTTTTAATAAATAATTAGCATCTCCTTACATGACTATTTTGCTCATCCTCGAGGTAAATGTAACTCATACTGGTGACGTAATCTACTCATTGTATATTCTAAACATCTGTTAACAAGCACAAAGATGTTTTTGCGTTAATTATCTAAAGATCATGTGAATTATTCTCATTTAATATGGGTAATATGTTTGAACATCCTGTTGAGAAGGACGCGTACGCACAAAGCTCTTTTAATGACCTCCAACAAAATTGTGTAGACCAAATTTACAATTTGTGCGTCTAGTCGAAGGTTTGAAGACAATAAATTGTCTTGAATGAGCTTTGATCTTGTAAGGCATTAAAGCAGCGTGAGATGCAAAAGCAAGGTGTCATGCGGTTAGCATTGTCTGTAAAATTGTCGGCTATAGCAGGCCTTCCGCATTGTTCTTAAGGACGTCTCTGGGTAAATTAATTCCAAATCTTGACGCTTTATATTTTGAAGGTGGGTTGCTTCAAATGATTGAGGTTTAAGTTAATTTGTTGTTTCAATTGTAAACGCATCGATATATTTGAGAGGAAGAAAATGATTTGCTTCCAAGTATATATTAAATTGTGTTCAATTTGATATGCTAATATTATGAATTAAATTATTCACAAAAGTATTATTGGAATTCTTAATGTCAAAAAACATATTACTAAATTGATCAATGTTTTGTAGAAAACTCTAAAAAAACATGCGTATCTAAATGTGTTAACTGATTTTGCTTAAACTAATTATAACTAATTCATAAAAAATCACAAATTTAAAATGATTTTAAAGGATTTCTTACAATAATGTTCACTAAAACAATTTTTAACGGGCAAAGATATTAATATATTAATTTATAGGTAAAAAATGTATTATAAGCTAGTATCAATTTTTGCTTCAATTTTAATTCAAAATAGCTTAAATTTTGCCTTCAACTTCAGACAATTCCAAAAACTCTGCTATGTTAAAGAAATTATTTAATTTGACCTATCAATTGATATATTTATATTTTATTTACGACAACTTACGAATAACTTTTACAACTTTTCCTGTTTTTAAGTTCATTACCTCTTCCGATTTTCTCATCTCGTTTGAAATGCAACCCATATAGACACAGATTTTGATGAAAGTATAAGCAAGTTAGTATCTTTCTATCTGAAATCTACTCATCTCGGCATATTTTCGCAGCTCACATACTTTGTGACGACTTTATATGACTTTATGTACTAGTTAACAGTCGGCAGGCGTGGGCATAAGCATGCAAGCCAGGCATGACGGTGAAGTAAGTGCGCGGATAACGATTCGCATAAACTTTACGATCAATATCTATCAGGAAATAAACCGAAGATCTGCAGATCATGATTTTAACGAGAACTGCGTCCAAAAATAAATTTACAGAGATGAAAACTTTCTCGACTAATGAGTATAAAAATTGCAAGTGAGACATGTACAAATAAAAATAGTTTCAGTTCAATTCCAGAGAGATATAACAAAATATAAAAGTTATGTGTTTGCTTTTAAGCATCTTACTTAATCCTGGATAAATAAAAAATCTGCTATAGAAATGAAGTATGCTTATTTAATCAATTTATTAGTTTTAATTATTTTGGTCTAGTTTAAACCAGACCAAGCTTAAACATGACTATGTAGACAGAAATTAGTTTGCTCTCCTCGGTACTCAGATGTTGGAAGGATAAAACAAATATTTCTGTAATTTGTTGCTGATATTAGCTTTAATTGCACATAAAACGGAATTGTATATAAACGAGCAGTGGGGGCAGAATTCGTAATTAAGTGCGGCAATGCATCTCTGTTCTTGATGTTCTTATTCCGCTTGGAACATGTGAAAGCTTAAATATCCGAAGCAAGTGTTTATTATTTCCTTGCTAATTAAAAGTAGCTAAATCTCAAGTCTAATGTTTAATGCTACAGTTTAAAATAGACAAATAGACTAGACAAATTCTGAACTGTCTGCTACACAAAATCTTTTTATCTTCACGAAAATTATTACTGTTTATTTATTATCTCGTTTTTAGTCGGTACGAGAAAATTAGTTTCAAATTGATTTTCCTTTACGACTTTCCTTTGATTTATTGCTTTACTTCCAGGGCGCATATATTCAGCTCGTTCTCGAGTCAATAAAGGACAAATCAAATCACGTCGTGGCACGCAACTGCATTAAAAACTATCGTATATATAATGTTGCAGAAACTGTTTACTCTGCTCGTACAGGATATATTTATGAAGATATAAAGATAACTGCTAGAATGCTCCAATAAACAACAGCCAGACTGCAAATCGACATAAAAATGAACACGTTAATGTTAATCATAAAAGTACAAAAATTTTTATTAATGCAATATTCCTGCTTGAGTTGTGAATATTTTTCAATGGTAATATTTTATATTGTTATATATTATGCGCAATGAAAAAGATAATCATGTAATTGAGCATTGGCTATAAAATAATACATAATGTGATACAAACTTGTACTAAAAAACTAATAAATTCTAGTTGATATTCTAGTTGTCAGTTGGTATTGTGATAAATTTCTTTTGCAAAAAAGCATTACATACTTTTGTATATTTTTAGGCTGCGCATTATTTCGACATTGTCACGCGGACATCACGTTGAAAACAACGCACAATATTACCCGAAATTATTTCTACATACAAGAGGACATGTCGCCACGCGTACATAGATGTACAGCCAGTCGTAAAACGAAAATGAAGCCAGTAAAGAATGCTACCATAGCGTGCTAACGACAGATCTAGCAGGACGCACAAAATCATCCAGAATTATCTCCAGCTGGATGCCAATGCAGGCATAAAATATTCTGTTTAGGCGTGGCACTTTAAATATAACCGAAAGTTGAATCATAAATTTCTAATACTCTAGTTCAATTATGTACGATCATTCATTTTAGCCATCTACTCAACGTATGGTAAATATTTAAACATATTTAGCTGCATAAGCTACATTTATTTAACTACACGTGGGAATAATTTAGAATTTTGTGGAAATACTGTGAGTATGACATCACTTCAAGCATTATGTCCTTGCGTTTGCGTTTCAGTTTTTTTTATTTAGTTGGTAGAAAGTACTGCTGGCTAAAATAGCAGAACATACTCTACGTTCTGCACAAGTACTAACGTTAAGTGTGTATGTAACACTGCTGTAATTATGATGGTTTCTGCTTGAAAGCACTCACAAAAAAGGCGCAAGTTGTACCTAACACGCTGCATTTTTTGTTAATACAACATAAATAATGTAGAATAAAAAAAGGTTGGTGTTACTTAATGTTTTAGTAGATTATATGTACTCTTAATTGTTTAAATAATTACGAAATGGCTTAAAAATAGCTTTAAAGTTTGTTATTTGATTATCTCTGTATAATACGTAGTACATAATAACATTTAACGCGAATAACAATTCTACTATAATTATTTCATACATCAATCAATAGTTTAAGAAATGTACATTCACTCTATGAGTATATTAATTGACAATTAATGTTTTAACTGTCAATTAGTAAGAATAATTCTTTGGATAGTCGTGTTACATTTAATTTTGTATTATTTATTTGCCGCGAATAATTTGCGATTTATCAGTGCATCTTATGTATGTAACAGAATAATGAAGACGATATAAAAAACTTGCTAATTCGCTACTTATAACGATTTGCCAACATAGAAACGTCTTCATTAACATATAAACCTTCTTGCTAGCAGTCGTTGGAAGGTCGTGAAATTAAGTAACTAATTAAACTCGAGTTGTAACTGCAGTGCAGCGAGCGAACAGTTGGTTCGTAAATCGCGCGCTCAAAAAGGACTTCCTGTGTGTTGCATTCCACTCAAAGACTTTCCTCACTTCCTCAAAATTCGAACACAACTTGTGACTGCAGAATACAACTTTGTTATTCAATTTCTTCTACATATACATCACATCAAAACTATTCCAGAACCAATAACAAACTGGGAAAATTGACTATTTAATAAACAACTTCATAAGTAATTGCATCGAATAATTCTTGTTGGGAGTTTATTTACTAATAGTGTTAAAAAGTTTTTTTTTTAAGTCTGAAAAAATGTCACAGTAAATTTGCTAGTACCTGTTAAGATTTTCACGGGAGGTTGAGTGTAAAAACCCTAATTAGCAACTTATTCAACGTGCCCCAATTAGATAAAAAGCATATTTAATAACTTGCTAAATGAGATAAATTTAGCTGGGGATGTAGCGGTCTAATTCTAAAGATAGAACAAAAAGAAAAAGAAATGGCATTTGGGGCTAAGAACTTGGAAAAGAGACAAAAAAATCCGGTGGTAACAAAGAGCTTCAAAAATGTGACTGGGGCAAAAAAGTTACGAGATTGAAGGGAAGCGACGGAAGCGACCTTAACAACACATAAAGCCAACAAAGCTCTGTACTTGAAAAGCGGATGATAAAAATCAGTTAATACAAAATACACAAAGATAGTCTGAAAAGAGTTTTCACAAGCGCTACAATATTACAAAATCATTGCGATAAAAAAGTTGCGTAAGGATAAGGATTTATTTTGTTTCGAACAAATATAATTACATAAATAATTTAAATATCCGTATATGAAAATAATTGTTTGGTTTGTTGTAAACTTCAAAACCTACCTCCAAAAGCAATAAAACATACCTAAAAAGGTTTAGAACGGCTAAATTACAAAGTATATATATATTTAGGCATAAGCAACAAGAAAAGCTCATGCACACCAGACTTTGGCACAATACGGCTGAAGATAAATTAAACATAATAATACTGTAGGGTATTATGGTATTTTATATTTTGCATTATTAGATAGCAGTATGTTTTAGGTATTAATTCTATACAAAGATATCAAATGCCAAATTATAGACTCCAATTTCGAAGAAATTACATGTGAACATGTGACTATATATTTCAATAAGGTTTGAGCAGACTCAAACTATCACTTTCAGGATAAATGACCCATTTTATTTCTAAGGTGTAAGTTCGTTCTTTTTATAAAAGGACAGAATTTTATTACAAAAATAAGCAATGATTAATTACTCGCGGGTTTGATCTTCGCTACAACTCCGTTGTTGGCAACGTTCTAGTTTAAAACCATGCTTAGTGTCTGCATCTTGCCGAACAGAAAAACGGTGCAGCTACTGATTAGCGACCAGTGGTGAAAGGTCAAGTACGGTGTCGGTCTATAACCGATTTAGTTGTTTGTAGTACGCTCGGAAGTCACACGACGTCCTACACTCAAGATTATGTACAATAGAGTTGAGATTGATGATGATGAAGAAATACCAACAAGATAATAATAAATTAGATACAAACAGTAAACTTTTAAAGATTTAGTAAAGATTTCATCTCTTGGTTTCAATTTCAGTAAGGTTACATCAAACTTTTTATGTGTATTGAGTAATAACGCTGTGGAGCTACGAATTTCCGACCAAAATGACATTAACGGCACTCGACTAATGCTGAAAATATGCTGAAAAACGGTTTCCTCAAAATTTTCGAGTGGATCGTTTTTCCTAATTTTTATTTTACTGTTTGACCACATTTCGGTTGCGATTTGATATATTGCCCCATAACTCTAGTAATTGTTATCAGATTATACTGATTACATGTGTAAAAACGTAATTTGATTATCTTTAATGGTTTCAAGGTTATAAGTTATTAAAGAATTTTTTTCGTGAAAAAGTACAGACGCTGATATGAATGCATATTCAAAACAAATATACACTTGGAATGAAATGAAAGTATGTTCACTAAACTTAGTAAAAGATGCCTTGCAATACAATGCTTGATTGCCTACTGAGTCGTTTGTTTGTTGAAGAACATGCGTAAAAATATCCGACACAATGTGCCACCCACGCATGTATACTCAGCGACTAACTGCACTATAGGGGTAGGGTTACTCAAGCATTGTTCGCCTCGTGCGATTACAGTCGTTAGACAAAATAAGGTTGCAATTTTTCGGTAGAAAAAATTCTATATCAAAACCTAATGCGTAAAGAAAATTGGAAAAGTGGTGTAGTGTTGAACATGCTTTAATTTCATTCAAACTGTATCTGTCTGTCTGTCTTTTTCCACAAAAATTCACTTTAATAACATATAACATTGTAACTATTAAAGTTAAACAAATTACGTTTTCATACATTTCTTTGCTATTTATTGTTATTAAAGATAGCTAAATGATGTAATAATAATTACGGAAGTTGTGGTCAAACACTAAATAAAAATTAAGAAAAAACGATTGACGGGAATATTTTGAGAAAACCGTATACTTGAGTTCCACGGTGTTTTTGTATCCAACATATTCCCCCAAGCATTGAACTGCACTTAGTAATCCTTGTACCATTCATCAAGAAAACACTAGCATTCCCAGAATATTGTTTATTGACGTCAGAGAACCTCAAGTAACTATCAGCCATAGCAAAGGTCCTCCATTGGTATGTCGTCTTTGTGTTCCCATTCATTTGCAGCAAATTCCAAGCAAATTAATAGTCATTCCATTATTACTGTTACTATTAGTACCCAGCACAGTATATAATAGTCAGTAGTGGCTCTAAAAGCAAAGTTTATTTCGCTTAATATGGGGTGGATGCCCGTGTTAATTAGGGCGGCGTCTACAATTCAAGGACAAGGGATGTGCGCGCTTTATCTATGCACGACTTTAAACAGGGATCCTAGTGAATTGTTAAATTGGTATGTTATAGACGAGAACACCATGCTCGGTGGGGTAGAAATTTCGCTGGCGTCCCTAATTACGCAGGTCGTCGCTGTGTAAGCATCATTTTAATGCAAGGTTGCAAGAACAATTTGCAATTTCAGATGCCGTGACTCAATAAATGCAAATTAAGGATAGTTTTTCAGATAGTAGCGCTTATTAAATTAGCAAATTATTATTAACTGAGTAGTGGGCAACCGCTAATAGTTATCAAATCATTACAGGTGGACATGTAAACCATAAAAGCTAGGTCTAGGTCCGGGCATGCAAGCAAACCTCCAAAACCGTCAAATGGCACCAAACGATTTCGATATATCTCGAAAGTCGCTAACGACCCAGTGGCATGGCTGGCAGACCCGCAGCGGCCCCTTTACGCTCCAACAATTTCATAGCTGCTGCGGCCCCAAAAGTCCGGCGCCACTAAAACAAGGATTACAGAGTTTCTGAAAAGCGAAAACCTCCCGTTGCTGGCGAAAGGAAATGCGCGTGCCTTGATGGATTTTAATAGCTTCCAAGCAATAATCGTAAGTCACTTTTCCAACTTACTTTTCTGATTTATCTGTGCGGGTTTAGTCTCTTGTTTAATAGAAAAAATCTCTCACGTTCACATCTGCATTGCACATTTAGAGGATTCATTATTAGCTGTATCAATCTTTAGAAGTTATGATTTCATTCGCTCAACAGAATACCAAGAGGAAATAATTGGCAGAATTGAGTCTTATACAGTCAGGTACAGTTTGGTACTTTGAGACTCGTTTTCATTAACACATTCGCCAATCCTATTCCGAGGAAAGCGTAGCAATAAATTTAAGGAATGTAGAGTAGTGGAAGGTAAGCAATAAAGCCGATATGAACAACGTGAGCGTTTCCAAGATGACGCAAACTGTGCGAAGTGATGCAATAAACGTTTTAGCGTTCGTCCTTTTCGGGCGAAAATGGTTGGCAATCGTAATAATTATAATTAGTTTGCGTTGACATCGATGTTGGCGCTATATGAGGGATTCGGGATATGTTGCCTTACTTTATGTAGCATAAACTTAAGCAGAGAGCGTAACAGCAGCCATCAAGATAAGGAGGTAAATGTTTACCTCTGTTACAATGTTTGGATATTGCGCGGTACTTGACCGTATTTGTCACCAGCCACTACACTAGTTTGTATTGTATATCCTTTACACTTGATAGTGGCTTGAAAATATATCTTCAGGTATTGAGTTCTTGCGCAATACTATTACTGACAGACGTAAGAAGTTTGAATGCCATCTACATAAAGAAAAGTTTCTTACCGATTGTTGTTAAATGGTTACTACTTGAGGTTCTTGTTATTTTGAGTAACTAGAATATATTTGTCTTGGTCAAATTTTTCTATTTAGAATCAAAATTTGGTAATCGAATAAAAACATATAATTCAAGTAAATAAGTATCTTATGCTGTATAATCATCAATACCAAGTGTCATGGTGGATATGACTTGTGACTATGCTGCAATCTCTTCGGTCCTAGTTGACCTCTCAGCTTGATTTTAAATTACATCTCTGATAAGAACAAAGTTGTTAGCGGAAATCAAACCCGCGACCCATTGATTCGTAAGCTAGCGCGCTGCTGAGTGTGGTACCGAGGCGGTCAGAACGTGTTAATTAACGATGTTCAATCGATGGAAAATTTATTAAAGAACAAGAAACACTTATTCCACGTACAATTAATATAAATATTTAGGTTACATGAAAACGTTTTAAACTACACTAAAATGCCTCTGCTGTCATCTCTGGTGAAAGCTGGTGTCTTTGTAATCAAACACCAACGTTTTTTAATGGAGCAAGCGTTCAATATTATTATATTTTTATAATTTTATTTTATATTTTATAAATTTTGTGATTTGTTGTTTTTTGTTTTCTGCGAATTGAGCTTAAATAAACGACATTTTTCAAACAAGTATAATAAATATCTAAATGTAGTATTATATAGTATAATAAACTAAACTGATACCAGCACCATCTATTTTTTACATTTGATTAATGTCAATTTGATATTATCAACGTTTATCAACTCGTTTCTGTTGCTTCTGGTGAAAAGCAAATACAGCGCTAATTTATGAAACTTTATTTGGCATTTCGCAAATTTATGAAAACATTTCATATTAGTATGGATATAATATATTTATCGCTTGTATATTCGTGCACTGCGTGCATCATTGATATCGATGTTCAACTTTGTTTTGTTCGCCGGTTTGACGATGAAACGTGACACGTGTTAATGAATTTTCAGTAGTTTTGCGTACTTTGGCGCATCCGCAATATGAATGCTTGTCATCATTCGAAAAATTACGATTTGCAATCATACTCACTGCAAATAGAACATTTCAAAGCGGCCGAATTGTAAATTTGCCATTCTAAATGCTTTCAGGGAAAAATACACTTACATTAGGTGTTGCATCGACTATTGCAGCTTCAATTATTATGATTTAATGTTGTGACATTTAATGGTTTCCGCCTTGCCAGGTTCTGAATAATTAGATGCTATGAGGAAACATTTCATGAAGCATTGTGTAGAAATAATGGAGGAAAGCATGTGTGTCAAAGGAAGTAGCTACGATTAATAAGCAATGACATCTTAATGTATTTGTCGCATATTCATTGGGAAACATTTATATTTTGAGCGTTTGACATCCAAAATGATTCAGTGTAAAATTCCTGCTTAGTTCAAGATTGGTAACTGTCTTCTTATTTTTAGGATAATTTACAATACAATCTCAAAGCAATTGTTAAATCAATAAATACGTTAGAAAACAAAAATGTCAATTAAGATGTAGTTGCATTTTAATAAATTAAACTTGTGTTTTGTCGCCTTCAATGACAGGTGTAAATACATCGATTGATCCATGTTAACATATTTCATTAGCATTTATTTTAAATCAAGTTCCTGTAATATATAAAGCTACTGCTTACATGTAGCAACTATTGAAATTTAGAGTTTTATATTTACATTTGATGTGCCGAGACTGAAAACCAAACACAGTTTTTTGATAAAATTTCACTATAACACTTACTTTTATTTACTTGGTAGGACGTTTTCGGCATGTTGTCTTCTTCAGTATGATAAGATAATTCAGTAAATGTTATAGTGAAATTTTATCAATATAATGAATCTCCAGCACTTCGTAACCACACTCAACAATACACTAAATTATTATAATTACTTAGTTTAACTTTACTTAAATTTTGCACCTTGCTTCGTAACACAGTCGGTAAGCAGTGACAGTGAAGTGCACATTCTGGGGACACGATTTCAAATCCTGCTGAGAGTATATTCAATATAATATGTATTTTCAGAGAATTGCCAATAACTGCTAATACCCCTAGCTATTAGTTGATGCAGTATAATGAAATGGAAGTCAAGTACGATGTCGGTATCCGGCATGGTTGCAGTACGCTCTAAAAATAACTTAAATTTTGCAAAATTTAGTAGTTTACTAACACCTACCTAGAAATTTATTAATGTTAACTTATATAATACGTCAGATCCTAATTGAAGTTGAAGTTGTGTTCTAGTGAAAACTAGAAGTCTACTGCTTTGTTCGTGTTTGATTAACTTCCGCACTATCAAGAAGTGGCTTTTCAATTTGTACTCTCTGAGAAGATTTATATCCCTTGTCTGTTTTGTAATGAATTAGTTACACTCGTATGTTAGATACGTAGAATCGCATTTACTTACTGCCTTAGGAAACTAAATATCATAGCCTTATGCTAATTTTAGCTCATTTGAACCTATGTACATTAATTCTTCTCCTTCTTTACCGCCTCGTTGCCTGCGGTTTAGGCTACAGCCTGTATTTCGTCCCGTTATATGTTATATACATTATATTCGGGGTACCGTGCGCATATGAAGCCAAATGTACATTAAACTATAAGAAGGAAAAATCGCTATTTTCCGAAAAAAAAAACACAAAATACACACACAAAATGTACATTAATGGTAGGTAATAATAAGTGCTTGTTTAGACTGAATTCCAAATTTAAGAATAGAAAAACAATTTTAGTCTCAAATATCATTCAAGCTGATAATAAAGCGTCGCGTAGTGTATCTGTAATTATTTAAAAAAAATTAACAAAAACTTTCACGTTTGAAAAAGGTACATTTGATAAAGCAAGCCAAAGCAAATGTTACGCCATGCAAGTACCGCTAGCGGCGCATGTAAACGACACGGTTAGTTTTTAGCTCATGCTTGAGTTGCTTAGGTTAACTGACATCGGTTAACTACGTTATTACTAGATATATTACCAAAGTCAAGAAAGCGGTAAAATTTATAGCTATAATACTAAGAGCCTGATTTTTTTAACTTACCCGTTAGAAGGTTTTAAAAATAATTTCTGGAAAAACGAAGTTTCAGTAGTAAAGTAAGTATTGCGTTAATGAAGATGATAGAACAACTGTGTCTAAAGAACTCTAGAAGATAATAAATTATACCAACAAAATTTTCTTTACGCATTGTTTAAATAAATCTAATTTGTGCGATTTTAGTTTTGAATTTTACAAACATTTTGCAAATGTCTAAGGTTTAAATGTTCAATTATAAATTATATAATGAATATAAAATTAATTATAAATTAAAAAGAAAAACAACTTGCTTAGCTTAATTTGCTTATTGATTTTATTCTTGGTAAAATAGGATGTTATTAAAGTAATTTATTTTTCGTTTTCTTTGAACTTATTTTAAATTATGTTATTTCTTTAAACATAATTAAATGACACATAAAACAATTATTTAATTATAAAATCTTTGCCTAACTTATCCACCGATAAAATTTTCTAAGTTGGTTATTCCGGTAACCCTTCACATACACTCTCTTCTCAAATCCACAATTGGTACAGGTTTTTCTTGCAGCACAAAACCAGTGAATAGGCTATATCCTGCTTACATTTTGCTTCATGTTCACGCCAAACCGGATGTTCCGGTGGCGCATAACGCTAAAACACAGACGCGAGCAGAAATTATGTTCCTGCATCGTTGAACCAAAAATAAAATGAACCGTCCGGAGCCAGTCGTACGTAACGATTTTCTTCTACATATGCTCTATCCTTCTGCCTTTCGTAGCATTAACGTATGTGATCAAAATAGGTATATGTGGATAAAATATAAGAAGGAAAAATCGCTATTTTCCGGAAAAAAACACAAAATACACACACAAAATGTGTACACAAAATAAAATTCTAACTTCAGAATTCAATTATAATGCACTACTGTTGGAACAAAATTAAAAAAGAGAGTTATTTTGGGAAACCCAGAGTCCTTCGATTCGTGCGAATTTGGAACGTTTGATTAATCACACACGCGTTTGAGTGAAAATCCGCTCGAATCAGCGCTGTGACACCAAATAAAGCTCAAGTTCCAAAATATGGAAATTACACCCTTGAATAAACTGAAATTATCAAACCAAATTAGATTAGCTTAATCTAAACGTAAATTATATGTTTAATAGAACTGATTTTTACTTTGAAAAAATGTTCGTCTTATACAAAGTAATGCTTTATAACTAAGTAATACAGCAGCCTCTACTATGATAAAGACTTTTGTGTTCGAACCTAGTCATAGTTCGACAACTAGTAATTTATTATTATCATTATATCGCGTCACTATGCTTGACATAACCTGTCTCTAGTCTTCTAATTCTACTGCTCAAAAAAACATTTTTCTATGTTCTCATACTCTTGTGTTTACTTTACCAAACCTAGTGTTGATACCAACTTGACTTCTCTTCTTTTGCTCACCGCTAACATGCATTGTTGTCTCTAAAGGTAAATTATGAATGCTATTATCCCATCACTAAAGCTCACCCCCCCAAATGAGACATAAGATATTAATCTACGTGGCAAAGTAAAAAAACCTGTTTTGAATTATAAAAGAAAATCAACATTATTTATTATTGCAATTTTATTAATTAAGCTCGTGGAGGGTAATTGATTAAAGTGTTCTCATAATTTATAACAAACTATGACAATTATTTACATTAACACTGAATTATATTAATTGAGTACAAATCATTATTGCATTCCATTTTCATTCGGTAAATTAATAAACAAATCTTATTATTATACGGGTGAAATATTTGACAAAGCTTGTTTATTTTGATTTATATATAATTTATACAATTTGAAAGGACGTTGGCACAACATTCAAGCAAATTTCCGTGAATTTTTGGCGGCGCAACAAAATCCAATTAAATGCAAATTAATTTAATGCGTTTAACAGACGAGCGATTGCGATAATGAAATGTCATTAGTATCGGCGGCGGCGAGTGGCCGTGTAGCTGTAGGCAGCAGGATAGGCGCGTGACGACTGCAGCTCGAGGACAAAGGGCGAGCGTGACATTGCGCAAGTGCACGCAGAACGCCGCCGTCGTCATGCCCTATTGTTCCGAGGACAAAATTACGTTAATACGAGCAGCGTCTAGCCTGGTTCGATTACATTAGAAACTGACAATAGAAATATTTGACGCTAAAATTGTCATTGGAAACATATAAGCAATGAAGAGAAGGAAATAAAGCAACTCAGCGAGTAATAAGAATCAATTTTAACAAATTTATTTTATGTTCCACATTAGATGTTTTTTCTCTTCCCCTCTTGCACTTTAAATCACTTTTTCTATGAGTATAATCGTAAGGACTTATAAAAAGCTTCGCTGTTACGTCCCCTCTGCTTCAAATCTTTTTCTTTCAAGATATCATCCCTCCGTATTGCGTCTATCACATTTGCTATGATAAAACGCTTCCAAAACGTATCTCCCTACATTGATATCTTCAGAGACACATGCTGCAATATCTTGATAGAAGGTGCACCTGATACACTTTTATTGCAATCTCACAAGAAGGAAAAATATTATTTTAAAGTACTCTGTTGTCCTGTCTTTCCACTTTGCCCTCTGCTTGCTGAATTATACAATGCAAATCTGTTGCCTCCGGACATCCATTTCACAACATGGTCCCCACCAAACATAACAATCCTCTTATCAAAATCCGGATAGTCTAGTACGATAATACATAATTAATAGACGGAACTATTCTCTCTCTAATCCAGAGATAATTATTTGTATGAGACGCGCATGAGAACAAACCGCATTTAATTGGCACTGGTATTTTGCGAGTTATTTGCGTGTGCAGCGTAATATATTTTCGTGTAATATGCCGAGATATGCAAGAAATTCCGTTGTGCATTAGGCTATTGAGCGCATGAGTCATGCAGAGATTTAGCATGAACGCGCACAGGCTCATATAAACTCAGCATATATTCCAGAATGGTAAGAACAAAAGAGAGAAAATTGTAATGAAATGTACGGCTTTTAGTCGGGATTATCTGGCGGTGGTCTCGTTCCGGAAAATTCTTGGGCGCAACCAGATGAAGGATTGTCTATGATTGCTCTGCGTTCGTGAAATATAATCTTTTTTTTTTGGTTTAATTTATTTGATTGTTATACAGGGCAGAATAAAAAATTATTGATTGAGATTTTAATTCTGTGTTAATGAAAGTTTATAAACATATTTTAAAAATAGAAAATTAAACAAAAAATAAAATGTTGTGCGGGTATGATAAGCTTACACAATGCATAAAAAGATGAAGATCTGTTGAATTAATTTAATCAAACTCTCTCCCATAATGTTTGCTTATATTAATTTAATTTAATTTTTGCCAATCAAATAATACACTAGAATTCAATATACCTCACATGTTGTTGTTATTTTTGAAGCGTACTGCAACCATGCCGGAAACAAACACCGTACTTTATCTCCATTTTCATCATACTGCATCAACCACCAGGGTTATTAGCAGTTATTAGGACCGAAATCGGTGAAAATATATATTATTTTGAATATACCCCCGAGGGAATTGAACCCGTGGCCTCCAAATAAGCACCTCGCTTTCACTGCTACAGTCAGATAGCTGACCAATTAAGCTACGAAGCGGAGGCACACATAACCCACTAAATAAATATTTTTCTAAAATTGTCTAAAATTAGTCATTTTTATTTTGCATCTGATTTTATTGCCTTAAAATAAATTCTTAATTTAAAATTATTTCTTTTATATTTGTTTTAATTTGTTGTAAGTCAATTTATCATTTTGAGTACATAATTGTAGCGTGACTTGCAATATAAACTCATTTCAATAAGTGCTCAATTCAGATTGCAACTCAATTCTAACATTTTAATCAAATCGGAAGCATCCAGCAACAAAAAAAATGTCGGAAAATATAGAACAAGCAAGAGTTGAAGCACAGAACGGACGCATGACGTTCTTCCTAGAATAATAATGAATAAATTTCGCACAAAGTTACTTCTCGGTTAGCATGAGGCAAAACCTACGACGAGCAAAACTTTTATATTCGCTTTGAAAGCAGGCCAATCAGTCGATCGTCGGACATGCTCTTAGCAGCCTGTATTGCCGCATTTGTTGCAATACGACAGCGCGTACTGATCGCAATGAGTGCGATTGAAAGGTTTTAAAAACTCTAAGAAAAACGCATTTTGCTACGAGAGGAGACGACGAGCCAACCGGAGCAAAACGAGATTAAGATTAAAATTAAAATGCAAATACAGAAAGTTTCCTAGCTGCAGCACAGATAAAGTAAGCTGGCGTTTCAGGACGTCAATGTGGAGAAGCAAGAAGAGTTTTGAAAATAGCATTCGTACAAATTCAGTTGAACAATTTTCTTGATTTTATTAAAACATCCAATACTGTTTCTTGTTGCAAAATTATTATTTTATTAGAGTGCTACAACTACACAAAAGGAATTACTCTTAAAAATAAAAGCAATGTTATTCAAATTATGCACAATTATTGTATTTTGCTTTAGAATTTGCTTTTTACGACAATTCTATTTGCAATTGAAGTTACGGAAGTTTACTTATTAACTTGTGCTTTAATTACGATGCGAAACAAACACGCATCAGTGAAAATCCCGGACATTTTCCGAAAATTCAATTGCATAAATCAAAGCCACTGAATCCCGCTGAATCTGTGCGGTACGATCGCCTTTTGTCTCGGCCTGTCGCACACTGCATGTAATACGGGCGTTAGTGGATGTGTGTAATTCCGATTTATTGCATTAACGCCGCCAACGTGCCAACGGAAATACAAACAGTGCAACGTGCTGCTCTCGCAACTGCCCCCGTTGCTGCTCCTCCAGCTGTCTGATGAGTCTGTCCCAACATTCAGTTCGCTTTTTCGTTATGTTCTATTATTCACCGTTTTGTTGTTGTTTTTTTTTTTTTTCTAAATTGAGCATCATGTTTTACAAGTAAAGCACGTACAATAAATTGTTATAAATATCCAATTGTAATCAATAAATTGATAGAAAGTTAACAACTTTGCACAAGAGTTACATCTTCTGGCAATATCAAAAATAAGAAAATTAAAGAAAAAACAATTAAAGGACTAAATCTTGTACAAGGTAAAACCACAGGGAAACAGTGTGATTTCATCTGGAACGAATCTCTTACACTTTGTGTAAATCTGCAGAGCTGTTTGTTTGTATTTATATTGTTCTGCTTTCATAAATTAGGTAATGTGCTCAAAACTACTGAAAAAAAATGCTTCAAATTTTAAACGTACAATTTTACGACTAAGCGACTGCAGAAGATAGGATTAAAAACCAATTTTACATTTCGACTCGGACTTTGCGATCTCGCCACTGTTTTAAATTTATGTGCGATCGCTCGCCAACCAAAAAATAAACCAAAACAGAATGAAAAAGTTTGCTCACTGGTATCTTCTACGCTAGCAGCGCAGTGTTGTGCATTTACTAAGTGCACCGTACAAAAATGTTCCACTTGGACATTAATCTAATTCAACTTTCATTGTAGCCAGTGCATAAATAATATTTGTATAAAATTATAATTGAATAACTCTTAAATTAATAATCTTCTTTGCTTTTTATTCCGCCTAATCAACATATTGGCTATACCATTGAATATACACATTGAGCATGTTTAATTAATAAGCAAGCAAATAAATGCGGAAGCAAATTTCTGTTTGAACATTAACGGCAAATGTGTGCAAAGAACTTGATTAATCGTGCACGCTTCCATGTGCCACAACTGGAAGTTCAAGCTCATTAACAAGACTTGTTTAAAACTCATGAATTTCATACATAAATAATTTTGTTTTTCCAATGATTACCGCGCGCTCTGCAGCTGCCAGCCAATTAGTACTTAAATAAAAAAGATGGATGGTGAATGATTTGTCCGGGAGCTAAATGTGCATTATTGATTCCCAGAGGTACAATCAATTTACTAAACTAATTAACACGTCGCACTGCGTTTTAGTATTATGAAATCAAATTGAATTAACCGGTACCTTCACGCAAGTGATCTATACATCCAGGATGATTTTGATTTATCACCTTCCCAAATTAATTTTTTATTTGGAAAATATTAGGTTATTACATACACGTCAATCTGGTTCTGAATGTAGAAAACACTGTGATATTACATTCTGTCTGCGTGCTCGTAATGATGCGCCAGCAGGATTGCAAATAAAAAGGCTTGCAGGGTCGAAACATGAGTGACGCATACTTTATGCGTGGTACTAGGCATTGTGTCAACTTGTTTTACTTTTTTTTTATTTATAATCATTCTCACTTTGTACTCTGTAAAGGAAGCGCGTTGTAGAGTGATTGTGTTATGAAATGTAATGTATGATAATTTACATATTCTGATGGATACTACGGCATTCAGGCCTTTATTTAGCATTTGTCGCAACATATTTTTTTATAAATTTATTAGCATTTTATGTTTTATATCTTACATCTTTGGTTTATTTCAGTTAAACCTGGATTTATTAAGCAATATTTATATTCAAAATTATATTTCATTTTTATATAAGTATAAATATTTTTAATTAAATAGAGATTTAATTAATAACTAAATCATCAAATTTATTTATGTACGTTGAAATAAGTATAACCTTGTAGACCAAGTTAGTTTCGATACAAAAAAGAATTTAAATTCGTTAATATATTTGCATGTTACGAATAAAAATAACCAAGGTACAAAATTTTTATAAAGTATGTTGGAAATAGAGGTCAATACTTTATAATAGCATTAGTAGAATATTGATCAAGGTTAAAAAAGAACCTTGGTAATTATTTAAATACAAATTACCTAATTGTATTTAAAAACGTATTGCGTTAGCGTGGCACAACTGCTAAACAACCAGTTTAGGTTCCTAGTGACTGCAGTAAAAGATGAAGATTTTTAAGGTAAATCAGATTGACTAGAAGCCTTACAATCAAAATGATAATTCACCACCAGTCGGCAATGTTCAATAAATATTAAGTGTATATGTTAGAGTGTTGGAATTTTACAGTAGAAGTAAACCTTACTGGTTCTATAGCTGTCAAGATTCTGTTTCTTGAATCTCAGTCTCTACTCTCCACATAAACAAAATTGTCATGAGTATAAAAAAAAAGGACACAAGTCACATGTGTGTATGTACAATTATTGGCATTAACTTATGCGCAAAAGAACTGCAAAGGGACGTTAAGATTACACAACAATAAATTTGAATTTTTATTAATAATAGAATGTTTATAATTTATAACAAACTTACTAATATAATTAGTTGTACTTATAAAAATAAAGTAAAAAAATTTAAAAATATAAGACAACATAGACATTAAAGAAGAGATGGAAACCAAAGTTAATGCAGCAGAAGTGAGGTATTGAAGAAATGTGAGAAAAGTAAGCATCCTAGATAAAGTAAGAAGTGATACAATAAAAGGAGAACTGGGAATAGAGAGTATATAGAAGTACAGGAAAAACGATAATTATGATGATGAGAGCACATGCAAAAGATGGCAGAAAACTCGTAAACAAAGAAGATATGGAAAGCAAGAATACAAGGTAAGAGAGGATGGAACAAAGCAAAAAAAAATTATAGGATAAACCAAAAATATTAAGAAGGAAAGGAGTAAAATAGAGAGAAAAAGTAAAAATTGCACAAGACAGAACAACGTGAACAAAATTTGTAAGAGAAGAATGAAGAACAGAAATTACACTTGAAAATGAAGAAGAATAGAAGAATATTTATAAGAGAATAATTAATATTTGTTCCTATTGTAGAATGTTGCTGCTGCTCAAACAAGCGCAGTTGTAGTTTGCAGGTGTCTCTTCTAAAGCTACAGGCAGAATCAGAAGCAAGCAGACAACTGTATCTTTGCATAATTTGCAGTTGTGTGTTGTAGCTGCTTAAAATATTCTAAACATAACTGTAGATACGGTAGTGCAGAAGTTTTTATTATTCTAAGCGCGCTCCTGCACGATCCGTTTTTATAAGATCATCAAATAAAGAATATCCAACGTAAGTTTGAACAAAATTTTAAATAATCTCTGTATATTTCTGTTACGTTTTTAGATTTTTTGTTCTGCATTATAATGTAGATTGGTGACATAGTTTACGTCACATTAATAGTTATTATATACTTTTTTTGTTAGTTATTAGCATTATTTAGTTTTCTTTCTTAACCAATTACTTTTTTTTAATAATTTCTATTTTTTTTAATTTTAATAAATTATTAGGTCTTTAGACTCTTGATTTTTATATTTGAATTATTATATTAGAATATTTCAATACATTTTTTACACTTTATGAAAATAATAAATAATTCACTCTATTCATTAAGATACTATGATGAAATTCGTAAAATTTATCATCTCTTAATTACAGAATACAATAGGATTTTATACTAAACTTCAAGTTTCAAACTTTAGCGTCTCACATTTTAGCCAAACACGGAGCACTACAATTTCATTCACTTAAAATTAAAATATAGAAATTCATTTTATGCTTTGTGCGCCTAGAATATCGTGGTAATGTGAAAGTTTTAACTCTGTATCATCTTAAATTGGTGCTCTGTGTTAATCGTTCAACAATGTATATAATATATACGTGTTAATTATAGAGAACATAGTATTAACTGTATATATAGAAAGATAACAAATTGTATTTTTAGATATATTTATTTATTCGTATATCTCTGCTTAGGCAACACGCCGCTAGAGACATTACCACCAAACTGAATCGTTTGCCGCTGATTTTAATTTATTCATGGATGTTTAATAATTATCATGGTATATATACAAAATATATTCATTAAAATGTTTGAATCAACACGCAGTTCAATCCTAAAATTGTACTCTGCGACTACTCAAATTCGCAGCAACATTAAAACAAACAAAAATGTCAAAAATAAAATTATTAATCTAACACACTTTGATTAACAATAAATTGACATCACAATAGCACCAACACACAATGAAGCTCTGAAGCCTTGTCGCTTTGAACTACGTTAGTGTGTCTATTGTTTATTTCTTGTACTAAAATCACCATCATTGTATCACAATTCTTTCATCAATTTATTGTAAATTGAGTTAAATAAACACGAAGAGTTACGAGTACATACGCCGGCAGAGAACTCGCAACTGCACGAGATGTAAACAATAGTAAACCCAACAAACAAGTCGTCTGATCCCTGTTCGATCTGTTGTGTCAAGTTGTCAATACCTCTTCAGGGTGATAGAAAAATATATTTTAATAGATAAATTAAGCAGTTTTTAATTTATGACATTTACTATATTAGTAGAAGTCTATTTTCATCTAAGCATAATATGATCATAGTTCACGACATATAAATATTATTATTAAATTTAAAACCAAACAAGTATAAGTTTGAGGTGGATTTGTTAGGTTAAGAAGTAGACAAGCATTTTTGTCAAAAAGGTTTTTGTCGGTGAACCTCATGTAATTTTTTTAAAAAACCTAATAAAAATTACAATGCTAAACACAATTTTCCCACAATTTCTCATCCCTCCATGAATAGAATTTCCATTGTAAATCCACGCATAAATAATCTCTATTGCATACATGTTTATTTAAAGCGATAGGATTCGTTCATTCGAAGGATAATCTCCAGGTTTGAGGCGGCGCCCGCGGCGTGAAACATGCATGTGCGCGACAATTAGAAAAGGACTTGGCTGCTGCGACGCTCGTGATAGAAGCGGTAAAATTGGCGCACCGCATATGAGAAAATGTTACATTGCTAGGCGATTTACGTGCGCTTCATATCAAAACCTTTGAGGCGTATGCAAAATGCATTGCACTCTGCCGCACCACGTACTCTATCTGCACTGCCACCTCGCTTTTATTACTGCTACACAAACAACCGCAGGCCATACCCTCTCGCACATGTCATCTAAATTCTAAACGCGAAAAATAGACTTACTCGAATTACTTATTTACTTAACTATATAATATTTCATTTGAGGGAGAAATATTTTAATTATTGACTCTGTGCGCCATAGTAATCATAGTAGAGTGTATGTGTAATTTTAGTAAGAGACACAATGGCAGACACGTCTTTTTACTATTGGAATAGTAGTTGTATTATCCACTTTAGAGAATAAGAAACAGCTTTAATTACATCAAAACTGTCGGCTCTTTGAATCGACCCGAGTTGTTTATCTCACTATGTGCGCTTTTGGTTCGTGCGCACCCATCTTATAAATATGCATGTGACTACCATTTGTGGGGTAGATGGAAGCGGCGTGCTAATCCCACATGCGGATCAGATCATATTCTTTGTCGGCTGCTCTTTCAGTTCGTCGAGATTATTTGCTCTACCAATCTGCGCTAAAACAATTCATCTTACTTTGTGTGCGTCTCAGAGCTAAGAGAGTTTTCTTGTAATTGTACCACGTACTTCTACCAACGCATTTTCCATCTAAGGGCATTTTATAAATTTCTAGTGCGTGCTCGCCCACCAGAATGTTACTACCATGACTTTTACAATCAAGCATTAATCTTCGATTATTACATTAGGTATGTCACCAGTATAAGACAAGAGATGTTACACATATTGATAACCTTCTACTCGAAACTTGTTTAGAAGTACAATCTGTCATTCTCTTCGATCTCCACTCGAGTGCATTCGTGTGACTGCGTATACTTACAAATTCAAAATTGCATTCCCAGCCGTACCTATCCTATCGATATTTTATTCGACAATGGTTATTTTTGATAAACGAATAATGATAGTTTAAACCTCATGGTTTAAGCACGATGGAACTTGCATGACACAGAGTACTCAGCGCCATCTTATTTAGTCGTCGTGTTACAAAGATGATTAAGCTAGTGTAAGAATACTACTTGAATAGTAGTAGTAAAAAGAAGTTTAGTAAGAACTGAGATATAATCAAATCAAGCAAAGATAAACAGTGGTAATTCTGAGTTGATAGTTCTCAGAACTACGTTTAAATAATAGATTTAAAAGTTTCACAGCATTTGAGTACAGCAAAGTTTAGTGTTTTTTTTTTTTGCAAAATCGCATTTGACTTTTACTCCAGTGAGTTTAAATAATAAAAACGCAATGAACACGCTGACACTAAGCGAAAACATTCAAACACCGAGATAATATGCACGAACGTGAATTCAATTATAAATTTATGAATTCTACTTTAAAACTAGAAGCCAACTACGTACAATAAAAGAAAGATGAGTACACGAAAAGAACACGATCCATGGTAAAGGACTCCTGGGTAAAAACATGTCCTAGAGCAAACTATGCTGAAACAAATTTCCTCCGTTTTGACTCGTGTTCTTTTACTATTTCCTTCAATTTCAATGCATTCGTTCGTTTGTTAAGTCTTCTTTTATCAATGTAACATTTTCCTCTATTTTTCAAACAAAATAATTTCTTATGCGGAAGCATTGTATTAAAGCACATTTAGAGATAAAAGTTTACTTTAATTATTAGAAGGGTTCGTTGGGTTTTATAGCAATTTGTTGGTTTGGATTTATGACTACATTTTACAATTCTTTCGGTAAACACGACAGCATGTGAGAACATTAGGCAGCATGTTTACGTACTAATGACGCAGATAAAAGTCGGACTCAGTTATTAAATAAAGAGAAACTCATAGTGTATTTCCGCCACTCGGAAAATACCCAAGCCACACCTCAATGTGATTATCGTTGCAGTACAGGTTTTTGTTGCTTAATGCAAAATGTGTTTATGCAGGAAATGCAGAAAAAGATTAAATATAAACAAATGAAAAACTTAAAATTTAAAAAATACAATAATACTGAGTTTTTATTGTAATGCTTTCAACTTTACCTTATATTAATTATTTATAATTATTATATTACTAATTATCATCTAAGCAATTACGTTTTTGTTCTAGTTTAAAGTTTAGTTTAAGCCCTTTCTTTATTATATTTTCTAACTGAGAATGTTTCTTCTTTATTTTTGTAGCTTCTATTAAATTTTCACTGCTTTGACTAATTTTTGTTTTGTTTTTGATTGTTTGTGGTATTCCCGTTGTTGTGCATTTTACAGTTTAACAGTTATTCCGCATCGTGTGGCAATTGACAAAGAGCGTGCAAATAGTGGAACACACAGAACGCGCAGATTTGTGCGCGGATATAAAATTTTATTGGATGTTAGGATTCTGTACCGCTACCAACCTAAATGACGCTTTTCGTTTGCTGCACAAAAGACGAGGCACCACAGAACATTTTTGAAGCGTGCCTGGAGTGTTCCCGAAACGATGGTGAAGTATTCGTGCGACATTCTGCGACCACCAGCAATTTTACTGCTGAAAGGCGTCGTGTTCTTTCATCTTTCACCAGCAGTACCCATGTTCACGTTAACAACTCGCCATGTGCGTCTATGGTCTGCTCGTGCTTCGAGTGCCCACTTCCTTTTTTTCCATTCATCCAACGTTTGCAAATTTATGTGAAATGCACTGTGCTATGAGTATAGACATTAGTGTAACAACTGGAAAATGCACCGGGTTTTGCTAATTCACGGAGTGTAAGAAAACTGATTAAGAAATCATAAAATAGAAGCAGCAAAGACGATAAGTCTTAATGCACATGCGTACTAGAAGATTGGAAAGCATTTCAACTAAGTGTATTTTTCTAGTTTAAATTTAATTCCTTGGATAGTATCCTAAATATGTATAAAGTTATACTCCGTTCTCAAAGACTATTTTTAAGCAGATATCCTAAACATTATAGCTTTTTACTGCAGTTTTGATTTAATTATGTAGTGAAGCAATCAAAACTTTGTAAACTGGGCAAGAGAGGTCGCTGAGCATGTTGAAAAAAGTGACAGTTGGCAACTAAAGTAGCTCAGAGATTAATTTTTTTTGAAGACAATGTTAACTGCTCTAATAATTACAAATTATTTCTTGAGTACTGTTTGTGATTAAGTTACTAGATAGAATTGGCGTCACAAATCCTCTTTTATAGATTTTGTAACTATATTCTATTCCTGTTAAAAATATCTTGAAACTAAAGTATTGTATATTTATTTGCTTTCTTTGCTAAGTTTACTTTCAGCTTTAAAACGAGAAAGAAACTCACTTCTGTAACATCAACACCTCTGCTTCCAATGCGGAAATCTCCTGTTTCCGTTTCTTTTGTTTCATGCAGGCTGGAATTCGTGCTGTTGTTTCGTTTCTGAAAATATAACACCAGTTCGTTGGAACACTACCTCACTTAGCTTTCGCACCCTCTTTCCCCATATTGTTTCTCCTTTATTATACTTTCCCTGCCATTTTAACACATTCTCCTTTCTTTTTATTTGCCTTGTATTAGTTATGATACCCAACACTCAAATGCTTAACTTTTCTTGACTACGTAGTAGAAATTCTTTTTTTTTGCAGTCGATGAGCAAGTGGAAAATTTTCCGAGCGCAAGAAGCAAGGGATCGATGAACGATATCGTATTTTTGTCGATGGCGAAAAATTGACGAGGGCTAGCGGCGCCTAGCCCGCATGTATAAAAACAGGCGACAAAAAGTATCGTACCGGATTGATAAAGGCAAGCGGCAATTGATACATAAAGTAGCGCGTATTGTCGGCGCGACGAAAATGGAAATCCAAAGTTGGAGACGGTGAAAGACGCGGTAACGCGACGGCGGCAATATTGAGATGAAATCGCAGAAGGCGAGACGGCGATGAGCATGAAAATCGGTGTGCACGTCGAATATGCGAATATCAGGAAATAAGGCATAAATTTACGACTATTGTAAACTGACTTCTCTTCTCTTTGCTTGATTTTTTTTTCTACATACTGTTACCATCCTACGGTCAGATCTATTTTAAAGTATGAAATGGTATGAATAAAGAGTATCATGGCAAATATTTATGTTGACAATAACTAAAATTTACTCGAAAAAAAAAACAAACATGTAAACACAAATAAATAGAAACTCTGGATGATATTGTTAAATAAAATATTCTTTATAAGAAATATTTGACTTAGATATTTCGTCGATGAATTGAAAACAAGTTCTTTGTTTAATTGTTTCGCATAAAAGTGTTTTGCTTGTGATTAATTTACATTGCGTTCACATATAGTTTATTTAACGAGAAAAGCAAGGTAAACCTAAATCAACGAACTTTTATGCTGATCACACTAGAAACATGGCGACTGCTGAGCAGCACGCAAAGAGAAACAAACACGAAAGAAGCAAATCATGAAAATCGGGAAAATTAATCCCGCGATACGGTCGTTTATTATGTTCCTATCTAACTTGCAAGCACGCACCCATTGCAAAACACTTCATAGTTTCTTACCTTCTTACATTCTCCTAAGTCTTATTTTATTACTCGGGGCGATCGTATGAAGATTGAACATTGTAGCGCAACATGTTTTTAAATACATGTTCTGCCACATGTAGGTAATCTTAAAATATCTCTCGAGGATAAATATTAGTTAAATTCTTAAATTATAAATGCATAAATATTAGGTACAATAAGAAAAATAATAATGTATAAATAACACCAAGTATAATGTGATTATTGGATATTTGAAGTTGGTCTTTGAATTCAATTTGAAGATTTTAAAAATAAATTAAAAAGCAAGTTAATCTCATGCCAAAATTAAACACAAGTTTTTAATATTTCTATACAAAAATACGAAAAACTAATGTAATATTAAATAACACACTGTACAACAAATAGACAAGACAAATCTAGCAATACATTATTATTAACAAGTTTTAAAACTATAAATTGCCCAGATTGAAACTATGACATTAATTTCTCGGTAAGTCATTGACTTCAGTGCATAGGCCTCCCCCAAAATGTGTTCTTGGCGATATTATTATGTGTAAAGTTTCTCAATGATTTATAGAATGTGTTTGTCAAGTTTTTTTGTTAAAGATATTGGATTTTTAACTAATTTTGCGCCACAAGGACCAACTTGAAAATTATTGTAAATTTAACTAAAACGAACACAATTTATATTAGGCAGTTGCGAGAATCCAATTAAAGTGCATTTTAATTACATATATGCGAAATAACAGTTAAATTAATTACGTTGTTTTTATAAACCTTTTGCAGATTAACCGGCATGTGATCATGCAAGTTGCAGTTTGATTGTGATTTCGATATAATGTTTTGTTTTAATTTCGATTGAATATCATGATGTTCTTGGTACTTTTTACTGATGTTCTGGGTTCATACCTTCTTAGGTTAATTTATATAATTAAATATAAACTTTTATTTTTAGCACCTAGCTTAATAATTAAGCTTAGAAATGCTTTCTAATAGAAATAAGATTTAGTTAACAAGTAAAAATAAAGTTTTTAATGAAAATATTTTCATATTATAGTTACTACTTTTCAACATGTGTATCTAATGTTTGTGAAAAATTCCAATTTAATATTATTTGAAAGTATCTAACCTAAAAAAAAGTATAGCTCTGTAAAATATTTGCCAATACAATTTTTCAATGTACAAAAAACTAGATTGAAGTAAACAGAGCAATAAAGAATGTTAATCCAAAAGTAGTAAATTCGTATCAAGCGCGTGTGGCAGAGTGATCGATGGAAATTTGCGAATTTTACGCTTCGCATCGAATATGGATTTACCGCATTATTATGCATCCCCTCACAATGCGAGCATTAGCCATGAACGTATCGGGAAAAAGATGGCGCAAGACGGGTCTCTGTTGCGACGAAACGTATTTATGTATATTTATGCGTATTTATCTGAAGCAGCAACGCACGTAATCTGAGGGAAATCCATGTTAAGTGGAAGCACCGTAACGACGCTTACTTTATTCGAAAATGCGGTATAAAATTAGACTGAAAAACAATTTGGGCGTGTATCCATTTAAGATTAATTATCATTTTGGTTTTTACATGTTAAGGACAATTGCGCAATTACCTTTAGATGTGTTGGTTGATTCCTGAGTATAAAGAGATCACATATCCAAATAATCCTGAATGCAAATCATCTGAAACAAGGGAAACAAATTAAACTAGAATTCACTGGTTAAAGTTGTACATATTGATTCCAAATAACAAACATACATTTTAAAAATGTGCAATGATAATTTAATGTCTTTCTGGAATAAAATACAATTGACTTTGCCACAATTATCTAATTCTAAAAACCAAGCTTAAGCTTAAAACTTGATTAGAAAATCATTGAAAATTCCATATAAAAATTGAGAGATTTTGAATCCTTTCTCAATATTTGCAAAATAATGTATTGTTTATTTCAAACTAATTATTGAAGGAAAGCAATCAACAGTTTATATTGATTACATTAATAACATAGATAATTGCGAGATATAAATTATTAAATAAATAAAAATAAATCAGAGATGAGCTTAAAAGAACGTTTTATAGAAAAAAAATTAAATGAAATTCCAGGAACAAAGGAACCACTTTTTGCACTTTTCCAACCTAGATTTTATAAACAATTTATTTTCATAATTCTGAGCCCAGTACATTTATTACTGGATATTCGCCAGAATTTTAAAGTTACGTCGTATGCCACTTGAGTCACATCTGCACGCCTTAGCTATATTAAGTGTCAGAAACGGATGAAAAATTAACGCCGAATAATAACTCTTTAAGATATTATCTTGTTTTTCACAAAGCGCGTTACTGCCCGCCTGGCCAGTGCTAATCTATTATGAATAAGGTAGCAATTCATAAACGCCATTTTGGTCTACCACCCAGCGCCATTTCATAATACAGCCTTCTGAGAAGATGACAAAAATAACTATGTTTCTTTTAATGTTATTACACCCCCAAGGCAAACTTAAAACGTTCAAATTTTAAACCATCTTTCTACCGCACGAACCAACTTCAATGTTTTAATTAAATAAGCATTGTTTACATCCAAATTTAAATATTCCGCGAAAATATGTAGACCAATATTCTTATGAACGCTTAGTAAAATGAGATTTCAAATTCTGAAAGATGCACATTTTCAAGGCTCAATGTAGTTTAGAATGAGGTCGTTTGGCAACAGAGTCTTATGTCACGTGCCGGGGGGGGGGATGTCGGGGGCAGGAATCGCGTTACATAGCGTTACGCAAGAATACGTATGAACGACGACTGCGGCAGCAGCGATGGCGGCGCGTTTGGTGCATGGCAGGCATCGTAATCCAGTTACATATTACGTAATCTTGCTTGAAGCGTCCCGTCCGTGCCTTCAAGGAACAACCACAAGACGAGGTAAGACTTGCCCGGGTTTGTCTCCCGCCTTGACTTCGTATCCTTTCGCTCTTGTTGCGCAAGGTATATGGTTTCGAATTACACCGTTGTCGTGCCGTACTTTAGCATTTGCATCTACACAAGTAACATGTTGCATACGAAGTGATCTTGGAAGGAGATGTAAGAAGCCAAATCATGTATTTCAGGTGGTTCGTCGGCATAACCTAATCTAAATATACAATATTAATACCGCAATTTAAGCGCATTTAATATTTAAAAGTGAAAATTAATAAATGAACGTTTCTCATTAACTTAAAATTTAATAATTAAACATGATTGTGGAATAATTATTGCTTTAGTCAGCATATACATTTATCATTTTTCTGCACGCAAATTACGAAGAATAATCAATATTGAGCTTAATTTTAATTATCATTTGATAGAACAACTATAGCTTCTAAATGAGTTACATAACATTGCTTATTTGTGTCTCGCTAGAGTTTATTTTCTTATGTTTGTTTTATATAACAACCAACATTTATCAAATTTCACTTTAATTCTAAACTATTTGTAATTATCTGAAACATAATTTAAATCTGTTGATAGATCCGGTGTTTGGCTATATTTTTGAGGTATTTCTAATTTACTCAATATTAATTAATTAACATAAAAACACAATGAACGTTAAATGGTTTGTTTATAAATTCCAGAAACAAATAAGAGACAGTATCTAATCAGAAAACCAGCTATTATGATCTTACTATTAAAAATTTTGATCTCACTGTAGACAAAATATTTAATTTAAGAGATTCATTGGGTTATCTGCAGGTTCATAAATAAAAGATAGTCATAACTACAACGGAAATAATAAAAAAGTATTTTATTCTTAATTTCAAAATTTCTAAACTAGTTCTTTAAAACACCGATCAATAGTGTAACTCATAGGCTATGAAATTATATACCTGTCATTTATCAATTTGTATTAGTTATTGTTCTACAGCCTATTTTACGAATCCGTGTTTACAATAATTCATGAATTTAATAATAATAACAAATTATTCTAAATTATGTTAGTAGTAATTAATCACTATTAACTTATTAATACTTATTAATAATTTTTCACTTTAATTGTTTTTCATTACTACTTTTCAAAATTACACAAAATCCTGAAATTGAATTAAATATAATTAATTTAAAACTATCTAATTAAGATTACACAATAGAAAACGTTTTGGCAATATTTTGATGTACCTATTTTTTATTAGATTTTCCTAATAAAATCCTTAATCCATAAAATGCATTACGTAAAAGGATACATTATATTCGTAATTTCTGGCAGATTGATATTTGCACGCATTTAGATTAAATTCAACAATGGGTGCTTGAAACGAACACTTATTATTGTTAAAGTTAGGCACCAAAAACGGACACAATTTCAAATTATTTCACCGTAGGCTGTGAGTGTAATTAATGTATGTACAGCCGCCAAGGGACAAGTTTGGAAAATAGACATACATATCAGATGTTCCGTTTATTGCGACAACCAACGTAACCATGCCACATATTAAAGTTTATTAATTAAATTTTATATTGTTTTACATTGAAACACTCGTGCTGCAAACTACATGTGTGTTTTTCACTTTTTATTGTTAATAGGAAAAGCACGGTGCGAACCCTAGAGAACAAGAAATACTTACTCCAGCAGTAGCCTAGAATGAAAACTAACATAAAATATGGTGAGTGGCACAGACTGTTGTTTTAACGCGGAATGTTGCAAACGATGCAATGAGATGAAGATCATTGCTAGTGTAATGCAACATAACATTTTAATGCCGTAATAGCGTTCCAGATAAGCGGTAAAAGGTATCATTTTGAAGCTAAAACAGAACCTTTACTTTATAATCAATAATATAAATTTTTATGCAAATTCATTGCAAGAAAAGGATACTTAAACAAAAAATGGCTTCATTTAATATTATTGAATAATAAACAAATCCATTTCCAAATTAAGACGTCCTAATAATTCATTACACAACATCTCAAACCAAAATATTACCAATTAAAATGAGACATAATGAGCTAACAATAACAATTGTTCACTAATCATCCCAAGCTTTTAACATCTATAGAAGAGAACCAGAAAGTCCTCAAGAACCGCTAATTTCACACATTTGAAAACTTCTACCCGATTGAAGGGAACCATGTTATTATAGGTATTATTGTTTTGATTTTATTTTGTTGATATTTTGTAAAGAAAGATTTCATTAATTTTTGTTTTTCTATGGCTGAAGGACCGTTGGTCGATGGCCTTGGATATGTATGATTGTATTGCGCGATTGTTTATATACAAAATATATTATTAGTAATAAACCAATCTTACTCGTGTAGGTTCAAACGATTTTCTATATACTGTAACTATTTACTGTAAAAATAATAAACAAATAAAGGTAAAATGTACGCTGATGTCATCTATTTCTATTTGGTTTTACTTTCAATTGTAAATAGTTAGATTAGTTATAAAATGCTACTTAAATTTATTTTCTACACGCTATACTTCTCATGTTATCAGGTAAAAACCAAAACGACAAATTCATAACAGTGTCATACTTAAACCCACACGCCACGTCAAACAGGGAGCAAATAACTTCCTTCCTGCAGATGGAGAAAAATATTCACACTGCGAGACGACCTGAAATAAAAGTTGAATTATTAGCTTGTCATGAAATGTCATTTTTATTGCAAGATGTTCCTACAAACAGTGCATTCTACAGTCTGATATTAGAATAGTAAATTTTCTTCTGCCTCGCCACTCTCATGGCTATCTATGGCACATTTACCACTCACTGGCTTTCTGAGTAAAAAGACAATGATAAAATCACACTCTTACATAAGTGTTGCTTTATACATGTGCTTTATAAATATTATAACGATACACGAAGATGTAAAGCGAAAGGCGGTATAATAAAGCGTCGCAATAAAGCAGCGCAACATTTCCACTATTACCACATTCGAAGTGAGAATATATGAAAGTGGAATAGTGGGTGTAATGCGCAAATTTATCAACGGATGCGCCTTGTTGCAGTTGCATCGCAAATTGAAAGAGATACTGCCAAGATTTAGCGTAAACGAAAAGCAGTAAACGCAATTATATTGTCATGAGCATTTGTGAATACGCTTGAGTGCTGCTATCAAATGGGGTGTATAATAAATCGCAGTTTATATATTACTTAAAACAGTTCGTAAAATTTACGACGATGGAATTTAAAGACATACAATGAATTAGTTTTGAGAAAATAAGAGAGTTGGGTTGAATCAAGTTAGAAGGTAATTAATTTGTCTTAGGCCAGGCGGAGTAGTAATAATTAAATTTTCATATTAAGTAAAAAAAATAAAAAATGAAAATTTAAGAAAATTGTGGAAAAAAAATGTTATTTGATATTGCTTAAATCATGCTGGTATTTGTCTTCTTTGACTTATGTCAGTGTGAAATATTCTTAGCGTATAATGTTGATAAAATTGCACTATAACAAACACTTACTATAATTCATTTAATAGAATGTTTTCGGCATAATGTCTCCTTTACATTCAACAATATTTTTATAATATTCAAAGATCTAACAAAGAAATTGGTTTCAATGAAAAAAATATTTACTGCTTTGTAGATTTAGTCAAGTTGAAGAACAATTTATTCCACCTATCAATATTAACAACTAAAATGTCATTATTATTATTAATAATTTGTAAATTTTAAGAACTGAGAATATATTATATAAAGTTACTTATGTTTTATTTTGAACTTATTTGACTTAACTCAGTTATAAGAAATTCAAAATCAGTAATTTGACCAAATAGAGAATTTTAGTGATTGTGAGTTACATACTCTGAAGACACGGTTTTAAATCCTGCTGGGGTAAATATAAGATAATATATGCTCCCATAGAATTCAGTTCCAATAACAGCTAATTGGTAGTTGATACAGTAGAATAGAATGGGAATAAAGTACGGTGTTGATATCCGGCATGGTTGTAGTACGTTCAAAAAATAACAACAAAATAATAATTACAGAGTTTGTGTCTTAATGCAAATTTAAGAACCTTTTCAAAACTCTAATTTAATGTTGCTTAAATCATGTTATGTCACTTTAAAGCTGATAAAATAAAAATATTACAATATACAAATAAAACTTTATTAATATTTGATTATTATTTGTTTAACAATTAAAATTTCTTCTTTGTCTTATAATTGTTTCTCAGTTTTAGACATTATTCCTACCGTTTTGAAATTCATAATAATCTTATTCTTTCATATTACTTTAATTTTTTAATACCGTTTGCCATATCCTTAGTATGTTTTTTTTTTTAATTCTTGCCTTCATGCGTATAAAAGCTATCATATTTTTATTACTTGTTCTTTATTAATATTATTTTCTGCACAAGCGTCACACAACGCAACAAATAGCTTCAAACAGGCAATTTCTACTTCTTTAAATATCTAGCGTCATGGCGCCAAGTTTTTAAACCGATTGTTTATTAGCTATTTTTATGCCTCGCGAGTTTTGATTGCCATCATAAAACGCAAGTAAAAGTCGTAGACGTTAACGGTTTAAAGACTATAAAAAAATATTAGCAAAAATTACACAATCCAGCAAACCTGTTACAATAACAACGTATTATAATTTTTCTAGTTCTCTTATATTGAAAGAAAAGCAAAGAAACATAATAGAGACTATTTATTAATTATAAAGGATGATTTAATAAAATATTAGAGAAAGAATATAATAAAACAAAGTTATTTGTATATTTATCTAAGTTGAACTCAATTTTGTTGCATTTTTGTAAATTTATTAATTGTTATCTCAGGCAAATTATATAGAAGGCAATTTATCGTTAATTGCAATTATTTTATTAGGCATTAAATGAAGCCAGAATTAACAGGATGCTTCTAACGGCTTTGAGGGCCATACGCACCGACGTTAATGATGGAGACTAAGGCGGACACAAAAGAAAATAAATTTTAATTTGTGCCTTGGCTTGCGTCATTCTTTTGTATTCTTAAACGTTGCGGGCATCCTCATTGCCAATGATTGTTCTCTATTTTCTCTAAGAAATACTCTTCGTTTTCTTTCTTGGCACACTGTGGGTAATTTTCATTCACGTGTACATGAGTGTTTTGACCTTTTGTCCTCTTTATGAGACGTAGAAATAAATGTTATATAACGTATCAAGATATTAGTTCTATTTGAGCTTGTTAAGAACTCTGTCAAATATATCAAGAAATGTTTCAACATTTATCTAAATAAATAATTTCTATACTGCAGTTAAAGAGATTCTTAATATAAACTTTAATTAATTATTAATTATATTGCAACTTGTAGTTTTCTGTTTGTAGTTTCTTTAATTTATAAGTAAGATTAAGATTTTCAATTTGCCATTCTCTTGTACCACTATGTTGTTGCGTAAACCTGCCTTGCCAATTGAGAATGTCCTGGTTGAATTTCCAGCCGCGTCTCAATTATACCATCCTCGCATTGCATCTTCACCTAACAATGGTGTTTGGAAAACAGAGAAAAATCTAATTTTCAAACAAATAACAATAAAGTGTACGCTAAAATGCGCCGCCACGCGGTAGCCAGCAACTTCCGTAGTAAAGATCCACACCGGAACATCAGGAAACACACCGCTCCGACTTTCTCCGCCACGGATATGTGATTCCTGCGAGAATCCCAAGCAAGCAACGAAAAACCAAAGGAAGCCGCTAAGATTGTTAAGGGCCCAATGCATGAGAATATCCCATATCAACAGGATAAAAAAGGAGGAACCAAAAGTAGAGAGTGAAAAAATAATGAGACAACGCGCCCGAATAAAAGAGCAGTAAATTTAATTAAACGCTGCGAGCTTCTCGCTAGTCTTGAAATTACTGAGCAAGCAAGGACATTAGAAGACGCCGCAGCGGACGAGAAATAAAGAACTATGTTTGTTGAGCTTTAGAAGCGCCACTACCGAGTGCTTCGCTTTATTAATTAAAGCTATTTGGGTGAAAAGCTCGAGGAATCTGCCAAAATTGCCATATAAACTAGAAATTAATGCAACTGGATGTGGCTGTATCCTATGAAAAGCATTTTTGCACTTGAACAAATTGAAGTCCCATTATATGCTCCCATAAATAATCTCTATTAGTTTTTAAGAACAAGTTTAGTAATTCAAAAGTTAAGAATATTATACTTTTCTAACATTTCCGGTATAGTTATGTGAATCTTTTATTCATTAACTTGCAGTTAACCCAATGAAAACCTTAAATTAAATATCTTGTCTGCAGTGAGATCAAAATGTTCAGCAGTAAGATCATAATAGTTAGTTTCCTGATTAGCTACTGTCTTTTATTTGCTTCTAGAATTTATGAACAAACCATTTAACGTTTATTGTGTTTTTATGTAGCGCAATTCCTTTCTTTTGTCTTTCCCACAGCAATTGCATAATATTTCATTATCAAGTTGTGCTTTTATTGCGGAAAGAATAATTTGACAACAAAATTTTTACGCTTATTTCGGTAGTCCGCTGCGCTTGTTAGTAGAAAGTTGGAGGCAATCATGTAAAAAATGCAATTTTAAATTTTGCATTTTTATTTCAAAACAGGAAGCAAATAAAAATACTACTGACAAAAAATGCAGTAGTCGCCTATAAAAAAAAAACAAAAAAAAACGAGATTCGTCAATAATAAAGTACTAGACGTTTTATTTAAGTATGACTTGCATTTTTTAGAAAACCATACCAATAACTACTTAACACTCAAGATTCTATTTTCTACAGCCTATCTTTGCAATGTAAAATTGCTCTAAAACATAGACTAAACCATATCGTAACTCAATAAATCCACGATAAATCTTTAATTCTTGACCTAGTGGATATTTTAATTTACCTAATAACCATTTCACATTGGTGAAATGTGTGTTTGGTCGTTTAGATATTTTCGCACATAAGTCACCTACGTGCAGTAGTACGTGATGTATTTCAATGTTTTCGCATTTTCGTATTTCATTCTCGTCGCTGCCAGATTATTGCCGTACACGTATTTCCACTTTCAAAAGCGGCGCCGTTTTTCCGCGCTGATGACTTTCGTCCTTAAAGAGACGAAGGGTGGTGGCGCCGCGCCGCTTGCGATAGAGACACATCGCAGGACGACTGCGATGATAATTCCGCGTGGAAACAATGTTCGCTCCAGTCGTGCGTCGGTGCTGATGAGCTACTGTCGCGCAGCGTCAAAGCTTAAAGTCTTTATGAGTCATTCACTTGGGCGTATCTTGGGAGAAAATTCGTTTTCAGAAGATGGAAAAACTGTTTAATTTAAAGAAACAAATGCTAGCAGAGTGTAATTTCTATAAGCCATAAATGCTAATGCGTCAATTATTAAAATAATTCCAGTATTCTATAAATAAACTAATTCAAATTTAATAATAAAACAACAAATTCAATTTAAGAATATTGGCTAGGTATCTATCAGAATTGGTGCAAAGATATTTTCCAGTTTAATTTTATAAACTAATGAATAAAAACATAATAAGTTTTCTCTCTATTTCTAATCACACTTAATAAAATTTGGTTAGGCACAATTTGCAAATTTTGAAGTTCAGAATTTAAGAAATATAACATTTTATGCTTCTTTGTGTAAATGAAACTTTAATAAATTTACATGAAAAATGTAATACGTACAAAATACATATTAATCTACAAAGATATCAATAGGCGTAATCATAGTGTTCACGTGCTATCAGCTACCGCCATGTTATTCTTACCATGTAGTTCAAGACAGAAATACCAATATTACTCAGATAGTAAATTCTTCGCTGGCCTCTAACTATTATGAATTCGTCTTGCTAAATTTCTTGCAATATAAATACTTTATAAATACTCCCTGAAAGAAACTATTATTTTATTATGTTTATTTAAACGTTGCATTAAGCAAGTTTGTTTAAAGTATTATCGACCAAACGGCTCCCACAATACAAAATTTTCCTCAACTTGATTATTTGCAGCTTTAATTCGCTGCAAATGAATAATATTCGTTGTTGTATATTTTTCTATCCTACCCATACAATTCCGGTAAAATGCTGTTTAATATAATTTCTAAGAAAACAGCATACATTAATCTGCTGGAAAACAGTAACAATCCGCAATGAAATTAAATATTTTTCTTCTGTGCTCACGTTTTATGCGTACGTATTTGTATTTGAGACAGCTTTGCTCTTTAACTCCTGCTTTCAGTTATTGTGCAAATTGCTGCCTTTATGTTCAGTTGCCTTTTACGGTTCGTGGAATCTAAATGCGGTTTACATAGTAAGCACATTAAAGTTAATGGTAATGTTAACATGGATTATTTTTCAGTTTGCTTAATGCGATTGAGAACTGACTTTGGTGTACAAAATAAGCATCCCTGGTCCCCCAAACATGTTCATCAAAGTATATAATAATAATAATAATAATATATTTGCTGCATTATACCTTTGCACCAAGTACTAAATTAGAATTAAAGAAATACCGCTATCAGCATAATAAAACGTGAACTTTTATTATGAGCGCTGACGTCATATCGCGTAACTAAACGTGTTTGCATTTAATCATAATTTATAAGCAGTCGCGTTATGAAAACAGACCGCATTTTGCGCAGAGAAAAATGAGAAAACGTTAGGACCGTCAAGCCACGGTAACTTTGTTGCCGTGAGCGTAAATTGCTTATAAATTACATGTCCATCAAACATTCGAATTACCTACTTTTCTAATATGTTGCAAATAGTCTCTCTGCATTGTTCCATGTAACAACACCACTCAAATTCCAGTATGATGTATATAATCCCCATTTTTGTTTCTTTGTTAAATTCAATCCCATCTAAAAGTTATTAAATATTAACCTACCTTAGGCTTCGTTGCTTACTTAGGAAAATTGTACGTATGTGCTTCTAGCCCACTATGAAATAACAAAATTTTAGTTAGTCTACGCGGGTATCGCTGACTTGAAGCAAGCACCGTCGTGAATTATTTTAATGGATTCATAAATTATACGGTGGCCTACTTGATGGATGAGTCCAGCACCCACGAATGCTCAGTTTCATTCCACTCTGGTTTCTCTGGCGGTAGCAGAATACAGGAAAGCATTTCTAGCTTCTCCTTTTAGATGCACATCTCAGGGTGCATGTACTAGATTTCTTGATTGATGTCAGGTGAATTTGTACCCTTTATGTAGATCTATCTAAACTATTATTGCTATTTTCGGAGTACTAACATCTCAATCTTACTGTGAATAGTTGCAAAAATATGTGACCGTTGAAAAGACTTTGGTAAGCATTAAAGTGTTATCTGAAAAGTTATGTTTAAGTACAATGGGTATACAAGAGACCTTGAAAGATGTTTCTCGTACGTCACCATCCGTCGAAAGAAAACACTTTATAATAAATGAATTTTGGTTTTCTTGCGTACCCTACGATTACAAACACTCGGTCGACACTATTGAATTAGAATGAATATTTACTCAACCGTAAATAGTGAAGAAATCAATAATATTAGATACAATTCTCTACCTCCTAGGGTAGCTTTGCAATCTATAGAGTACGTCAAGATTGTTTAAGATTGTCTGTAAAGCATAACATATACTTACCGCTTACAACCTACTATGTGGTAGACTGAGAGTGGTCGCACAAGTCGGCTTGCGGTGACGCTTACCCTCAACCACAAACCCGCTTAAGAGAGAGGCTACATATTCTCAGCACTACCTGACCTTACTCGGAACCCCACGCATGTTAGATCGATGCCATGCAATGGTCAAGTATCGGTTTTATACTGCTCTACCTTTGGTACACACAATACAACCACTGCTTTGTACTGCAACACCAACAATCGGCAACATGTGTCTCAAGCACGCAAAACCGCGCAAACCTCACGTAGGCGAATGCAAACAACCCGAATGGGTTGCTATAAACAGAGTAAAGTATGTACGCTTATCTACATGCGCTTGTGAAAGCAAGATGAAGATTTGTATACACACAATATAGCGAACATAAAAGAGAGAGTTTGACTTAGAAAACACTGTGTGTTTGGCTAGAGAAGCACCTTCCAAATTTGCATTGTGGTTTATAAAGTATACTGCATAGTATAGTACCGCAAAGTATACCTTTTGATAGTTGTTATGAACCAACCATAGGTACATAACCTAAAACAACTGACTTGAAATTACATGTTAATAAATTAATGCAAGTTATAAAAGCAGTGTGCAATTTTAAATGATTGTATTAATGCATAGGAATTAACTAAGTTTTTGAATATTTAATTTGATATTATGGTGTGACATTGTAATACATGCATATTAAGTAGAATTCTTCAGAATGCTTTTATGTGACCAGTAAGATGAAACCTAGATGTCTACAAATCTACCAACAAAGAAAAATAAAGCATAATAAATCGCTAAAAAACAAACATAATGTAACTTTAAAATGTTTGAATATTTAAATAGTATCTACATGTATCTAATTATATTTAATGTAAACCCACTTTTGTGGTTGGGTCTATTAAATATGAATGATTGTACTTTGAATTCATTATTTATACAATTCAGTCATGTTAACCATAAATTTAAAACCCGACAAAATTTCACATGAGCTATTCAAATTTTAACTTATGTCTATTGCAATATTACAGTAAATGTATCCTTTTATTTAGTTCATAATTCGCAAAGCAAGTACGTATGTAGTTCAAGTACTACTCAAACTGTACTTGCACTGAAAACTGCAACTTTACTTTTCTACTTAATTGAAATTGCATAATAGCACTACATAATATGCCTAAGCGTCTATAGAATTTGCTCTAATTTGTTGAGAAAATTACAGAAAGTTGGAATTAAATTTTAATATTTGTACTTTCGACTCGCGCGCTTCTTCCTAGCAATAAAGAGCAAGCAGTGGTTGTCAGACTTTTGGGACGAATTCCGGTTAGTCGGGATTTGCACGAGTTTTGGGTTGTAGGATCTCGGTACGAAATTCAAGACTTGACTGCGGTTTCGTAACCAAGTTGAGCAACCCAGCCGCAAGCAGACTCAAGTGAAGTTCAGAGGGAAATTTAAGGATAGAAACTTCTTTTTGTTTCAAACAAACATATTTCATAAAATCACAGAATGTACTAAACCACGGCAGATGTAAATTTTAGCTGGATGGTTGGCGTTTTTTTAGAATGCATGGCAGGCAGCATGATATTTCTTGAGAGAAACTTTAATATATTCTAATTATGACTTCCACTTCACGACATTTTTGTTACCAATATAAATTTCTTGAATTTCGTTCACGAGTGTCAAAGTGTTGAGTGCATGTGGGATGGCTCCAGGCATCTAAGTCTGACTGTAGGCTATAAGTGGATCGGATAACAACGGGCAACACTGAATTGAATCTCAGGATACTAGGAGAAGGACTTTCAGTAGAGGACACGCTGACGCTAACTTTATGTCTACACGAACAACCAGCAGAGAGGTGGAAACAAAGATCACTTCCCTAAGGTTTCAAGATATTCCACAGTATTTGAGCACACTAATGCTGTCGGAGAGTGACATCGACATTTAATACGAATTGATGGAAAGTATTAGAAGGAATATAATTGAAGACATAATCATCTTAACATGAGAATTACTCAATACAAACGAGAGAGGTAATAATTATTTATTCGGAAAAAATAAAAATCAATTGTGCAGTTACCAAGAATAAGTCACTCACCCTTACAGTTGTTAATTACTTTATGCCAAGAATTTATTTTTATGCTTAAGCTTTCATTTCTCTTTACGAAAGAAATTATAGGCACATGCCTGAACATCTTTATAGTTATATAATGCCAACGACTTAAATACCTTCACAACTCGAAGTAAGAACAGTTGAGAACCAAAGCATTTAACTCAATTACTTAATTAGTTCTATTTTGTTAGAATTGAAAGTAAATTATTATGTAATTAACAGTTTCATTATATTTAAAGGTTTCTTAACGATTATTTCAATCTGCTTAAAATAACGAGTACATTAACATCATTGTTACATGAAATAAAACATGCATAGTTTTGCTAATATTTACACCATCGTTCTAGCATTTTGATGTCTTACAGGTCGCAGCAATATATTCAACGTCCGTGCTTCTTCTCCGTCATTCAGGCTCACACCACACCAGGGACTTCAGTCGAGTGTAATGTCCTCCAGGGAAATATCACTACAAGTATGTACGCTTCGTCCCAGTAGCAGGGCAACTTTCAAGCTCAGCAAAGTCAGTGTATTTATTATATATTACCATACAATGAGTCTAGCACGTTGTAGACCCACATGAACTGCATAGATAAATTTAAAGTCGTAAAGTGCTATTGCTTGGTAACTACTGTGAAGAGTGAAGGTAAGTTGTCAGTTGTTTCTTTGATTAAAACGCTTGGAAAATGATCTCTGTAATGGAATATTATGAGTTAAATTATTTTTTAAACAGTTTGTATACATAACTAGCTTGCACCAAAGGTACACAGTATATAAAACGGTATGCTGTAAAGATATGCGAAGAAGTTGCGGAAAAGTGAATACAACATTACTCTACATCATCAACTCCCTGCTCTTAGAAGACTTGGAGGAGGAAAAGCGAGACGCTTCTCTTTATGTATTAACGCAACTCATGCAGGCTGGTTCAGGTATAGCGCAATGAAACAAAATAATGAACAAGTTAAACTTCTACCGGTCGCCAACATGGCTGCCTTCTCTGAAACGTTGAAACAAGCGCTTCAAAATTCAAGGCCTGCTTCGTTAAAGTTATTTTACTTATTCGGCTTTACTGGAAAACCACAGGAGATATTAAGTGCTTTCTCGAGCCGCGCAGGTAGAAGTTGTGCAGTGGTCGCCTGTTTCACTAACAAATTGCGTTCGCGGATGCGCGAGAATGATTGTGCCACATTTATTCTGTCATACAACTGAGACGTATATAAAATTTCAAGTCAACTCGGAGTGGAGTGCTGGTTTCCGGGTGAACGCGCTTTAAATTGGGTGAATAATAAGGCTTAACTTAGGCATGATGAAGTTGGCAATCCTAAAAAGCACCAAATTATACATCATTATTTATTCCAAGAAATTTATCTGCTCTATACTTTCTAATTCAAGAAATGTTTTTTTTTTACTCAACATACTCTTCGTGACTGCTTTAACTTTTTTTAGTTACATTCCACCTTAAAATTATTCATCTTCCCTGCTTCTAAAGCCGTTCTTTCTATTCTGAATCACTTACAGATTTCTCAGGCTTTCTTAAGCGTGTTAAGTCCCAAAACACCACGTCCACAAAACTTTACTAAGTCATCCACAAACACAATAGATAGGTGGCTCTTCAATAAGTTGGTATATGCTGGGGGGAAACAAGAAGGTGGAGGAAAGCGAAAAGGAAGTAACGAGTTTATTATTATTAAATACGTGCACATTGAAGGCCACAACTAGAATAGCAAGTAGTCGTAAGAAGGCGTGGTTTAATAATACCTATAGTTTTAGTTTGTTTACTTTGTGTCGCATAAGAGATTACAGATGCCGCAGTGTGTTTAGTGTGTACAAAGTGTGAGTGGTTGGGGGCTTCTGTTGCAAGAATCCTGAAAGAAAGATGAAACTTTCTAGAACTATACGGGGTTTAATAAGAGTGTGCTTAAAGTATTTAAAGTTTGTTATTCTTCCTTTCAGCGTGCGCGCACTTTTAGCCTTACTGACTGGCGATGGACAAGAAAACAGATGCGACTTTGCAAACTAGATTTACCGCGCTCTTTAGAGTATATAAATGCAAGAGTTACTCAAAATAACAAATACAAATTATGAAGTTATGATTTGCAATTGATCATTTGAATGATGTTTAACCACCACATTTAATTTATACTAATAAAAGTTAGGTCAAATACCTTATATTGAAAACTACATTTGGGTTACGAATACCAGTGTGAGTTTTTTAATATGTCAGATAACAGCTTCCCTGATTCAACCAAACAGGTCTATGCAAATCGAATGTAATTTATTTTTTTATATAATACCAGTTTTAGTTATTTATCTATCTGAAAACGAATAATGAAAGAAAGTTTTAAAGCTTGCCGCTAAACATTTGATAGATTTGAAGCATAAAGATACAAAAAAAAACTCCAGCACTTTTATTGATTCCACTAGATATCTTTTCTGAATAAAGTAGGTCACCATCTTAGAGATTTTTTAGCAGATATATTAATATAATTATTTTATAACTTATAATTATCTCTAGGTTCTATTTAATAAATTTTCATGGTATCTTTTAGATTTAAAACAATCTAGACCGTCATTATTGCTTTTTGACTTTTTTTTTTACTGCCTCTTAATATCACCACTGACAATTTCAAATTTAAAATGTAAAATTGATCAATTTTTTTTTAAATTCGATTTTAATGATATTTGTGCTATTTATAGTTAGATGTCAAATCACAATTTTTAAAATTGTATTTGTAATAAAATTTTGTGAAATGTTTCAGCTGACTGCTTGATCTTGGCATGCAAATTTATGAGCTTGCAAATCTAAAACAAGCAGATCTATTGCCGCAATGCATTCTGCTTTTAACCTATAACATTGACTTTTCCTGGCTGGACAAACATAATAAATTCATGTATTGTAAAACATCACATAGAGGCAATTCTAGAAATATAAACACAATTCAAGAAAAAATTGCATTAATACGCTTCTAATATATACTTTTTAATTAATTTTAATGTGAGAATGACTTGCACTAATCGCCGCGCGTCCATTTTGTAAAAGTAACGTCGCGCCGATGCAATATAAATGATTGCGCTGCAAACATGTTGTGCAATTTTAAATTGCTTTCGATATGTGGATTCTTATTTTTCTTCACCTCTATGGTTTCTTTCGCCCGAGTGCACTCACATCTTATTCGGTGGTCCACGGCAGCGATTTTCCATCAATATAGGGCCGACTGCAATGTGGTTGTTCTTCATCTGTTCTACCATAACCTTAGTGCACACCTGTTTTCATCGAACACGTATACTGTGGTAGGAACATATTACGTTCCTATTATCTATTGATATTAAAAAAATTTCAATAGTTTATGGAATTAATACCATAAAATAAATAGCCTAACGTAATACTTTAACTATTAACACAAATATTTTTTAAAATTAAAAATGCAATATTGTCGAATATTTTTAATTCTATTGCCTAGTTTGATAGTCTAGTTCTAAGCTCATGTTTGATCTTAATACAAATAAAATGAATCCAAACTTTAATAGCTTTTTTTTATAGGAGTATCAATTATTGTCGCCCAACTGGCTTTTAAACTCTTTTTCTAGGAGGGATCAGCTCTTTAAAGTCTTTCACTTTTTCGACCGAGAATCAAACCCAGGTCTCCTAGGTAAGAAGCAGGCGCCATACTCACTACAGTATTATTCACTTTCACGTAAATATTATTAAACATTTCTTGCTTAAATTTGTAATTCAATTTATTCATTTTATTTATTTCACTCAATCATTTTATTCATTGTGGCACAATTTCTATTTTGCAATTTTGTAAAAATTATCTTAGAAAAATAATAATAGTTTTTTATAAATTTGAAAATTAATCTTAATTTCTTAACTTTGGCCGTTTATTTCATGTTATTATAACTTAATATTGTATCACTAAATTTTTCTTTGCTTCAAAAACAATGTTTTAACTTGTTTTATAATTTTTGCAGTCTAGATACTACCTAAGAATACTAATTAAATGAAAATAGACAGACAGTGATAGCAATCTAAATTAGTGGCAATTCTTTTCCATAAAAAATAATTTCATGACGTAACGATAAACATACTAAAGAAACAAAAGATACACTTACGCTGAAACCACACAATCGAACTAATTATCTTACAATATTCTACTCATTTAATCTTGTTTCAACAATGGTGTTCGCAAATTCTCTTGTTATATTTTTATTGTCAAATACTTAGGTCTTTTAGAATTGCCGTTGATATAAATAAATGCAATCGATTAATTGTCAAAAAATGTAACTACTACAAAAAGAAGCGGACTCACCTTGATCAATTCTTTAATCAAATATTTCTGGTACTTATTAAATTATGTTTCTAAATAAACCAAGCACATTGAGACTGCGATTGAAGTCAAATCAATAATGCAAAAGTGTTTGCAGTGCTTCCGCCAATAGCCCAAAACGATAGAAGTAATGTACACAAGAAAAAGCCGAGAGCACACAAACAGTTCTTTTTCATTCCTTTTTCAAAAATAAGAGAAATCTCGTTACCATCTCAGATGATATCAATTTACAATTACGCTTGAAGCAACTATCAAGTTGCACACACTTGGCAATGCCGATACCTTAACAAGAGAAATAAATCAGGAGGAAATTACTCGATCTGTATATTCTCACTGGAAAAAACAAATATATTTTTGCATCAATTTGTATTCATGTTTTATTAACTTTCTTGTGAAAGTAGTTCCTGTGAGTTTCTTTAAAGTAATTTTAATGAGATTTTGTTGCATGCATTGCTTGTAGGTACGCGCTGATTTTATGTATGTAGATGGAAAATGCAGCAGGAGAAGTCGTGTTGAAATTTATGCAGCAGCAGCAAAAGGCAGGGAGTGCAATTCACGTGGGATTACGTTGAATCTGACAGGAATGATATTTTTATGCATACCCATTGCATGGGCAAGGTTTTGTCACTTTTGTCCGGACGGCAAGCATTGTGACATGTAGATGAAGGTAAAAAAACTTGATTTGTATTTTTATTTGATTCACGTGAACAACAATTTATAATAGTTTTTAAAAATGCAATCCACATTCTTAATTTAGAATTGGTAAAAATGGAAAAATTAATTTCTTATTTTATAAGTTTAACACATACTTTAACACATTTTAGTCAAATAATATAGAAATTACATTAAAATTTGGTAGAAAATCAAAATAAGATAATAATTTTTATTATATTGATAAAACTTTACTATAAAATTTACTTAATATTGATTTGTAAAATGTTTTTGGCATGTTACATTCTTTAGTATGGGAGTAATTTATAATTGTTTCCGATCGATATAGTTTTTAAATTAGTTCTATTTAGTGGAGGGTGGTCGGCTGTTTCTTAATGTTGCATTCCATTTTTTTTGTTTTTGGATCGATTACTTTGTTGTTAATTTTTGCGTGAATGCAGTTGTGCTGAAAGCTTTCTTTGTTGTATTTGATGTTTACAATGATTCTATGCAGTTTATATTTAATATATACATAAATATATATAAAATAATTGGTATGTATCCCATTTTAGGCACATTCAGACTATTGTTGACTGTGATTAGGTAGTACTTAATATTTATTATATTAATATAATTGATACTAAAGAAGGCAACATGTCAGAAACGTTTTACCAAGTATCTAAAAGTAAGGGTTGTAGTAAAGTTTTATCAACATAACGAATCTTAAACACTTCGTAACCACACTTAACAATTCTCTAATAATTTTTAACAAAACCAATAAACAAAAATTATATCACTTATATCAGATTTAAACACACTGGAACCCGTTTCATGTTCAAAACTCAAACATTTTTCTATATTTAAATATTTTTGAATATAGATCAAATTTATTATACCGTTATTGTATATTGATTATAAATAAATCTGCATCTTAAATTTGACTTTAAAACAAGACATAAGCATGTTCATTGAGATCTTCCTTGATTTATATAAAACAGATAGTTTCATGTCTTGTTATTCTCTTTGCGATTGCAACAATTTGTAACAATTATTATTAAAAATACGCAACTATTTGTTTTATTTGGCGTAATTAACTTCACATTTAGTTCACACTTACCTATTAATTGCGAGTTTAGCAACAGAGCACCTGCATGCGTTTGCGCTGATTGTTTATTTTCCTTCGCTCTGCAGCAGACAAAACAACGCACTCGAGGCAACAATAGACTAAAGAGCAACATTGTTACTATTTCACAAAAGCGTGTCGAGTGCTTAGCTATGTACAGGGGACTAATAACGATCGAGCAGGCACGAGCAAGTCACGACGACTAATCGAAAAGCACCGATAGTCGAACAAGCTTCGAGTTTATTGTATCGTTGATTTATTATTAATCGATTGACAACGTAATGTAATGAGCCAATAGTATGAAGATACAACCTGTCAATGTGTGTAGTTTGTAGGATTGTCACTTCCGTCTGTGGCGTGAAACAACTGCATGAATGGTTGTTATTTGTGCAAACAGACAATACCGATGGAATTACTGATTTGCTAGTGTCGTCTGCTATTATCTACTTTGCTCTGCTTGTTTATATTAGCTATAGTCAATACTACTAATACATGGAGTAATTTATATGTAGTTAAAAAAAAAACGTTTGATTAGAAAATTTTAATTATATGGAACAAATACAATTAATATTAATTTTCAAACGGTTAAAATGTGACAATTTTTTTCTTAAACTTACAAAGACATATTATGCGATATTAACTACAATAAAATAGTATTAACAACTCTTAAGTTCTCAAGGTTCATCAAGATATTGTTAATTACCTGTTATAAGTTGTGTTTAATTTAAAAAAAAGTGTTTAATATTATTTAAGATAACAGTTTAAAAAATTAAATTGAAAATAGAAAAAGTATGCTCACTTGATGTAGAAATCATTTTACTTATATTAGTAATAATAATAATATTAATAATAATAATAATAATATCAATAATATATTTTGTACGCATACAATCGTGCAATACATTCATACATATACAAGGGCAACGACTAACAGTCCATCAGCCATAGAAAAACCATAATTAATTAAATCTTTTCTCACAAAATAACAACAAAATAAAATGAGAACAATAATACTTATAATAATATGGTTTTCTTTAATTGGCTAGAAGTTTTCGAATGTGTAAAATTAGCGCTTCTTGAGGACTTAAGGAAGTGTAGAAATTGGGTTTATACTTATTATTTAATCATTTATTTTGAGAGATTACTATAAAAAGTATAGAAAAATATTTATTAAATTATTAAGTAAAAAATATGGTTTGTTTAAAATTAATACCAGTAGTAAACAAATTTGTTTACTACATAAAACAATAAACATCATAATAATAAATCAAAATGAATTACGTTTAAATCTAGATTTAGTACACGAATATCTGTATTATTACTGATTTCCATTTTGATAATGCTCTATATTAATATTATAATTAATTTTAGCAATGCATTGTACAAAATACATATTATAAAAAAAACTAAAATAGTGTATTTAAATTTAAGCTACTTATTTCTCTAATTCTTAATTTATTGTTGCAGTAAAAGATAAATTCACGAGTTGCATGTTCAAAACTTGATATCTTAAATGCATTCAATAAATAATTAAATACATATATTTTTCTCAATAAAGATTTAATACAAATTACTGCCAACCAAAAAATTTTCCTTTTTTGCAATAATTTTATTTCTAGATTGCCAGCGTAATAGGTACAACTTTTTCCATTCTCCTTCTCAATTTGCTTGAAGATAGCGAAATTATTTTAAGCAGCGTCGAATTCGCGCAGCCAAAGGCCAACATCGCTCGCTTATAAGCGAATTTATTAGAGAACATTATCGTCTTTCATTTATATCGCTGCTCCAGTCTCAGCTAAGCGCATCTCGACGCCGCCGGCAATTTATAATTTCCTAACCGCACCTAATCCAACAGTCGCTTGCTTTAAAAATGAAACCAACATAAACTTCTTCCGCAAATATAAAAGGAATTCATTTTTCCAATAAATTACAGTATAATAAAACTAAAAAATGACATAATATACCGATGCATCTGTTAAATTTGCTTGAGTTTTGTTCGTTTGATGTTCTCAAAGAATTCTACAATTTATGTGTATTTCCTGCTAGTTCTTTAAACTTCTGGGCAAGGCGGTAACAAGAATTACAATTTATATGCATTGCTATAAAAAGGCAAAAGAAAACAAAGAAAAACAGAAATCTTTGAAAGCAATTGAAAGTGGATTTGTCTTAAGATACGCCAAAAGACATTTTATACATTTAGACTAGAATAGATAATGCTAATGCATTTACTGTTTTGGCAAGTATAGAAAAACCAAACCAACTATGCTTGTCCGGCGCCTTCACCTTAGTTTATAAAGAAAACTTCAACATATGCGCATATTTCCCGTATGTTTTCAAAGACGTGAAAATTGATTTTGTTGATATAAAATATTTTTATTTTTTGATTTTTATACAATAAAAAAATTTGGTTATGTTTGTAGAACAAAAATCAGTTTATTAGAAATTAACTATTATGCAATAATAATAAAATCAAGTTTTTTTTGATACCTCAAACCCACAGTTCTTAACATAAATTTGTCTAATAAACATAAATAATAAAATAAATAATTCAGTTTAATATTTTTGTTAGAGTAGGTCACAGTCGTTCGTAGATTCTATAAATTGGCATTTAAGTGGTAAGTTAAGCATCTGCGGCTGCAAAGCGGGCAATATTGGTAAGTGGATTATTTGAGTGCGGTCCGTTGACGTCACAAACTAACTTGCATTCGCACTTGCACGTATACCTTAGGAGTAGAAACAGCATACTAATAGTACAATTTATAGACAACTTGAACATGTTTTCCAACACTGACTTTAGCGTTAACGATTATAATACGTACAGTTTCCTATTGACTATCTAAACTTAGCAAACTAGATTTCCAAAGAGCAAACACCAAATTAATACTGTTTCAAGGCATACCAAATGAACAATAAACAAATAAAAAAAACTAATCTATTAAATTTAATATAAGTATAATGGTTTTTGTAATTTTGTTAATATCAACGTAATCTAAATTTGTTAATACTATTATTTGAGCATTGCTATTGTTTAAGTTATCATTCAACTAAAATGTTTGACATATAAATATTAATAAAAATATAAATATAATGAATATACAATTAGGATAAGAAGGAGTTAACTCAAAGTTAAGAAACATTTTTGGGGTAGCTAGAAATAGGGTGTGTACGGTAATGTTTAATTGCATTAATTACAAATTATTAAATTAAACTGTATAAATAAACAAAAACCGTTTTTTCTAGTAAGAAAACACTGAATAAAATGTCAAGAAATATCCGTGTTCACAAAAAAATGTGTATAAAAACATTTTTGAAACTTCGATCTTGATTGCAAAATAAAAGTTTTAGATTGTTGAAATTAAAACAGAATATATAATCAAACATAAA
>JAODIE010000007.1:8706908-8721916 GCA_027575565.1 Diploeciton nevermanni
ATAAAACTTGAAGCATTGAGAAGAAAGAAAAAGTTGCTGAAAATTTTGCAGAAATGTTTTATGTGATACTGTAAGCTGCAAACACTCACAGAGTAATTAAAATGGTTTATTACCTTTTCAGTTGCAGATATTTTATGCCAGTTAGAACACAATTATCTCTAAAATAGTAAAAAAGCACAGAATCGCGGGGAAGCAAAACTTATTCTCATTTTTTATCACCATCAATTTAAGTTAATGAATATTATTTTAGTTTTAGAGTAAATGTTGTTTTAATTTGTCGGAAACCTGGATGTCTACTGCAATTATGTTTAGAAAAAAGTAATTATGTCTAATTGTGCGTAATAATAATAAAATTACCATTAAAACTTACTCTGAATTCCAGTAAAACGGAGAACCATTGAGTTTGCAAACGCATTCACATGAAATAATTGTTTATGCAAATTAAACAAAATTAAAAATGTAGCTATTACATAAATGTTGGTGAACTAAAATTAATTTAGTTTATTATAAACGTTTATAACGTTATAAATTTATAACGTTTGTTCTTTAAATTGCACGTGTTTCATTAAAAGTTGTATATAACAGAAAGAAAGAAATCAGAGTTAAAAACAATTAGCATTAACATTTTTTTGCTACCAATACAAATAACAATTTAGGAAAAAACAAGTATTAGAATAATTTCTTTAAAAAAATAAACAACAAGCATAATATTTTACATATATTGCCAATAATATAAAAACAAAATTACTTATAAATTTCTTACATTAAAAATTTAAAAATATATTTAATAAAAAATATATATACTGTTTTAACGAATTTTGATAGATTTTTGTACAATCAAATCATGATCGAACGGTTTTATTCATATTAAGAGAATTGTGCAGTCTATCCTTGCCAATCATAACTTTGATTGCCTTGAGATATCGATAGAATAACCTATAGAAGTTTTTAACTGATTTTACTATTTAAACAACAAAATTTAGTAATTTGTTTATATTAGAATATTTCTATATAGATATAATATTCTATATAGATATAGAATATTATTTAGAATATTTATATTAGCACATTTCAGATATACTATATTTATCAACATATTTTTAATTTGTAAATGTTCTTTTTAGTTAACTAAAAGTCTTTTGTAAAATATTACTATAATTTATCTTATTATTACTTTTCATGCATCACTATTGCTTTACCTTATTAATTACGAATCATTAAATTGGTCGGTAAAAAACAATGACATTTCTGCTCTGCCAATAAAAACTGAACGGGATGACGATGACTTTGTGCGTTTGTCAAGAAGAATAATTAAATGAAAGCAGGCACAAAGAAGCCAAGGACAATTGGAAAAGAAACTAGCAGAACGCCACGCAAACGAAGGACTTGCCGCGTTGGGAGTAAAAATAACGCGCGAACCTTCGAAGTTTAATTAACGCTTGGCGTCTGGTACTTGAAGTGCGTTTAATTAAAAAACAATTTTGACATTATGCTCCTCATTGAATCGTCAAATTGCAAATTGAATCATTTTGTCGTAATTTCCAGCTTTTGCTTATAACTTTGATTTAAGCAGACAATTGTTTATGGTAGTTATTAAACGTGAATTATAAACACATATAAGTTGCATTGTTTTCATTTAGGCATTTATGTCACAAATTCTTCTTGATAAATTATTACCAGTCAAGTGCACTTGCACTTTGTGCTTGCTAACTACCAGTCTTTTGTTCCTAACATGGTTTATTGGCATTTTTATTATCCATTGCGTGTCATCCTTTGCAGACAATTTTGGCGAGAAAACGTCGAAAAAAGTCTATACATTTTGCAAACGTGAAATTTGAATAAATTCTTTCTTTGTTGGTGCGGCAAAATGTGTGCACTTTCCATGCCCGCACTTTTCCTCTGAAGCTTTCCACATCACGCTTTTTACATCATTGAAACGTGCACATGTCACCAACGTTTGATGTCCATCGCTTTCCTTGCTCGCCACGTGCATTAAATATGGTGAGCGTAAGCTTTGCTTCGTTTTTGCATCGTCATGCACGACACCGCAGAAATGTCTATAAGTTATGTTTAGTCCGAGCTCGCGGTGCATTTATTTCGTCCTGCTAACGGTGCGGTAGTGCTGCCCATCTCAGTCAGCCATCCTAACGCGAGCGGCAGCTTTATTTTTTTCGCAGCAGTGTGTGACTGGGCAGCAATGCCGCGTGCTTCCATCTTTTTGGGGGCGGCGAGCAGAGAATGGCATGACGGCGCAATGGTTTTGCATATTTATTGCTGACGCGGTCGCTTTTTCAAATGAAATGGACGTGAATGCGGAACGCAAACGTGCGTCAAGCAAGAACGTACGTTGAGCGTTAAATTTACGAAACGCCAATGAAATGATGATAAAATAGTAAAAAAGGTATTATAACTTTAATGGCGGTAGCAATCTAAGTTGTTCTGCAAACCTGCGAATATATGATAGTAAAAATCAATGAACTGGAATTACAAGCCATTAAGCAGGACAAGGTCAGGAATAATCATATGGAAATATTTCTCAAAATTTAGATTCAATCAGAAATATACTTATTTATTTATAATTATTGCAAATGAGCAACATTATAGATGTTTTTTAAATGTATTTGTAAATTTCATTTATTAAAATCTTTTTAATTCAAATGAGTTTTGCTTTCAAGAAAGATTAATGTTTCTCCAAATAAAAAAAGTAATAATTTAATTTTTTTTATTATGTTGATAAGTTTTTAATTTAACACTTACTAATATTTACTTGTTAGAATGTTTTTGGCCTATTCTTTTCTTTACTACAACAGTTATTTATGATTATTGACTGAAAAGTAGTCGGGGATATTGCTTGTGTCGGGGATGGATATTTTGAAGATTATGTGATAAATTGTAAGAGTTTTAGAATTGTCGGAAAGTATGACTGTGTGTGCTCATTAAGAAGTTTTGGGTTATTTAGTTTGTGTTTGTAGATCTAAAGGTTCAACGTCTAAATGCTTATTATCTGTTTTTAATATTGTTTTAGTCTTGTATCAATGTTGTTATCTGCGTGTAAATATTTAATTAATTAGTTAGCAAAACAAGAATAATATGTTCGAGGATCTATAATAGCGCACATGTGTTCTTTGTACTGGATTTAGAAATTTTGGTTGATTTTGCCCATATAAATAGATGAACAGAAGTTGTATGTTAGCTTGTATATTCCGCTGAACTTTTTGATGTTTACAGGATTTGATAGATTATTGAGTTTCTGGAATATCTTATTCATTGTTCTGTATACAATTTAAAGGTTTAATTTACTAAATATTTTTGTTATTTTGGGAATACGCAATTATAAATAACTCACATATTAAGAAATAAATATTAGTAAGTGTTAAAATAAAATCTTATCAACAAAATAAATATTGAATACTTTGAAACCACACTCAAAAATACTCTGAATTTTATTTTTATTTATATATGGAATAATATTCCATAATATTAGAGTATATTAATGGAATATTTCCTAAAACAATAAAAAATATAAAGTTTTTAATATTTTTTGAATTAACAGTACTAAAAATAAGTTAAATTTTTAAAAGTTCTAAATATGGATTAAATTCTAAACAAAAAACATGTAATAAATTTGTTTAATTTTAATTTTGAATTTATACTGTATCTAGCCAAAATATAACTTCAACCACAAAGTTAAATTATGAAGAAAATAAATATTAAAATTATAAAAAAAATATACTCTTAAAAAGTATGTTTTAATTAATTAATTATTTAGTTTGCTGGCAGGCAATAAGTTGCTAGTATTTGTAATCAATTTGGTTAAATAGAAGTGAAATTTAGGTATAAATAAAATCTAAATATTACAGTTAGAAATGTAAGAATTGATAATTTGCCATAGTTATATGATTATTGATAATATTGAAGAAAGTAGATAATTTTGTTATAATAGTAAATACTAAGATAATATTGTATATATAATCTTAACATACTGTAGTTTTAAAACACTGTCAATTTTATAAATAATTCATGAAGAGACTTGCTACATTTACCACCAAATAAAAAATCCCACACAATTCTAAAGAAAACGACAAAATCGAAAATCCGGCTTTACGCACGTCGTCGTCTTGTCAGTAATAATAACTTAGAAATACAGTGCGTTCGTTACTATAAAGCGAACAGACTTCAACGACGCCTTTAGCAACTTCAACCTTGTATTGCCTTGAATTTATATTTTCACCAACAAAACATTCGTCTCCTTTGAGTAACCAGACCAAACACACAAAAATCACCCAAAATAAAAAAAAAACATTCTATTTGTTTACTCATAAAAATATGCCACCACAATTAACTTTCCAGAAATCTGAAAACATAAATATTTACTAAAGAAAAACCACAATATCATTGTAGACGCTAGACGGCTTAAAACGACGCCATCTTAATTTGTAGTAAGCAGGGCTTTGTCATAACGCTTCGTACACGATCAACGTAAAGTTAGGGTGCGCTGAAGTCAAGAACTATTAATTTGTCATTCATGGCGAGTATGTACGTCGCGTATGTTCTACCGCCGCCACCCACAAATGCACGTGCATGACACCGCCAATTTGTTTGATATACTACTGGAGCTGTTCTCACACGCTTCTTTTTATTTATGTAATTTTTCTAGGTGACTGGAATTAGCGTACAGTCAACAAGCCACTGCTGGAAATTTCTGCCTTTGAAGTAGTAATCTCAACATGTTATCTTTACTTGCAGTAAAGTTTATTTACTGATTTAATTGAAAAGAAAAAAAAATGCAGTTTGCTTTAATGTACCTGTATCCTTTTAAGATATTTGATCGAGAAAATTGAATTCTCGTTGTTGGTGAAGGAAGCAGAAACACATAATTTTAATTTAATGCAGTTAATTAATTTTAGTAACTTCAAGGTTGCTACAAGTAAATTTACATTGTGTAATTTTATTCATAGTTAACAATGCAAACTACCGCATTGCATTCAACCTAATTCACATTCTGTGACATCTCACTAACAATTTCTTTAAAACGTGCAGGTTTTTATTATACAGTGTCTATCTAAACTTCTTAGACAAGATGTGAGCTTTGCGTTTAAGCTAAGAGTGTCCCCATCTTTCTGCAATGTCAAAACTCCGCAAAAGCTAAGAGAACTCAGTAATAAATGAAGCATAAATTTTAATGCATAATGAATGTTTGCATATATTATTTACCACCGCCGCCGCCGCTCTATTCGACCTCCACCTGCGTTGCCACTCAAGTGAAAAACGCAGCAGTAAACCCTTGAATGTTCTCCGATTCTAAGAAATTACGCATGTATGTAAAAGATTTTACTTTCACTTGGTTAAATTCACACACGTGAATAATGTGTGCCGTCAGCACGCAATGTTCTCCTTTCGACCAGTAAGCCTTGACCTTTAATTCATTGTTTGATATTTTATATTTTCACAATTAATGCTTTCACGTTCCACTGACAGTGACATAAATTAATACGTATTATAGAAAGCCTTAATTGACATAGATATTAATGACTTAAATATTAATAGAGAAAATTTAGTTGGACATTAATTAAACCTAAGCTGATATCCATGGGATTAGACCCGATTACTGTCGGAAATAATGTGCGCCTGGAACGAGTTCGACTTGTCCGTGGGCCTTGGGATGAACATGCAACCTGCAAGGATTTTCATTCTTGGATGTCGTGTATGCTTAGAGCTTATTTCTTATTTTCCTAGACTGCATGACAGTCACGTTCGCATTAGATATAGGTTGATTGCATTGCAAAAGGTCATCTAATATGCTTTCACAAAGGAATTTACTAGCAAACCTACAATGTTCTCTAAGTTTACACAAGATGTCAATAAATTTGGCTACCACTTTTAAAGTGACCAAGCAGAATTAAATACAGTTTTCACTAAACTGCCTTAGGAGAAATATACGCTTCTAAATTATCTTTTGAAACAACTTCTGATAGTAAATAAAATCAAAATGGACTCCAAAGAAGTTAAACTTTATAAAGGTTTTCTCCCAAAGGTTATATTAAATTGTTATATATACCATGTGTCCCTTAATTTTACTTTTTTGTCCAACTAACCTAACTCTATCTGGCTATCTCACGTTTCTTGGGCAACCAATTCGTCCAACCGCATTGAGCTTATCTGTGTTTATCTAGGTTGTGAAAATGTGTGGAAAACTACGCACTGCAAAAGTAAAGAGTAATTCTGAAAACGCATAAAATATGCTTCTTGTTTTATTTCAACCTCTGGAGCACTCATAGTTTGGTTAGTGATACGCGCCGCAAATATATAATCACCACTCTTATAACCACCCTTTATATAAAAACCATCTGGGATAGATTTACTACTGACACAATAAATATTTTTTTGAAAAATAAACATACCTAGTGTTACAAATCTCAGTTAAATTATTTTGCAATTTGTACTCTTAGATTTGGTGATATTTTGTTTTAAGTGTTCAGAGAAGAGTTTCTGGAAAGTGCAATAAAACGCAATTGTATCATAGATAAATTACTAACAACGCTTGCAAATTATGGCACATTATGGAAAAATAAAACGTTTGCTTTTTTCATCCCTTGCAATAAAACATTGCTTTTTCTCTCAGTTTCTAAAGCATTCTGCAATTATAACTCTGCGAAACCTGATAACAAAAGAGTCAAAACGTTTTCAACTATTAAGCATTTTAAATATAACGCTTTTGCCCATTTGGCTAATGCTGGAATGTTTGCTTTGTAAAAATCTGTCCGTGCTAACAATGGCACATTTCGCCGCACTGCGAACTATGCCTGCACAAACATTTTTTGCATATACCAAAGTTAGGTTTCCATATGAAATGCAAAACCCATTAGAGAAAGAATCAAAATAAATATTAATTTTTTAGATAAATATTTACCATTTCTTATGGTATAAAAGTAAAATCCCATTCCAGTAAAATCCAAGATGAATTCTACAGGACGAAAAAAATTGCAATCATTCCCCACTGGAGATAAAGCAATTTCTATTTCCAGTTTCTTTTCTTTATGCACCGCCTCTGCAACTCGGCAGATGTAAATCAATGTGGCTAGGCAATGTTTTACTGTTTTATAAACCCCAAATCTACGAAATGCACACCGGGTTTACTATGCGCTGCTATTACGGGCATGCGGGAAACTAGGAGACGCGCGACACTTGGTATGCAGCAACAACCCGACGCGATAAATAAAGGCGTTCGCGTTTGGCTAATAATTTATTTTTGCCACAAGCCACAACTTTATCTCACTGCAGCGCCGCTTTCAGACAACCTGACACCTAGCCACTCCAACTTTCCAACCCTTCTGTTTTTTCCAGTCCTTTTATTTAATGGAATTTGTCTTGGTTTTGTTTATTTTCAATTGAATCAAGCTGTTTGCCGGTTGCTGCTGATAGAATGTTATTAAAATATGTTATTTTACTAGGCAAATCCAAATCCATAAACACAACAGTTACACAGTGCAATTTGAAAAATAATATTAATACAAAACACTGTAATTGATATTTATGTAATTTGTTTACTAAATTACATTCCGAAACAAATGCTACATTGTGTTTTATGTGTATTCCAGTCAGCCCGGAGAGTAAACGATGGAAAACAAAGCAGTTGATTGAAAACAGAAATTCCAATTGTCACCACGTCAGTCAACTGGCTGAGCAATTGTTACTTCAAAGTTGAAAACAAAAAACAAACTTTTTTAGTTGTACAAATTTCTATGTGTTTGTTTTATGTTATTTTAAAGTTGGTAAACTTTGATATTTGCTGCCGATTTTAATTTCTTCATGTCTGGCGTGTTTGGTATGATTGTTTTCAATTCACCGCTTACTGAAAATTTAGTCACAATACCAGCGAAATCTACTTTAATTATTGCTACAATGGTTTACCGTACAAAAATATTTACAACATTTTTCATTTAAAAAATACTGCTTACAGCTTTCTAATTGAGCAAATATTAATTCAAAAAGCTAATAGTTTGTAAGTACATTGTACATTATAACTATGGGACACTAATCCAGACACATATCTCCTTTTATCAGTTTTTTTCTAGCAAATAACATTTATGATGCGCAGATAGTACTTGATCGTTAAAGTGTGTTGGTTTTAGGTAAAATTTTAACCTAACTAGAACAAAGACAATATTGAACATAAATGGAAAGGTGAAATCTCCTCAATCAACACTTACTTACCTGAATTATTCATGCGGCATTTTATTGCTACAAGAAAGAAACAAATAGGTGAAATTTGTACAGATTAATTAGGTCTGAGTGTGAGTCAAAAGTCTTACTAACCAGATATTTACTAAAGAAATATCAAATTTTAATATATAATTTAATATCGGAATACTAAATAAAAGACCAATTATTTAATTTTAATTTGATAATATATTTAATATTTGTAATTAAAAAGAATTACCTGAAATTAAATTTTAAAAAAATCTACAGCTTGAATTCGTGTTTATCGCCATTGAGTGCCGCATTATAAATTTAATTAGATCTCTTATCATAATTTGTTCTTCCTTATCTGATTACATTTCTGTGGTTTGGTTTGGTTCACAAACTCTTGAATAGCAGATGAATATATCCATCATATGTTAAATCAATATAGTTAATTTTAAAAATTGTGTTCGTTGTGTTGCCTAAATAAATGATTTCGATGCCCAAAGTCCTTGTCCATTCAGCTATACCACAATAGCGATAATTAAATGATTGAATATGTTAGTCGAAATAATAATTGTAAGTCTTGTAATGCGCTTACCTATTAATTCTATGATAGCAACAAGTAAGTGAAATTTAATATCCTCTACGTTACAGCTGATGGTGCAATATTAGCTAAACCCAATAGTATACCATTTAAATATTTATATTAAATATGCATAATTTACTGCACAGACATAGTAATTATACCTTACCTGGAAGCATGTGTCATGTAAATGAATATACTCTGGTCATTGTATGGCGCAAGACGAATAAAACATTATACGACCATCCGAGTTGCAAAGGTACGATGCACACATAGATTCTATTGTATGCTGCCGTGATAAAGGGTGAAATTTCCAATCGCATTTTCATCATATGTATTATTCATTCTCATGTATATTGAAAAGGAGGAAATTCTATGTAAACAGACGATCGGTTTCCGTAATCTTCTCGTCTATATTTACTATTTTGATGAATGCGTAAACTCTGAAAGTTATTTAATGATGACTTCTATAGTTGTAAAAGAATAAATTTGTGGAATGCGTCAATTTAAATAAAAAGTGTATAAAACGCCCGCCGTTTGCAATATTAGTGTGTAAATGAAGTCGAATTGAGTGGCGCAATGGTCGAGGAACGACGCTGAAACTGGCAAATCGAATTTTATGTCTTTTTCACGTTCAGGTTTGGCGCTAAATCCATAACGTGAAAGTGAGTCCATTAATCTTTGACATAAGTGCGCGTGAACCTAAAAAGAAGACGGCGAGTATCAAAATGCCCTGGAAAACGGGAAAGCAAAGAAAAACTATAAAACAAGATAATTATGCCAAGACGTATAATTTTTTGTTGGCGAATGCATTACACCAAAGTAAGAGATATACATTCATTTCAATGCAATCAGTTTTCAAAAACAAGCCGAGTGCTTTCTTTCGGTAGCATCAAATATAAATAGTCCTTTTTGAAGATTTAAAGATACCAGTGGCGATTTGATGTCTGTGTGAATTTCCTTTCTGGTTTTGTGAAGTAAATGCCAAATACTGCGTTTGAAAAGCAGTTGAATGGCGCGCTTTTGCATAAAATATCAGAATATGACATGGGCGGTTTCGACCTGACACGTTCTCGATCAGATTTCCCAGTGGTGGTCGACGCTGTAAACCCAAAAAGACTTAAAACCATAAACGCGATTTTCATCGTTATTTATCGTGTGGGTACTCTCAACATACCTATATGTCAAATATTTATAGAACAAGTTTCACCCTGGTACATTGATTTACTCTGGGATGATGCTCTCTTAGAACTCGGTCAGCAGTGGTCAACTGTACTTTGTGGTATAAAGCAGTGCTTTTAAAATTTAACACTTACGGATAGAAGCATATTTCTGCGGTCAGCAAAGTAGTTGGAAAATGGCAGAAAGTGAATAGCGAGTGTAAATCTGCTATTGAGAGGAGTTGCGAGCCTGCGACCCGCAGAGCGTGAGCTTGAAACTTAACGAAGCGTGTCTAAAGGTAAGCGGAGGTCCAGTCGGGCGTTTTCCACTTTGGTAAATCAGCGAAAAACAGTATTTAATTGCCTTGGATAAGCGACGACTGCCCAAACGCCGTATTATGGGTGGCATTTACCGGTACTGACCATAGCCATTAGCAAGAGTGGTTACCTTTAGGCCAGTTAATAAAATGCTTTGAAAGAAACAAAAATGTGTTTAATCATTAAAATAATAGTTGATAATAAAATATACCGCATATTATAAAATTATAATATATTTCAGCAAAATTTATTGTCATAGAAGGCAAAAAGTTTCTTGGTTGGAACACACAAAACCTTTTTATTTATTCAAAACCAACTCTCGATAAATATTTTGAATGCGGTTCTTGATTCGCACTTTCCCGCCTTGGCGGATGAATTGCAAAATGTATAACTATAATGCTGAAAGCCGACGGCAGATCTTCCTTCGCTGGTGGAGTCGTGGTGGCGAAGGAAACGCGTTGTGAGCGCGCGCTTTACCAAACGGAAAGACTAGGCTGAGCATACAATATTATTATATTATTATGTTATGAACGCGCTTCGTTCGCGCACAACGCGTACGCGGAAGACAGTAACTACAATGTATGTCGGCGTTACTTCCCCGCGCGACTACATGAACATACCGAGTCGGTTAAAGAAGCGCGGGGCCCGATGGTGCCGTATTAGGAACTCGTACCCACATCCCAAGCGGTTTTGGGCGCTCCGGTAACTCCGGCAACCACTTTAAACGCGGTGAATTATTATATTAGATCCGGACGGATCTCTTCGGCGGTATTATGTGCTCTAGGTGTGCGTTATGCGTGTGCCACACCGGCCGAGATGAAAAGCTTAACAGACTACCGCCATCAACAGCGCTGCTGCCAGTCGGCACGAGACGTAGAAGAGTCGAAACGAGATTATCATAATGCTTAGCTGTCAGTGAAAATGGAAAATTGTATTTTTTTTTCAACCTATGACGTAATTGTATTCTATAAATTTAGAAATATTTATTGAAAGGTTATTCCGAGAGTGGTATTTTCAAATTAATTTACATGGAATTTGGTGAAGCAAATGCAAAAATTATAGGAGATGAATATGAAATAACCTTAGAATAAAAGTTCATTGTTGAGATTTAGTTGTCACTTAATTTAATTAGTTATATTTTTTATAATTCAACATTATTATATTAAGCCTAAAATTAACTTAAGAAGTACTTGGTGAGTTTTAAAGTAAATCATTTAATATAAAAACTAACATGTAGATAGCATTGTAAATATAATTATTTTTAGATTTATTAAATATACATCAATTTCCTACTGTTCTTTTTTTTTTGATTTTTTAATACTTTTAATCTATTGTCTAATGCCATTCTATATTGTTAATGATTCAATGCCATTATTTTTAGATCTACTGTTTCGTGCACGGCGTGCTTCATTTTTATTACATTAATACCCAATATTGTTTGATTTATGATGTCTAATGACCATTAAATTTTCTAATTACTGCCAAGAACATACAGCGGACAATGGCCACTCATATTGTCATGTAAATTTTGCGAATCCTCGTTGAACCCCGAAAAAAAAAACCGGAGGGCAGCAGCTGGACGGCGTCGAAAATGGAAAACATCATTAAGCAGCAATGCTGTGCGTACTACATCAATTATTAATGAAGCCTTCTTCTTTCATTCCATGTTGCATTCTCCACTGTGCGTCAAACAACAGAAAAGTTTGCTACTGAACGCTTTTATATACGATTTATATCGATATTGGTTTATCTGAATCAAACACAGAAAGAACAAATCACGTAAAATGGTAAAGAAAAAATCCAGTAAACAATTCCTGTGCGAAATTGAACACCGAGTACATGAGTTATACAACAACGCTAGAATTTAAATTGAGAAACATGCGGTATGACTGATGGAAAGAGAAGCAAGGAGAAGATATAGTTAATTACGTTTTCTCCTTTATGTCAAAACAAAAATAATTGTGTAGACTTTTTAATAAGTTTTGATCAACTACACATAATTTTGTTTTGGTAACCCTTTAACACCCTATGCATTAATTTCAGCCGCGATACATTATACTCTTTTTATTTATGTTTAATACGGGTCACATGAAAGGGTAGAAACACGCACGTACCATTTTCCGACGGCGCATGTGTTAAATGTTGATTAACCTTTGATATCGGCCTATCGTTCCCACTGGAGCCATGAATGCGTCTGGGCTATAGAATTATTTTAAATTTACCTCAAACAAAACAAACGATATATGTTACCATTCATTAGTTGGCCTATTCAAGTAGAAAGCAGGAAAGTAATTACTAATTGAACAATACATTTGCAGAATAGTAATTACTGTGAATATAATGAAAAATTTTGTAATCAATTTAACATGCTGGTTATTGATTAATTTCGGTTGCATTTTGGTTAAACAACCAGTCAATTAAGATCAGAGGCATACATTGGTGGTGAACCACAACAAAGCATAGAGGCCAATCGAAAACTGAGCCTTATTTTCATTGCATCTGTTGCCACTTTTGTTGCGTTTTTGTTCTTTTAATGCCAAGCCAATATATAATAACAATATAATTTATTAATATCTATCTCACCACATGTTTGGTTTGACTTTAAACACAATTGTGAGACAAATATAATTAATAAAATGTAATGATGTGTGAAACCAATTAAGTAAATTATTCATTTTGGAATAGTGTCGATAATTTTAAAAAGTTGTTTATTTTTACACATACATTTAAGCCATAGGCAATTTCATGCTTTATTAAAAAAAATATTTAAACAAAAGGAAAAGACAACCTTTTTAATGACAAAAAATACAAAATAAACTAATACTGAAGAAGGCAACAAACCGAAACTGCTTTATCAATAATTTTTTTTAGTAAATTATTGTAGTTAGGTTTTATCCACATAATAAATAAAAATGTTTACTAACTTTATAATCCATAGATACTAAATATAAAGATTCAAGATTCATGTTCAAATAAAAATAAAATATTTTAAAAATACAACCTATGATTTTGAACTAATATAATTGTGTATCAAAATTATGTTTTTATCAATTTCAAAAGCCTTACAATAAGGATAGTGGCAAATTGATATTTTCAACTTAATTACCAACAATTAGAAATTAAATTAAGTGTTATAAGATGCCAATAAACTCATTAAGTTACGAATAAAACCTTGAATGCACATTTTAAATTAAATTATAAATTTATTTTCACTAATCTTTATTTGCTATAAAATGTAACATATATTTAAGGTATATAAATAACAACAGAAAATAAATAAATAGGCGAATACCTTAAATATTAATTTCACTCTTGGTTATATTGCACATGCTGTTCTTCTTTTTTTATTTATTTGTCATATGATAGACTTCTTGAGAAATTTCTTGCTAGACTAGAAATTTATATTTATTCGAATTTCCATGTAGATTCCAACGATCAAAAACAACATACCAGTTTCATACCGTTATCTGAATGGAAACTCAAGCCATCTTGCACAAGAATCCAAGGAAAGATAGCTCTAAGCCAAGGTACAAAAATGCAGAGTCAGCTACATTGACAGCAATAGAAATGGCAACATATCATGAATATATTATGCACCCCATCATATTTCGCATATATATGAGAGCATTCGTCAAAAAGCGATCTGTAGTTATATTGCAGTCTTTATTCTCCATCCTTATTCTTCTTGACAAATTTATTGATATATTTGATGTCACCATTATTCGATCTGAACGCTTTTCTCTTTATGTATATATCATAGCTGTTCTGCCTATTTTTAATGATAATATAACACAAGACAAATATATTTCGTACATAAAATATAGAATAACTTTCTTAAATTTACATGTTTATTAAATTTACCTATTTATTATGTAACTTTTTAATATAATCTCTATTTTATATATATGTAATGTTGGGCTACTATTATAAATGATTTAGGAAGAAAACGTAAAAATGCAACTAAAGAATATGATTGTATTTGGATAATTATCAGATATTTCGTGACCAAAGTTAACAAGGCACTTAAAGGATAAGAGCATTTAAGCAGAAGTTTAAATAGTCACGCACATTTGTAGGTATGAAAATACCCAAAGTGTGAGGTGCGTTATCATCGGGTCTTGTTTTAGGTGTGTGACAGTGTTTGAAGTCAATAATGCTAACCTAAACAGTTGTGCTACCACATTCAAACTGAAAGAATCGTTATAGTTGTTATTGTCTAATATAAGTAAACTAACAAGAAACAACAGTTTAACAAAATCGTAATAACACAATTTTTAAATTTTTTTAGATTTTATTTATATTATAGATTTTTAGATTTTTAGATATTTTAGATTTTAAATAATTTTTTTATATCTCAATTTAATCCTTTTAAAGTAGTAAGCGGCAATATATTTTTATGTTTGCCTGTAGTTTAGACTCATGCAAATAAACTAAACTCTAGAAAAATATAATCAAAATCAAATTGTACTTTAGTATTTTACATTCTGAACTAGGGGTCTGCAACCCGCAGGTTGCCAGACGCATAAGTTCTTTTTAATTTTTTTTGTGCGACTCGCCAAAGCATACATATAATTTAGGAAAAATTAACTAATTTGAAAAAAAAAATCAAAAGAAATCAAAACTTTCTAACTTATATTGTTTTTATTTTTTAACTTGAAAACAATAATTATTCTCATTGTAGAAATTGCATTCGTTTCAACCAAAAACAATGAACAGTGTTTCTCAAATATTTCTATTGAGTCACTAAAAGTACTAGATGGAAA
>JAODIE010000007.1:8722016-8952249 GCA_027575565.1 Diploeciton nevermanni
GAAAAAAATAGTAATAAGTAATATTTGATATTGTAAGAGTACTAGACAACTATATATAATTGATTTGCATTCTAACAATCTATTTAAATATAGTTTTAATAAAAATAATTTAATTGTATTTTATTCAAATCTATTGAAAACAAATTTTTCAGTTTAAGAAATTTTGCAAAATTAATGATTTATATTATTATGATTAATTGCGTAATTATACAAACAAATATTTTCAAGAATGAATTTTATCAAATCAAAATATAAAACAAAGTTGGCGGATAAAGATTTACAATTTTTTTTGGAGATTTCAATTAGCATATTAAATAAGCAAATAATATTCAAGAAGAAGAAAACGCATTAAATTTTAATAAAAAAATAAAGTAAATGGTAAACTATTTTTTAAATATTTTTAATTTACCTTTTTATCATATGTAGTTGTATATTATATGATAATTACGAAACTAGTGTTTTCTGATATTATTATTATCGTATGTCAATAAAACATATATTTTCTATATTTATTATTAATAATATTCATACTATAAAAACACTATTTGATTCATATTTGAATGAACAACCTGAATAATTTTTTTTTGGCTTGCCGTTAAAAAAAAGTTGCCAATTTAAAATCTATACTATCAATCTTATCAATTTCTAAAGTTCTACTAGATAAAATTGTTTATGTAATTAAATGCAGTAAATTCTTTGCATATGCTTTCCAAACGTTCTGTATCTACCTTATCACTTTGACATGCTTCAACTACCAGCCACTAACATCATTGCTGTCACAGTGAGGGCCAACTTTGAGTGAGTACGATGACAACATACATATCATAAGATGCGCTTCAAGCAGCGCGTTGGTGTCAACAGGAAATTCCTTCAAGACTAGTTGCGTCCTAGGCAGGCAGGAGCAGCGGAACCCTCGTCTATCTAATGCAAGTCATCTCATCAACTGGCGTCCGATTGCCATCCTTATAGCCACGAAGCTGACAAGTATATTAAGATCAAACCACGAGAATGACAAGTGCCTCTTGCTGCTGACAACAAATACTATGCACTTTGTTACCTTTTTTTAACACATTTAAAAATTTTTATCTTTTAAAAACACGCTTTTTTTACACCAGATTGCTCTCTGGAGACTTGCTTACTTTACCCCTCTATTACTATTAAGTTGCGCAGCGCGTTTTTGCCTCTTCCTCAGGGTACCTACGCAGAAAAACAGCGTAATAAAGCGCACAACCCTCTATTTTATGGTAAAGATAGTAGATTTGCATATCGTCTTCGTTCAGACGCGACCACAAGCAGGATGTGCTTGTTGTTCCTTCATTTTCATCTTTCCCGTGCGTGGCGGTGTGCTGTGGTGCTGCGATAATGTTGCACTTATACACTCTACGTGCTCTTCCTCCACTTAACGTAGAAGAAAAACATTTATGCCAAAAGCATGTCAAATAGGTGCAAGGAATAAGATATGCTAACATAAAATGCAAACGCGTAAAGAAAAGCAGAACGACGACTTCTAAAGATGCTAAACAGCATGTTTACCGGACCACCCACTTCCATAGAAGCGAGTAAACCGCTCACAATTTTATATTCCACTAGCAGCACACCTGATGTTTTTCTTCTAGGTGCTTTGAAGAATAAATCGCACAAACGAATGGGTAAGTTACTGGGAATGAATGTTAATCAAATACAAGAAAGAGCTAAACAAATAAAATACTTCTCACTAACTGAGAAGTTCATGTATTTACAACCAAAAAAATTTTGTTGACAAAAATTTGTATTCAGTGACTTAGTTTTTTAAACATTTTCTTTAAAACAAATTATTTATTGATGTCTTTATTTTAGATGTTGTTGAGTTTGAAATTATGCTTGTAAAGTTTGTTGTTTGCTTTGACAACATTCAACTGCCATCAATTATCTGTTTCAATACTTTTTACTAATATCGGAGATTTCTTCTTTTTACAAGAGCATCAGCACTCAGTTATAGTGCTAGAAAAACTTAACAAAAAGTAGTGATCAAGTAAAAATGATCGACAATTTGTTAAGAGAACTATTCAAAAAACAACAAAACTTTGAGTTGCTAGTCATTAAAATTAATGAATTTTTATTATTTCTTAATATTATTTATAAAATATGGGAATATTATATTTTTCCTATTTACTAAGTACTTCATTCAAAATTTTTGTTAGAACTTTAATTATCATCTGTTAGCTGTTGTTCAGTTTTAGAAATATCTAATAATAATCTCAAAATTAGTCAATATTTTAGTAAATCTAAACGACACAAACGTAAACTAAATATTTCGATATAAAACACAAGATAATAATGATGTCAAAAATGTCAATCCAAACAATGGTGCCAACACAAATTGTGGGTGTTTTTATTCTAATTGTTTTATCAAAAATTATTTACATATAAATTACCCAATTATTATTTAGATTAATGCAACTGCTCAGACAAGGACAGGTCCAGTTAGCAGATCTTCTCAGCAACTAGAGGTACTAACAGTAGTAAGCAGACGACTGAATATGTGCTTAATTTAATTTGCAGATGTGTGTTGCAGCTGCCTAAAATGTTGTAAACGTTACTATAGTAGTAACCGTACAGAAACTTTGATTATTGTGAGCGTGCTTATGCACGGTCAGTTCTTAGGCCCGTTACCTTGCAGGTTTCGTAATGAGGCAAACTAGCAATGTATTAGAATTTATATTTTAAATTCCATTACATGAAACTCTCTCAATACTTTAATAATAAAATGTTTTGAAATATAGTAAATTAAATACTTTCTTTCTATTTCTAATAAAAACAATTAATTAAATTTCTTCATTTTGAGAATTCTCTTATTTTACTTCACAATGATTAATTATTTTTTGCAAATATACTTTGTTTATTAAAGCTTACGATTTCTCCATCCACATTGTACGAAGACTTTGCAGAGAACACAAAATGGCAATATAAAAAGGAAACAAAGAAAAAACAAATGATAAGTTGACAGACTCTAAACTCGCAAAGAGAAATAAGATAAAGAAAACTTAAAGACACGCCCGAGCACAAATTGTAATTAAGCACCCACCAACCTTGACGTTTTCTCTCTTTGCTTAACTCTCATCCGCTAATAAAAAATGCGATCCAAAAATGAAAACAAAATATTCGTTTCGATTAAAGAGCGGTATCTTGTTTAATTAATTATATCTTAATTAATATTTTACGTGCTTCTTCCCTGAACAGTTTATTGTCTATTTCGCTCATGTTGAGAAATAATTCTTAAATAATTTTAGAATATCGTTGAGTGTGGTTACTTACTTAATTTCCACTTGTAAGACATTTTTAGCTTGTCATTTTTTCATCTATATAACAAATAATTTCAATTTAAAAATGAGTACTTTACATCTGTTATAAAATATATAATTAAATTGCAACAAAAACCTTACAGTAAACAGGAAATGTAGCAGATCGGAAACTAAAACTATGCTGAAATTTAAATCGTGTTAATTAACTCGTGGCGCATAATGTACTCTCGCGTTATTCTTGTAGAACTTTTAGAAGAAAAGCGGGAACGGAACGGAAGCAAAAACGCTTACAAACATACCAGTGCGTGTGGTACGATGCCGAATTATTAGTAGCTTCCGTTTAACATTAAGTCAGAAATTTTAATCGGAAACGCTAAAACTTTATCTTAGGCTACAAGAATTTCAGCGTTGTGCAATTAAAATATTTATTGCACAGTAAAATAGACTAGCAAGAATGCTCTCTAAGCTACGTGAACAAAAATATTTTTAAACAAAATTGATTTGTTCATTTGTTTGTAGAAAAAAAAAATAGAATGGTGAATGTAATTTTAAGTAGTCATAACTCTTCCTGATTTCTTATAGAACTCTTGCCAAATGTAGAAAATATGGAGAAAGAAGGCTCTTCAAAGAAAGTTTAATTAAGTTGTCATATAAAGTTAGAAGTACATTTATCGATGAGTTTTTTCACCATTCTTATCTTTCTCTTAGTAATAAGAAGAAGGATTACATGAATTGAACATTTTCCTAATTTGCACGCCAAATTCCAGTTTAAAAAATAATTAAAAATAATTGCAGCTATTAAGATTAACGATCAATTAGCAATTTTTTAAAGACTTAATTCATTTTCACCTCAATGAAATAATCACTTTTGTCTGTTTTTTACGACCCAACGACCTATCTTCATTGATAAAATCAGTGAGAATGACTGTATCTTTAGAAGCCGTATCATTTCCTAAGTGTTTTCACTGGAATTTCCTGATAAAACTTTTGTTGCCCTCAAAAGGCTCTATTAAAAAGACATTTATTTGTATGAAAATGTTTGGTATCGAACAGATTCAATTCTAACGGACATTAACATTTCTTCTCAGTTTATCGCTCATTTTTTAACAACAACAGCACATTTTAGTATCCCAACTTTATACCGTTTATTTTTATATACATTCCTGTTTGACTGTCATTAGAAATTCCTCAAATGGCTCTGTTTTTATTATTATTTGATAATGTTTTTGCACTGGAAGCTTACAATAATTTACTTAAAACTTTTTTTGTTTTTACTGCTTTTGCGTGGGCCAAGAACTTTTTTTATTGTCGCGACGCTTGCAATTACTATAAAAATAATAACCACAATGGCAAGCTTGCAAGAGAGGTGGCGGCAATGAAGTAAAGCCATAAGAACGTCCGATTCACGCGTTTAAGAATATCACCATTTTGACGTTTTTCTACGAACGGCAATAAAAACGGAAATAAAACTATAAAAGATGAAGATGAGAATATTGAAGCTATAGAAATTAATATATGTTCATTAACAGTGTACTATTGTAATTATATTTGTGTACTCGTGCACAAGTAAAAAAATATTATTTGTTTGACAATGACAAAAACTAGTAAAACTTGTAAAAAATTTGTTATAAGTTTTCAATATTAACGAGTTCCATCTGTTGTCCTAGTTCTGAGCGTGCATCAACGCCGGAAGTTTGCAAAATCCGATATTTTATTATGACACGAAATGAATGCAAAAAAATTTCTAAATTCCGCTCTATTTGAAAGAACGGAAGCTTGGCTAGACGCATTGAAAAAGGGAAAATTGAAAAATTTCTAAACCATATATTTGAAGGAGCAGGTGTTGGTGAGAGAAGTTTGCAAGCCTGAAGAGGCAGACATGCAACGAACATGAGAAAAAGTGACAAAAGCATTCTATTCCTGTCGATTACACCAGAGATGAAATATATCTTTAGTAACTGAAATATTCTGAATGCTAATTTTAGTATAATATAAATTCACACTAACCTTATTTGTTTCAGCCATTAATGAAATTTTTTGCTGAAATCCTCTTAATTATAAAATAGTTTTACAGCAATGTCTGCTTGTTTCTTTAAAAAAAACGTTATAAAATATTGAAATATAAATTTCAAATTAGATTATTTTTGTTACAATAGTTTATTGTTGTACATTTTAACCTTTAATGTAACTTTAATGTAACGTCTTTGTTTCAAAAACTTGAACGATTCTAAAACTCTACGAAGAAAAAATTCAAGTCGTCATAAACGTTCACGATATTTATTAATTTATTATTTATTTAATTTACTATTTTAACATTTTGCAATAGTCAAATATCATAAAACATTATAAAAAAGCCCGAAACAATTGATGAGACAACTTAAGCGTAGCTCAGAATCTAAGTCTCTCTTCGGGGAGATCAAAATAAAGAACAATAAGCCTTGTGGTAATAAAAATTCAATCTTTTAAATTGAAAAAATCAATATTATTTTCTATCAAAAGATTTTTTATTAAATTAAGAATACTGAGTCTAATTATGCAAAGTGAACATACTCATAAATATTCACATTAAATTGTTTCCATTCCGATGCAACTACATATCATCCCTATGCAGCGAGCATTCGGCAAGCGAACCTTCATAATTCACGAGTCTACTTCGTGATGGATTATTTCAAGTCGTTATTCAATACGATTACATATGCATATGCTTGTCCTTATTAATGTTTTGCGGCAAACAAATAAACCGGCATCATTGTAATCAAAGCAAGACCACACTCATTGGAGCATTTGCAATATGGGTTAAATTGCAACTGTGATGTCACTGTGTAAACAAGCAAATACAACATTCACAGTGCCAGGGGTTATAGGATTATGAAGGGTATGGAGAAGGGGTATCCTCTTCTTTGGCTTAGATCAAATAAAACTCATGTAGAATGAATATCTTTATAGCAATATATATACTTTTATTAATAAAATTCAATTTTTTGATTTAGAGAGTGGTACTACCAAAATAGGGATGAAAGAAATGTTGTTAAAGTACAGATAGAAATCACTAATCAACACAAAAATTTTGTAATAATTTTTTAAAATTTATTTATTTGATATTTTATTGGGCACAAATTGAGTTTGAGTGGTTTTTGAAGATCAAAGTTGAGTAGGATATTTGATAGTATTAATTTTTGTATTGAAATTTAAAGACATAATTTTATAAAACAAATTCAACTCTTTAAATATAGAGAAAAGTAACACTCAAGAAGAGATGAAAGATACAAGTTGTAACATGTTAAAATAGAAACAAATTAAATTGAAACTTTAAAGCATAAAATTAAAATAAAAATCATTAAACCTCTAGCTTTTAATTTACTTAAAAATATTTTTCAGTTACTTCTTAAATATTTTTTATTACTTCAATCCTTCTTGTCGCCATTTTATTATACTTTTCTGTGATTTTAAAAGTTTAAGTGCTATCATCTGTCTCTAAGAGTCATATAAAACTCTACTCGAGTGAGGAAGTACAAAATTTCACGTTCGTCTTAGTTCTTTTTTATTTTGACATTTTCTTCATAGTTGGTGTTCCCTTTTTACCAAAAGGTCTATCATCATCAAAGTTTAAGTCGTCTCGGCTAACTTTTCTATTCTACGTGTATCCTTCAAACTAAACTAAAGCACGCAAAGAAGAAGTATTTGGAATGCGTGCATTCGTAGCTTGGAAACAAACAAACCAAAAGCAATATTTCAAAATGAGACATACATAAAAATATGTCATTCCGGTTGAATAAGAAAGTTTTCCTTCGGGATTTATTTTGTTATTTTTGAAGCGTACTGCAACCATGATGGATACTGACATCATACATGATCTCCATTTTATTATACTGCATCAACAATTATTACGATTATTATTATGTACGAGTATAAATTATATTAAATGTACCCCCAGCTTGTTCGAACCCATATTTCCAAAACAAGAACCTTGCTATCACTGCTACTGTTAGATGGCTTACCGACTAAACTACAAAGCGGGGGATCTTATTTTATTGCTTATTCTTTGCCAGAAATGATTATTGAATCTCATAATTTTTCAGCTTCAGTTGTTTTCAATTTCATTCAATTTACGCACACAACATAATCGTATTTGGTATATTATTGTATTCTTAGTTGTGACTATAACACTCTTTGCAAAGAACGTTTGACTTATAAATATGCCACAATGAGAATTGAAGTAGTATTAGCGTCTTCCGCAATAAGTAATTTGCAATTTAATTGAAGATTATTATCAGCAGAGAAGTTAACTGAAAAGGAAGATTATATCATAAAGAAAAAACAAATATATTTTACGTTTCTATTAAATTATAATTTAATAAAGTTGATGTTCATTAGAATTTAATAATTATTTATGCTTGAATAGTTTATTTAATTAAAATTGGGTATATTGTCCTGATATTGTATCAAGTGATTTAACTCGTAAGTAATGAAAATGATTATTTATTGTTTGCACAATATGAAAATCTAATTAAAACTTTCAATCGCTAGCGGAAAGCGTTAAATTAGCATTCAGACAATAACATGGAAAACTCTTCAAACATGCACTTCATCAGCGCTGAACCAAGTTGAGCACAAAGTTATTAAATTTAATCTTGTGTTTTATAAAATCTCTTAGCACACACATTACTTTAAACGTTTTAGTATTTGCAATTAAAGTGTTGTGTACTAATTGCTACAGTAAACTTTGTACTAACAACGATATAAGTTTCCCCAAAATATATTTTCTCCATACTTTCAAGAAAACCAAAATAAAAAAAAAACAGTAAACAACATAACAAAAAAAAGTTTTTTTTCTTGTTCAGACAAGGCGAAAACAAGCGAGAAAACGATTTCATACCCAGAACCTTAAAATTACAAATTGCAAATTGCTGTGCTGAATGGCAATTTGCTATTCCTGCATTGTGCCGAATTGTCTTTCATGATCTTTTTTTTACTTTCCTCTGCTCTTGAAAGCTACCCTGTTGAGCTCTCAAGTGTGCGATGTGTTGGATTATAATTGTACCATCAATCAAAGAGTTGGCTACTTACTGCATAAAATATCAAATTTGTTGCATTTTATTTTGGCATCAGAATCGACTTAAAATGTTTTTGACGTATTTTACACATATGTTTAAATTATTCAGAAAACAATGAGTTTATTTATTAATCACTTGTAATATTTATAAATTCCTAGTCTGAATTTTGACGTGACGAAGGTAGAACTGTTAGAAATATTTTATAACCTAAGAAATAATTGTTTAAAGACATTTTTAATAAAGTTAACATATTACATATGTTAGACGTGATTTAGCAAGCCTACTGGCGTTGCCATGAGTAAGAAGACCGCGGATATGGTGTGGTGGCTATGGATGTGTTGTCATGACACCGGGTGTGTTGCTGTACCTATGGATGTGTAGTTATGACTACGGGTGTTCTATGGAATAATAACGAGTGCTCACATTGATGACACCAGTTTAGTTGTGTTTGAGACTAAAGCAGGGTGGCTTAGACGAGCTTCTGGAGCTCTTTGGTAGCAAGCATTTACCAAAATCTAACACATATATCTCAAAAACTAGAAAAACTTGCAAAAAGTTTTATCAACATAATGAATCTTAAACACTTTGTAACCACACGCAACAATACTCTAAAGTTAACATTTTTTACTGATAAACCGTAAATTATTTTATCTCCACACAATACTTCAGAATATTAATTCTAGTAAATTAGATAAGTAAATGGACTATAATTTTAAAAAATTCAAGAAATTGAAATTTGGTACTTGGTGTGCTATTGTCTGTACCGTATTACAGTTATAAAAAAAATTGAATTTCTGTTAGCAACACCGCATAACGTTGCACATTCTTGAGAGGAAAGGACAATGATACGCTCGACCAGACACACTTTTTCGTTCAGGGTTTACTTTGGTGCGAAAAATGCTGCAGCAAAAGCACACCGGTGAAACTACGCGTGTATTTTAGATTTTGATATAGTCCACATTTCACAATAAACCCAAGATTATGTCTAATATAAATAATGACAATTGAATAAAAAATTGAGGTAAATAAACTAAAGTGTTAATATGGGTTTTCATTCATATTGTATTTATAAAATAGAATAACAACTAAGTTGTTTGTAATAAAATAGTGTAATGTGCAATTCAAAATAGTGTAATTCTTAGAACATAATTAAAACACTATAATATAACATATAATAATATTTGCATTTAAATTCAGGACAGATTTTGGTTTACAAAAGCGAATTATTCGGATTCATTATAGTGAATTAAATTTATAACGCATAAAGCAAAATAATTTAAGTCTTAGGGAATCAAGCATGTATATTAAATTTACAACGTTGATTTTCAAATATTTTTTAAGAATTAAGCTATTGAGTTTAAGAAATTATTTATTGATTTCACGCCACACTAACATTGAATAATTGAAAAAAATTAGCATATATTATACACATTATATTAAAAATCTTATATATTAATTGTAGATAATTTAAATTTTGACAGTGTCACAACAACAAAAAATATTAAAACTAAAATGTTTTTATCATTTGCTTATTGTTTATTGTTGTTATTTTTAGAGCTTATTGCAACCATGCCGGATACAGACACCGTACTTGACCTCCATCCTATTATACTGCACCAACTACTTAGCAGTTATTGGGACTGTGTATTCTGCAAGAGTATGTATTATATTGAGTATACCCTCAGCAGGATTTAAGCCCATATCCCCGGAATATATGCCTCGCTATCACTGCTACAGTTGACAGACGGCTTACCGACTGAGCTGCGAAGCGAAGCATTTACTTATTATTACGTAAGTTCTTACAATATTGCATAATAAATTTAAAAAATTAATAAAATCTTATTTTATTAAATGCCGTTTTTATTGTAATTCTAATGCACGGTTTAATAGTAAAGCTGTATGCTAACGTTTGGTTATAACGACTAGATCGGATTAGGTCTTGAGAACAAAGTCTATTTCATTGTCCCATCTAAGAATAGACTTATTTTAAGAATTTTTGATTTTACTGCTGTTAACGCACATGTATTGCATCAATATTTAGTTCAGGAAACCAAAGAGGAGAAAGAAAAGAACTACGCAGTAATTATAGAATTGGGGTCCAATATAAAACAAAATGATTTATATTTTTATTATAAGTATAATATTGAATAAAACAACAAGCTTAAAATTAATTTGTAAATTTAAAAAAAAATCATACTACAATGAATATCAGACACATTGTGACCAAAATCAACAAAACACTTATAAGAATATTTAATTCCAGATACAATCACTGAGTGAAAAATAAACAGTAGTGGTTAGCACAATTAGATTAGTTTTATTGCCATATAGTTATGTTTATAAGTATGTTCTTAATTCATCTTATTTAATTTGATTTCTTTATATCAAAATATACGTTTCTAAACTTGATCATATTCTCAACCATTGCATTTTATTAACAATAGCTGAACTTATAAATACTTAAACTAGTTTTGCAGAATACATATTTGCATTTAGTCGAAAATAACATTAAATAGTCTTACTTTCTGTAATGTTCATTAAAAGTTTCATGTACTTGAAATTTTCCAAAACAAAACAATGAAAGCATCTCACATCCTACACACCAATTGTTTCCAAGCACATTACATTTAGTTCTTGTATTTGTTTTCAATTATAATCTCACTGATAAGACTCCTTATAACAACACTTCTTAGATATTTCCTCTCTACCTTCGCTCCTTGTGCACCTTCCTTAGGTCTTAATGCCTTCCGCAGTTTTGTCCTAGCAGCAAAACGAATAAGTAAAGTTGTTCGCTAACTGCGTGTTTCTGCTGTTTGGTGCAGCATCAAGCGAGCAAAATGTAAATAATTTAATTTACACGATTCTCACACCGTTTCGTACTTAGCGCCTCTGTGACTTGAACGTGTTAGGTATCTACGGCAATCGCATCGTGGTGCGACATGCGAGATAACGAGCTCAAGTTTAAGATCACGTAAGAAAACTGGAGAAAATTGCATTGTACTGTCGGCTCTAGACGCACACAACGCAGAGAAACTTTGAATTGTTTGAAATGGAGTCGAGTAATTGGTTCTACTATTAACAGGATTTGTTTGCTTGTTAAAAAGATAATAATTTCTTCAACTGAAATTCTTATTGCTTGCAAACAACAACAATTAATACCTTTGTTTTAATGGTATGTGCGTTTATGATGACTTTACATGTGGTACATTGCGGGAGCTAATTTTCAAAGACACAACATGGTACTAATAATAGTATACTGCTTTGTGTTGTACTTCTTGTGAAAACAATTTTTAATTAATCAACGTGAGTAATTAGCGCACTGCTGCAGAGGGAACATTTACAATGTTTACAATATGCGTCAGCGCTATTTATATTAATGATCGAACGCCTACGTTCCCCTAGTATGTGAAGTATCCGTTAATAGAACGCCAAGGGCGGAAAATTAATGAAATATATTTGTTTAATGACTTTTTGCCCTTCCAAAAAACTCTAGCCAACATTGGCAAATTTTTCCGGTCAGTCTACCACAAAGCGTAGAAGTACAGAAGATAATAATCAATTTTTGGTTTTAGGGTCGTGTGTTTATCATCAACAACACATACCAATGTAGAGAACGTTAAGCGGCGTGTAAAGGGTATAGATGGTTGGTAATCAAGTGTGCACAGCAGGCGAGAAGTGCGATTATGTAATAAAGTAGGTACGTGAATTGAAAGAAGCGATATTGTACTCTTGGACGCTCCTTTGTGAAAGGAGCGGGTATGTGTTTGATGACGACGTGCATGACGAAGGATAAGGACAGGAAGCGTGCATTGGAGGACGATTGCAATTGCTAATAGAGATATATCTTTAGCTCACAAGACCACTGCAGTGCGGTTTGGCTGGCTATAATTAAGTCGGAAAGTTGCGATTCGTGCAATACTGGCGAAAGAGAAGTTTATGCTTTCAATCAAAACCATCCGCCACAACTCAAAGCATGAGGGTGGTTTGAAATCTATGCACGTGGTGAGTAGTGCAGAGGATAACAAATGAAAATGTTGATTAGGTAGAAATGATTTCAATTTGTATTCAGCGCGTGTTACAAATAATTTGTTGCATTCAACACTACAGGTTAATTTATTTCAAAATTTATTTATAAAGTTGATTTATGAGAAACAAAACATGCAAATTTTTTTATACATAATGAATTGAAAATTATGTAACATATTAATTTAATCAAGATACTGATGATGCTAATTCATGTTTTTCTTTTATATTCAGCGAAGTTGAACTTGTCATCACTATTGATAAACAACGCCCAGTCATAAAAACCACTTAACGCCTCCCGTTACGACAACTTATAGAACAAAATATAAAAGCCTAAACGTTCATTAATAATTAATCCAACAAATCTGATAATATTTTAGTTAAAGTGAAATGTACAAGATGTGATTAAAAATATGACTAAAAACAATACTATCATTATTTCTCAGTCATTATATTCACCAGACTACATCACATACGACTTTTTCCTCTTCCCAAAATTGAAAAAAACCTATGAAGAAACGAAGATTTGCGACGATTGAAAAGAGAATTAAAGCTGCATCGATAGAGGAATTTAAAAGTAATACTCAAAAGTGCATTTCAGAAATATTTTGACGATAGGTAAAGCCGCTAGCACAAATGCTTTGCATCAGAGAAGAATTATTTTGAAAAGAATAACATAATTTTGAATAAATAAATAAATAAATAATATTTAAATTTTTTTATTTTAATTTGGTTTATAGATAATGTTGTTGATAACGAGATAAAAGGTGCTAAAACATTCTTTTTGAAGCATGCTGCAATTCCGCTGCGAACCGATAAGCAGATTTATTATTCGGGAATATCATATTAGATGTATGCAATTACAAAAACATTATTATTTTGTTTAATGGTTCACATTACTAACATAATCATGCTGGAAGAAAATCTTTTCCTTATTTTTTTAATCTTCCGAGATAACCAACTACAATCAGTGTTTTTAATGCACGTTTATCCCGATAAATTACATTAATTACTACTGTCAAGTGTAATCCCTCTAATAAAAACAACAAAAAGACCTGAGATAAACTTCGTCAACGGATCTTTTTTCAAAGTCTAGGAAATGCAGTTGGAGACAAAAAGAATAACTACCGGTCTGCACTTTATTTTGTCTCTTTGCTTCCTCTTTCATCAACGTAATTTAAATTTATGTTATGAAAATGTAACAATATTAAAACTTAACACATATATAAAGTACGTAGAATAAAGCACTGTTTCTAAATTTACAATCAAAATGTACGCTTAGCGAAAAAAAATGAAAATTGAAAAATTAAAAATTAAGAAAGTCTTGTGTCTTCTATAAAGATACAAGATAGACCGAGCAAACTGCAGTGCTTCCAAAATAAGAGTATGTAACTTATAAGAAAAAACTTGATAAAAGTTGGCCAAGTTGTTAAGAAAGTTTAAGAACTTTGCGCAAAAAAGCACTATCAGGCTGGAAAGTGTGGCAAGTGCAGACTAAAGACACACACGCGCATAAAATGAAGAATAATGAATGTAATAAAACGTAAGCGAATTAAGAGTAAAGTGCTGTTGATAACATAAACTTAGTTTTTTCAATTTCTGTACTCTTTATCTATTATGATTATTTTTAAATTGCGCTAATATGTTTATCAGAACTTTAACAATTGAGTATATAGAAAACTGGCTACACAAGTACTTCAGCATTTTTTTTTTGACTTTTTACATGTTTCTGAGAAAAAAAAAGTACAAGTCTTTGATATATTATGCTAGATCTACTTATTCTATATAAGTAGAAATAGAAAAGTTAAGCGTAATTGCAAAACAAGGTTTTTATAAAGTAAAAAACATTTTTTTGATCTTGTAATTATACAAGATTGTAAATTATGTTAAAAGAAGCAACGAAGGTTAGAAATTTATATTACGGTAAATAACTGCAATAAAGAATGTTTTAGAGTTTGGCATATTTTTTCATGCTAACCTCATTGATTTTTAACGTCGATGAGATCGTGATTGCACGTTTTTTTATGCAAAACGTAATCATGTTGGTACATATTCATTAAGTCCTATAGCAACAAAACCGATAAATTTATTTAAAAAAAGTAACATCAAGCCAATATTTATTTTTTATAAAGTGGTTGATTATTCAAAAACATTTATTTATTAAATGAAAAATAGAATTTATAATTACGATAAAAGATTTGCATCTACTTCACATGAAAACTAATAATATTTAAAGCACTCTAGAACGGGGGTCGGCAACTATTGGCCTGTTAAAGCTCCATTATATTTTCAAGAAAATCAACAAACATAGAGAATAAGCGTGTCGAAATATGGCTCATGACATAAATGCGCGCTATCAAAAGTGGGAAGTGGGAAGGAGTTCACTGCACATAAGTGCATTTTGTACGTGAGTATGACGTTTCTCTGCAATAAATAATAAAAAAAAATATATTTTTGACTAATTGATAAAAATAACAATTTAATAATAATAATAAAAATACAAATTTAATGAAAAATAGACTTAAATTCAATATTATAATATGCGCAACTAAACTTTTTTAACCTAAGAAACTGTTTATAAATAAAAAAAATTATTAACAAATGTGATTTAATTATTATTAATAAAATTTACCCGGAAAAAAATAGTTATTAGTTTGTCTGCACTTACAGTAATTCGACATATATACGAACTAATATACCTAATAAACTAAAAGAAACTTCTTCACATTTTGAATATTTATTATTAGCACTTTATAGATGCAATAATATAATTAGCACAAATGAACTTGCAGCATTAAAAAACTTTAATAGAAATGCAAAAAGTAAAAATATATGTATAACCTTAAGTGGAGCAAATTAAAAAATGTAACAATTGACGCTGCAAAATAAATTGAAATAATTAAATATTACACAACTTAAATATTACTTGTCTACAACTTTGTTGTATTATCCATCAATATGCACAAGTTATCAAAAGTTTTAAATTTGAATAATATTATGAATTATGTAGTAAAGTCTATCAATTATATTTGCAAAAATGGTATGAACCATTAAACATTCTCAAACTTTTTAAATAAAATTGATGCAAGATATGAAGATATCATTTATTTTTAGAAGCAACGTAGATCAGTCGTAAGAAGCCAAAATTGAAACGCTTTTGCTAGAAAAACAAAATAATATACCAGAATTATCAAATTTTACATAAATAATCACCTTAGCTTTTCTTGTGAACAAGTTAGTCAACAGAAATCAGAAGATTCTGTTGGGACTGGTAAGTGAATTCATTTCGTAACAAGTTTAAACACAATTTACAACAAAGTAAATTTTTGCTGCTGCTCGCGCATGCTTGCACATGTATTATGAGTATTTCTGCCAAAAACGTTTCATAAATATTTTTTTTATTAAGTCTACATAATAAATATTAACCATTTTTTAACCACACTCTACAGTATCTTCTTTATACAATAGTTATTTTAAAATTTCACTAATAATATGTTTGTGGTTAGAAGTGAATCTAATCAGAAATGTTGACGCAAATTTATTGATTTATATACTTATTTGCCTAGTTATAATAAAATTTAATTTGAATTTTCTTTAGTTTACCAATTACCTTGTTTTTTTTAATAGCATATTAAGTATCATACAAAAAAAACCTGTATAGATGAAAAGCATTAAATTTTTCTTTTGTTTACAAAAAAAGTATAAATAAAGTTAAATATTTTTGTAAATTCAAACCTTTAAAGATATGAAATTAACATGAAATTTATTATATCTTTATTACAAATTTATTTCCTTAATATACCTAAAAATAAGTTTGCCCCACTTTATATTTCTGATGAAATGTACTATTAAACAAAGTTTTTTTAATTGTACCTTCAGAACGATAGAAATTTATATGTTAAATTTATTAGTACGAAACTACGACAACAACAGCACTTATTGTTTCCTGAAAAGTTATGTAAAGTAGTTTTCCAACTTGTGGGAAATCTCAGCAAATCTTTGTATTCACTTTACTACACAATGCACTACCTACATCTTCTGTGTACTAACATCTAGTATACATACATAGTACTAATTAAAATAATTTAAGCGCACCTAGTTGTTAACAACAACAAAAGTTTAAATAGAAATTTTTTACATCAAGAATTGTAAAATTTATATTTTTTAATAGAAAATATTAAATATTATTTTATTCGTGTAGATTATACAATATTATTTACTTCAATGTACACGGTATTTCTGTAGATGAAAATGTAAAATATGTACCCAGCTCCATTGTTTAGCTTTTCACCAAGGCAGCCAGACTCTGCTGGGACTGGTAAGTGAATTGCATTTCGTAACAAGTTTAAACACAATTTACAACGAAGTGTATTTTTGCTGCAGTCGGCGCATGCTCGCACATGCATAGTATGAGTATTTCCAAGTATGTACCGCCGCTCCTCTAGTTAAGCATTGTTAAACTATTGTAATAACAAGTTTAATATTATCAGTTGCAGTACTTCTGTTATTACGAATTAACATACAATTCTAAAGGTGTGTAATAAGTTGCACATACAAAAGAAAAGAAGCATTACAAAATATTTTGTATTTTCTTTTTTTCTGCTGAAGGAAAAATAAACGATGCAACGAATTTTAATTTGGAATGGTCTATGTAGATGTCTATGTTTTTAAAAGACATACTAATGCTTATTTATTAATATAGATCATTCTACTTGAGTTGATTTTGATGGGTTTCCGTGCAATCAAATCATATTTAGATAGGAACGTTTCTGTCTAATCAACAGAATTCGCTCAGTCTGTGCTTGCCAATCAAAATTTTGATTGCACCGAATTCCCATTTTGACGTATCGATGTGATAATCCATCGATTGAAGTAACACTCTTATGGAAGATCTTCCACCCAACCAACTTGAGTAAGTCCGTGTACTAGTATATTCAAAATTTGATGACCTGTTGTTTCTACCCGATAAGCGTGAATATAATAAAAGGTTAAATAACAGGCAAATTTCTAGTAGAGACTTTTACCTGTATAGAAACAAAATAAGATAAATATTTCAATAATTATGTCTTTATTATAGCATATTTTTAATTTTGCTAAAAATAATTGTATAATAGAATTGGAAACTTTCTATAAAAGAAAGTCTTCTTAATTATTACTTTAAAACCGTAGAAAATTACATGCTATATTTATTAGTACAAAACTGCACTAGTTGTTTTTAAAAATAAACTTTGCAACTAATTTCTATTTGGAATGTGGTCTACGTACTAGAGATAATAATTGCAAAGGCTTGAAGGTCTGAACAGAAAGAGCAAAACTTATAAAACCACAAATATGAGGTCGATTCAACCATATATTCAAACTTTATGATCATTTGAACGCTGCTGCGGTTGTTCACATATATAGGCATCATTAACCAACATTGAAAGTTATCTTCAAAGCTTATGTGGTTGTCTGACCATCAGCAGGTCAGCCACTCCTTGGTAGTTTGAAATATTCTGATTTTGTCAGTAGCGCCGCAATATTGTTCCTTGAGCAGTGTTTGTCGCCAGAGCATACAGCAAAATATTTATATATTCAATAACCATTAATTAATTTTGACGTTCTTAGATTATAACTTGCATTAATTTTAGACCAAAAGTAAATGTATGTATATTAAAGGTATTAAATTTTTTAGAATGTATTTAATTATTTTAATTTTGTTAAAAAAATTTTGAGAATCACATTATTGGCTTTCTACGTACATCACTTGCTTTGTAAATTGATTTGATTTTGTAAATCACCCGTCAGCTTTTTTTGCAATTGGCTAAATGACAACACAATCGATGTGGATGGAAACTTAAATCGTGTTGATATTTCTCTAATTCTAAGGGAGATAGATTTGAGTACTGAGTATATCAGTAGTTACTGCTTATATATATACCAATTTTTAATTTAATTGGATAATAGGCTAATTAACGGCAATTTAAATAAAAATCATTATATAATAAAATAATCAACAATGAGCTAACAATAAAATTGTTCACTAATCATCTTTTAACATCTATAGAAGAGTTCTCCAGAAAGATCCCAACTAATTTCTACACTTCCTCAAGTCCTCAAGAACCATCTAATTTCACACATTTGAAAACTTCTACCCGATTTAAGGAAACCATATTATAATAAGTATTATTGTTGTTATTTTGTAAGGAAAGATTTCCTTACGCGATTGTATATGTTCAAAATATATTATTATTATTAATCGAAAATTATTGCAAAACAAATTAGTTAAAATTTAACCACATGCATAATAAAAACTGGGAAGTTTTTCTGCAGGATTAGATTTCTTTCTGAATAACTTTGAATGCCACCATGTGCTATGTCTCTTGTGTAATTACTGACTTTTCTCATCGTGCACCTCTCCTGAACTAGTAAATTAAAGTGATTATAATAATTTATTGTTGTTAGATAAGGCATATAAATTTTAAAAACAAGACAGCATCAGATTAATTATACGATAATATCGTACATACAACTTTATTTCATAACTTCTTATTTCACTTATTTTACTTTAAATCATACTCTGTAAGTACTAATATTAGGATCATACTTTACTTAAAAATTCACTTCTAATAAAAAATAAAGTTCTTTGGTTAGTTATACTTTGAACCGTTTTTATTATCAACCTATTATAAATCAAACTAGTAGTCATAATTTAACTGACAAAGTTGCAATTTTCTCATTATCTCTGTGATTTGCTGGAATTTACAAATAAATTTTAAAAAAAATGTATTGTTTTAAATCTGACTATTTTAAAAATTTTATCATTAAAATGCAATACTCTTTCTTGAACCAACTATAATTTGCCAACGGAAGAAAGATGATTTATAACTAAATTTATTGTAGAAATATATTTGGTATACATTGGAATAGATTTGCTGATATGTACAATCACAATATTAGTAAGTACGAGAAATAAAATAAACTCTTCCTTGCGCCCCACACTCGTAGCTCATATTTTAGGTATATCTGCAAATGGCGCCCACCATATCAATGAACACGTAACCAGTGCATCAAAGTATATGTGGTGCACTTGTATAGGTTCGGTTTGCAAGTGATAGTAGGGAGATATACGCTCAGCGTGTAATAATTCACTAAATTGATGATTATCGCTTACAAGAGGCGGTACGGCGCTTGCACGTACCATTCTATCTGCCCCACGTTTTCCGGTTTGAATCCGGTCAAAAGATAATATGACCTGCAGTCACATGTACACCAACTTTTAATCTTCCAAATAAAGTGGATGCAAGAGCATATGAAAATCTCAATATATTTATCCCTAATTCAAGTTAGAAATAATTAATTTCTTTTGCACCTCAATACAACACAATGATGATTAATTTTGCTTAACTCTCTAAGAACCATCTTCAATTATTCATGTATTTTCCATATGCCAACACATTCAACTATTCCATTCACATCCGCAATAGATATAAACAGAGGGTAAGGCTACTAGCAAAACTAATTAAGTGAACTTTGTACCCTTTTGCGACCATCTCTTTCCGTTTTCGTTGGGTGCCGGGGAAAGTTTCAATAGTTTTAGTCAACGCGCGCGCTTTTAACCCCTCTGTGAGGCGCTATTGTATGAGTGCTATCGTTTTACCTGCTATTGTGCAGACCCCATCAGACTCTAGTTGTAATTGCGCATAAGACTTATAGGAGAAACATATGACTGCATGTGTTAATTATGCATAATATTATTTCCTATTTTGATGCACCCTGGATGATCTTTACCTTGCAGGAAACATACCAGTAATCAGTTATTCATTACATTAGAGTATATTATTTGCAGTAGTAGAAACGTATGATTAATGTTGTTTGCAGGTCTGGGTAATTATTTAGTGCAAGGAGAAAAGTAAATTCTTTGAGGACTTTTGGTGCTCTAGTTGAAACCAGTGAGAAGACCTTTATTACCTCTGAAGTACTACGTGCCACTGAAATAGACATCTTGCTCGAGTTTGGTCGTCTGCTGGGTACACAAACAGTGCCATAAATTTGCCAATAGCATGGGCGCTCTGGCGTTCACGTCGGAGAATGTTCAACGTCCATGCTGAAAAGTGGACCGATTGGACACCACAACCAGACCAAGTGGTGTAAAGTGGATATGTACGCTTCCGCAATTGTTGGTTTACTTCACAACTTTTCCGATTAATTAACTCAAATTGTTCAACATAAAGCTGGAAACTACATCCGAAAAATATTTCCCAACAAGCAAAAAATTCCGCTGCGCTTATTGAACAAGTCATTAAAGTGCAATTCGGTTTGCTGTTCGAAACAAGTTGCTTAAAAACCAACATATTCAAAAGCAATAAATACTCAGCAAACTTAAGCGCCGGCAATGGTTCACGCCCTGCTTTCCGTTTAGTCGGAAATGAGTGATTAATACACATGCGGAAAGTTTGTACGCACGTTGCTACCATTTCCTTCCTCTTGCCCATGTGAAGGTGCCTGACACCAATGCGTAAATCTACACACCAGCAACCAGAGTGTAATATATGTGTCGACGTTAGCCTGTCTCACACACAAGCGCTTTCCTCCCAACACCGCAAACTGGCTTCGAATGGAAATTGTAACTAATGTTTCCATGGTAGTAGTAATGCTTGCCAAGCTGGTCATCTAGCCCTTTGGAAAGCACCTCATTACACTGGTGTGGGCAGATTGGAGGTGATGGTTCTATCGTTAATTCTCACTTAGTTTGATTAGTGAGGTGTTGAACGTTTAGCACGCACCCTCGTTTGCAGTCGGAAATCAATGTTGCAATTATTCTTTTTCCTTGGTTGTGATTACAATGTTACAGATAACACTGATATCTTACATTTCCTACTTTAGCACCTATATAGAGTTATATTTTTAAACTAAACTAGAAAAATTTGTTTCAAATTGCTGGTATTGAAGAAGGTTAGGATATATTATTGAAATACAAAAATTAATATATCAAAGAAGATTAATTTGTTATATATTTTGAGATGATACTAATCCAAAACAGTGATATTTAATGTTCAATTTCATCGTCAATTGTTAGCATCGGCCTTAGATAATTAAATTTTAGTTATATCTGTATCTTCAGCTGAGAATTTGATTATGAAACTAGGCATTAAATTATCAAGTAGCAAGAATTACTTAAAAATAAATTACAAACTCTTACCATCTAAATCTTATTTTTTAAAATCCAATATGCTTAGGTTTTCCAAGAATATTTTTTATGTATTTTATATTGCACATAAAAATAATACGCTGACAAATATAGTTTATTGCATTTAGATATAATAGTATATTGAATCAATAATGTAAGTACTTTCTTTTACACTACAATATATTTGATAACACTAACAAATTTGAGGTTGCCTACATTTCTTCTGAACGATAACTAATAGTGCAACATTAATTCTCATTTCAAATTTATTTGATATAAGTGTACCCTACATTTTTCAAAACATCATAACAATACATATCCATACATGAATTATTTATTTAAACAGTTGCTTATTAATTTAACAAAGTTGAAATAACAAACATTCGTTTTTCTACTGGTAACAAAAGACTTTCCAGCAAATATAATATATATTTTATTATCGCCATGTAGACGCATTTGCTGCCTGCTACGCTCAAGAAAAAATGAAACAAAAAGAAAAATTTTAATATCTTGATGTTGTTTTCCAGCTGTAAGGGATTTCAAACGAGATTTATACAACGGTTAGCGACTTTTGCGACAATGCGTGCCAAATGCCAGTCAAATGCACGTCCTGAATTGAATAAAACGGAAGGAAAAGTGGAAAAATATGGACAAAAAGGTACATAATCGAACGGAAAATATAGCCTAACATTGCGTGACTACATCCTTATTATCGTAGTTGTCAAATCCCAGATTGCAAACACATCAAAGACTTTTAAGGTACCCAGATTTGTTATTGTGAACACTCAATATATGCAATATAATATATCTAATAAGAACAAGAGAGCAAGAATTGTAGTTCATTATTGCTATATTGAATTAATAACACGTCATACGCTAAGATTAATTGAAATTGCATAATAGCTATCCATTGAATACTATTGCAATACATTTCCAAGAAAAATCATTCAACGCAGAGGAACTGTCGCACAATGCAATTAACTCGATTACATTTGCAATTCATTGCAAGGTTATTACGTTTGCGCAACGACCACGGCGGCGGCGGACGTTTTTAAACCCTGTTGCACCTTTATGCTTGCATTTTTAATCTTTATTGCTTTCAATAACAACCTGTTCAATGCACTTAAAGCAAATGAAAATTTGAGGCAAAAAATGTTGTGCAAGATTTTAATTTCTATTATTTATTATATTTATTATTATTATATTATTTATATAAATTATATAAAATGCCTGAACTTATAAATACTCGGGAATTGTTGTGTCAACATTTTGTGGTATTTATATTTGATGTGAATATATAAAATTGTTTGGGTTTTACCCTACTCTGATTGTGCATGCATGCATATTAAGTATTCACGTGTAAACAATAAGAAGCAAGTAAGAAATATAAAACCAGGATGTAATGCATAAAATTAATAGAAAAATTAAAGATAGTAGGCGTTAATGCTGTGATGAAAGAGACGGAACGAAAATTTAAACCTGCTGAGTTTGTATTGTACAAAAGGAGAGAAGAATATAAAAAAGACTAAAGATAAATAATAATTTAAATTAGAAGTCATAATTTAATATGAGTATTTTTATTATGCTTTAAATATATTTAAAGTAGGGTTATTCAATGTAATTATATGTAATTGCATTTATATAATGTTTACTTATTAATATTGCTGTTTCATATAATTTATAGCATTTGTACTTATTTATTATCAATTAAAATTAAAGTTTTGTATTTTATTTTTATACTATAATTGTATCCATTTGCAAGTGATAAATTAGATTGTTATTAAAAATTATATTGTATTCTATCAATTGTTACTTGATGATTCATGATTGATATGTTTATATCAAGATTATCTGAAAATAAAACAAATTAAATGTTTTATTTTTACGCTTTTAATACGCACTCTCATGCTACTGAACATTGGGTGAAATTGGTATTAAATTGCATCTTACTGATGTGTGTTCTTGGTTTTTTAGATTTATTATTAATAATGTTGTATTACGCAGTGATGTTTTCGCGTAGTTTCCTTGAATAATATTTTATGTATTTAAATATTACATTTCTTCATTTCTCAAGTAGTAAAATATTACATATATTATACCTTATTACTTTTTACCTTATTCTCAAGTTTTTACAACCATACCGTACAATACAAAAAATGAGTTATTATCTTGAAACATATCTAAAGTCAGTTTTGCTTTAGTATTTTATGACTTTATAGGTTATATTGATAATATTTAAGTTAGCAGTAGAATATAGATTTTTTATATAAAGCTTATGCTTAAATAAAAAATCTCATAACAAATAATAATGTAAGAATATATTTTAAAATATTTTATCATTTCTAACATTTTTGGCTTAAACCAAAGTAATATCTTGAATTTACCTTTAATTGTAAATAATATCTAAACTGCTATTTAAATTAAAATAAGACTGAGTATACTATGATTTTGCAACATCAGTTTTATATAAAAAAAATTAAAATTTCTTTGGTCTTGCTTGCAAATGTAATTATCCTATTTGCAGTAATTTTCAGTTTAGTCACCACTTTGAAATAATTAACCATTTTTATGCTAATACGATATATTTACATTCAAAAAAATCTGTTAACAAAAAATTAACAATTTGATGACTTTGACTTTGACGCCGGTCATATGTCAAAGTTATAAATAAATTCAAACTTCTAATTTTGATTTGAATAATTTGCAATTAGTCGTGTTTCATTAATAACACCTTTTTATTTTCTATTCTCTTCACTTATACAAATCAAATATATGCCATATATTACCTTTAATATTGTTTTATATATTATTTAAAAAAATAGTTAAATCTATATTAAAATTTATTCTTTCAATAAAAACCTTCCTTCTGCAGCGGCAAGTTTTTTCCATTCTACGAATACCTTTACCTTGCTTCAATTACACCCTTATTTAGAAAACACACTCTACTTAAAATACATTTTTGCCGTAAAATTACTCTGAAATTGGTTAATACTAACCTCGTAATATGAGGTTATACGTCATATAACTACCCTTAGGATCTTGACCCCGCCCGAACTTTTTTGCGAACTCAAGACGTGCTCAATTTAAATCTACTTTACTTTAGTCTAAATTTTAACCCAAATCATTCAATTCAAGAGAAATAAATTTATTAAAAACAAGAAATTTATTTCTATGTCTATTAAGCCGTGACGGGATAAATGGAAAGAAAAATCTAAGAGCTAGCTAACGTGTATTGCGCGTATTGGCGCACGGCCAATAACCTCATTATTTTCTCAGTTACGCATTCTCTTTCCTATTTCAGATTGAGATATGTATTAGATAAATATGTAAGATAAGGTTTGTAATAAATGCGTGTAAAATCTTAACAGTACATTTAATAAATACTGAGAATTATTAGTATTTACTGTTTTATAACCTAGAGAGATAAAATTTTAATATTACGTAAATGGATAGATGTAGTTGTGTTGTATAGTATTAAAAAAATAAAATCATTGCTATTTAAATAAATAATAAGTAGATAATTTATTAGTAATATGTAAAATGTGTGTGTTAAAAAACATGATTATTGCATGCTAATCAAAACCTTTTCGTTTTTAAATATTTATATTTGTATAAAAATCACTTAAAACAATACAAATTCAACACAACGAAAAACATTTCATGTTAAAATTAAGTTGAAAAATTTTATTTGTACAATTTTACAATGTTTCGTATTATAGTCATAAGTCATAAAACATTTCCACACTCACCTCTTCCACCGGTAGAAAAATGCTTGATTACAGGATAATCAAATTAACTGCTCCAGTTTTTTAATGCTCCAGTATGTTTATTGTACGTTCCTTTAATACACACACACTATAGGAATATCCTGGTTGTGTACAACCAATCCTGGTTTGATAAGTCAGAATCACAATCATAAAATTCAACTACACTTATCAATACATCATCCAAACTCACATGACTGATATTTAATCTTAAATAGTTTAACGTATCAATTATATTTTTTTGTTATTATTTTTTACAACTCTCTACTGATACACAAAACACGTTAATTTTTTTACAGTTCAATATAATGTTTAGTTTTTAAATCGTGTGCGATTATTGCAGGTCACTAGTAGGCGGAAACAGCCAGTTAGCAATTGTTGAAAATTTCCAACAATCAATGTGATTTATAAGATTGCAAATGAAGGTGTGTTCGGTGATTTATTCGAGCGCAGCACACCCACGCGGGCGTTTCGCGCGCACTTGTCACGAAAATTTGACCCTCTATACGGTGGCGAGCGTTCGGGAAGCGATAGACGGGGGCTGATACGATTCGCACTCAAACGCGGTACAAACCTTATTGACGCCAGCGCCGCCCGCCGACCGCCGCCGCCGACACTACCCCCACTAGCAAGCAAACAGTCGACGTTGTGGGATGGTAAAAGCGCCGGGCTCACAAGCTTTTCTAGCTCATGGGGCTTCACGCAGCATTACAGAGCCATCTAACGAGTAACTTTAATATTTATTGCATATTACTAGATATAAGTTTATAACAGGCATGTTTAGCTTTAAAGGCTTAAAAATAAGTTTGTATAGTTTGCTTGATTTCATTAAACAACTTGTTTTTTTCTCTCTTTATTTTGGCTATAGTTGGTGTTAGTTAAATATTAATAGTCTTACTTTATTATACATGTATGATGTAGATTTCTTTTGTACATTTTAGTTTCCAGAGGCGTGCTTAAAATGAATTAAATTATTTAGTCTCTTATACTTTGCACAAATAATAAAGTGCTAAATTAATTAATATAAAATAAAAAAAACATTTAAATTAAAGTTTTCTTTGTTGAATTAATATTGATTTCAAACAAAACAAATTCTAATACCTAGCAATTTTTAGGTTTACTTGCGCAAAATTGAGTTCTTCATTTTTAAGTTCAATTATAATTTAGATAGTGGCGCCAACCGTTAAACTACGCATAATTAACGCAGTGAGGCTTCAAGATTTTGCCATTAGCACGGAGAAGAAGAAGGTGGCCGGGAGCGGTTCAATACATTCTATATTGCAACACATTAGAATTCTATTATGAAAAGCGAAGCGACAGAAACGCGAGGCGCTAACTGCCGCACCCAATTTGCTTGCATTAGCCGGCGGGCATTGCCATCAGTCACAACTTGCAGGAACTTGAAAATTTGCTACAAACTAAGTTGACTAATATCGTTATAACCTCTGTCAAACGATACCTTTGCAGCAAGCAAGAAGTAGTCATGAGTAACTCTTTCAAAGAGCGAGATCCACACAAGTTGCGAGCAAGAACGCGGAAAGAAGGGAGGCGGCAAAATCTCTTATACGCACCCTTCGTTTATTAAGCTATCAACGTAAGTAATACTAATTACTATAATCTATATGCCGCACGAGAATTAAGTCAGAGTGTATATATAGAAAAATAATCAAATTAATTCGTGTTTACTAATGTAAAATAGAATTTATAAGGTTTTTACGTATTTTTGCTAAAAAGAAAATTATAATACGCGGAATTATTTAAACACAGTTAGTTTTTTAATAAAACTTTTTCTTATATTTTTTTGTGTTTTTACCTTAGAAACCCAACTTGACACAAAGTTTCATCAAGTACAAAGTTCTAAAGGTTCTAGTCACATTGCGTCTTGACAAATGGACTTGGCCAATATAATAATGTCAAAGAGCATAAAGTACCTAAAGACGCATTGTGATTATATTGCAAAGTTTGAAACTCACCGTCTATACCAAATTGTAAGTGGTCACTGAAAAAAATCAATAAACCGAAACCACAGTTTTGTTTGCTTCAGACAAGAAAAACGCAAATTACATTTTACATAAAAAGGTTACAAAGATTTATTGCTTACATTAAATTACTACGTGACGACGACGTGTCAAGCGTGCATATAAAATCAAAGTAAAAATTAAATCTAAAACACAAAATAAATACGTTTGTTTTATAAATTAATTATAGACTAAATTGTTTATTCAGAAAAAAGAAAATATTGTACTATTTACAAGTCTGCATCTTTATGGATTTAGATTAGATATAGTCTGAGACTTGATGGCAGCGCCAGGCAACGTTGCAACAACAGGCCGTATATGCTATTAAGTTTTTTGAAATGTGTTTTTATCATGTCAGTTTTTATCATTTTTAAGACAAAAAAATATTGTGCGTCTATTGTTTTATGCATGTTTCATACTGCAAGAAACATGTTCTACAGTAGCTAATATTGGCTCAAAGTAACATTACAAAAAGCCACTAAACATTTTTATTGTTTGATGTAACTACATACAATTATTATTATTTGTTGTATTTACAATGTTATTTAATTATTTTTGTAATTTTTCGATCAGGAGTAAGAATGGGGTGTTAAGTATGGCGCTTGCTTCTCACCCAGGTCGAGTAGGTGAGGGACAAGGCACTTTGAAGAACTGATCCCCTTAGTAAAGAATCTAAAAGCTAATAATAATTGGCTAGCAATAATCCGCAGGATTGGAAAAGCCATAACAGCAATAATAATAACTTTAGACTATATTATACATTTGCTTCAAATATATATACTTTTTCAAATATCAATAAATAATAGTTTTTGACTTAAAAAATATAGTTTTTTAAAGTTGCCATGCAGTCAGAAGTTAAGATGGCGTGACTCATGCTTTTAATTATAACCTGCTCCGTATGTGATTTAAATCTGAACACCGACACATTCTATTGTTCAACTATTCAGAGTAAGTATGTGCAAGTATGTATGTTCACGAATGTCCCATAATTGTTAACAGTCATGAACTGTATTCTTTATATAATTATTTGCACGTTGCTGCGCATGCACAACTTTTGTTTATAGTTTTGTAGGCGGTCTAAAATATGGAGTCGCAACTAAATTGAAGAACAATATGCATTACCAAGAGCATAAGGATATAATAACTGCACGCAAATCGAGTAAACCAAGTATATAGAGGTTGACATCACGGCATCAGGCTATTTAGCAGAGAAATAAAAAGAATATCTAAACTAGTTTATATCAAATACGTAGTTAAATCATTTTATTGTGTTTTAAATATTTGATTAATCAATATTTAGTTTAAATTGAATTATTTTCTTACATTTAAAAAAATATTTTTAACGTCTTTAAGTCGAAAATTAAAATTCTAAAGAGTTTAAGAATGCAAGTGCATTTGGAAAGATTGCTTTTTTTAAAGTGACATGGGTAAAAGTTTTAGAATTTCTTTTAGAACTCTAGCAATTTATTAGTTTTTGTAGTTGTCCAATTACCTCTGACGTCCTAACTTACACACTTCAAGTAATGATTATACTGTCTGAGACTATGTATCTGTACTACGTAACCATTGTTGAATGTTTTTAATTAATTGTTGTTTGGCAATACATTAGTTAAAAGCAACAAAAAATGGTTTTATAAATTATCTAACAAAGCAAGAAATATATAAATAGTTGTGTTTTCTATTAATCCAGACTTGTTGTTGTTTAAATTTACTCTAAAAGTTACTAATGTTTTAATTATTATATTTAAAATTTTTTGGCAAGTGTATTGCAGTATAATATGCATAATATCTTTAAGTATGAACTTAGGTAATTTCAATCAGATGATAAAAAATGCCAGAAAATATAATCTAAACAACTGTTTTACATAATTATATTTCACGTTTAGTCGGTGGCAGCATCAAACAAATGTCATATCTGGAAAGCTAATAATTAATTAATTCCACGAGAGCTTATTGTTTTTACTTGTCACGGCAACGTTGTCAAGCGGTTATTATTAGACGAGAGCAGCATTGCTGGCGGTGATGTGTATTTCACTGAGTCGTTCGTTCCTTTTATGGCACGTTCGGGAATTGCCGCGGAAACTCGCACGTTGATACTCAGCCAAATTAATAATGTTTAGCTACTTGACGCTTTGAACTTTTGATAGATTACAATGCATTTTATACAATTTGAAGTTGATTTGAAGTTAAAAACTGACATGAAGTATCTATTGCCAATTTTCAGCTGCACAAAGTGAAATAATATATTCAGTGCAAATTTGTAATAATTAGTAAGTTAAAGGCAATTGTTTCCAAATTAATGCCTTCGTGCATTTACTGCATCAACACCCTAGCTGATGGTGGTACAGAATATGTACGAACAATGCGCACCACAATACTGCAGTATGTGGGGCGGAGTAGGGTGACTTTAGTAAACAACCATGACCATGTCTCGCTCCACTCTATTCCAAAACGCTTACATACATGTACATCGAGATTATTAGATTAGATTGCATTACACCACTGCGTCTGATTGTGAACAACTAGGAGTGTTATTGTATTCAATTGCAGATAACATACGAAAGCAGAGATATGATGGGAAAACCAATTTACCCTATAAAATCGAAGCTTATCTTGTATTCTCATAATTTGTTTACATTCCAATATTTAAATTCTATAGAAAAAGAATTAATCTTATTTCAGTAACTTCATTTTTTATCGCACTTTATAGCTCAATGAAATTTCATTTATTGTTATAATATTTCGAGCACTTTGTACAGTAAACATATGTCTAGATGTTAATTATGGGCAAGCAGGAACTAGTCACAGTAGTCACATCGTGCACATGACGGATTACGTCCTTGTGTTAGATGTAGCGACAGGTCCGTCAACTATTGTGGTTGTGGTTGGTTGCTTGTTGTCGGCTCATCAAAATTTACTCTATCAATGTACATAATGTGGCTTAATGTTAATCAATTATTCAGTCGATTAGAGTTCGGGAAGAACATATGTTTGCAAGTTCTCAACAATCTACTTTCTTTAGTAATAAATAATTTCATTGAAACCAATGTAGAGAGCAAAAATATATCGGAGGTAGCAATACGATATGTTATGGTAATAATCTAAAAAAGAAATGAAGCAATATGACGACCTCTTTCTTATCTATAACTTTATACTAAGTAATTTTTGAAATTACGTTATTAGAATTACATTTCAGTGTATCACGTTGTTCTTTTGTTTCCGATTTTGTTCCTTGTGCAAGTGACTTATATGGTTACACAGATAATGCTTGTTTTAAGTGCGTACTTAACTTTTATGAGACGGAATTATGTACAATGAAACTGTATTTCACCTGATTGACATATGAAAATTAAATACTTCATAAAAATAATAATTAAAATTAGAATACATTCATATATATTCATTGTGTTTTCATTTGTAAATCAAAAATTAATTTTTTGTTTTAATAATAAATAACTTGATTGGAAAGATTTTAATTGGAAAATAATATTTCGGCGATGGTGCAATAATTTAGAATAGTATATGAAGAAATTAGTAATAAATATGACAAATAATAAAACAATTTTATAAATAGTGCTAGTCGTCTTTTAAAGTAGCTTTGTACGAATTAATTTTTAAACTAAATTATGAGAACATTAGTGAATCACGTTTTTTGATTTGTTTCATATTTTGTTGTTTGGCCGAGGATAGAATGAATCTTGTCGCTCTGTTCTAGAGGTTGGATTCAATACAGTAAATTATTATTTTATGTGATTGATATTTTATAAAGCATTTAAGTCAATAATATATTCAAAACATCCAATTGCAAACAGTAGAATTGTTAACAGTTTTACAGTAATTTGCTTGTAATTAAATATTTTAAATTATACTTGATATTAAAATAGAGGCTAATACATGTATTCTGTTTTTATATGTAAACATTTTCATTTCCATCGCTATAAATCAAAGTTTATTATTTTTGCTCATTTTAATTACGATTAAAATAAAATACAAGTCCACACCAGAATTTGAAACAAACCAACAGATAAATTGCACGCAAAAAGAAAGCATTCATTTTTATCACGCGATATGATATCGCATTTCAACATTCACAAGCTTCTCTCTAACTTAAATAAAAGCTACGCTGTAAACAGCCGAATTGCAAGTGTGTGCAACTGTGTAAATTTGCGGCGATTCGCGTGCAAATAGAGAATCTCCACCAAACTCGGCCAGCAGCGTCGACGACTTGTCAGCACTTCTAAAATGTTCTAAACCGTTGCCCGAAATGAGGATATAAACGCACAAAGAGAACGAGTTGAAAGGACAACGGAATTATCTTATCGTACGCGCTACCACTGCCGTCGCTGCTGCCGCAGTGCCGTTCCCGCAACACGATGTGCGCTCGATGTGAGCGGCGGCATGGTGTAAAACAGTGTCCGGAACATTAAAACGTCACGTTCTTTTTTCTTGGTTACTAAATGTTACATTCTATTACACCGTCCAAGGCCAAATAGACAATTTTATAATACGGTTCATTAGGAAGCCGCAGTTAACAGTTCCTAAAATCAAATTTGTCGCCGCATCCCTTCAAGTGACAAATTATGCAAAACAAACATATCTTTTCCTCTTGCTTAAATCTTGTATTAATGTTTTATTATAAATATGTCATATTCGCTTTACAATGTCTGTCTTTTTTATATCTGGAATCCGTGGAAAATTCTCCCGTTTTCCGACAGTGTGCAAAGACGTATAAGTCCCATGAGCCAAGTGGTAGTACATCGACATGTCAGGGACTCTGCACAACATAAAACCGTTCGATATATACGACATGTTTGTCCTTATTTTTTCATCACTGAGGTGGTTGCGATGTGGATGAGCAAAACTGGCCTACTGTGCAAATCAGCAACTCAGCAAGAAGAATGCCATGATACAGCATGCTATTTAAGGGTTAAAAATGTTTTTCTTGTGTGATGACATGGTCTACTTTGGGAGTCATTTATAAACAATGATTTCTACTTTATATTTATTTGGGTGTAATCATATACTATTCCTATAGTCGTCATCATCATCAACGTATAAATATTTACCTATTTGCTCACTTTTTTCATTTTAAGTCAACTTAAATTACTATTAATATCCGGAGCATATAAATAAAGTTTATAGTAAATGTAGTAAAGAGTTTGATCGTAAAAGTATCTGGTTGGTAACTGTTGTTTTTTAATAAATCTACTACAAACATTGGTTCACACTTTTCAATTATTATTTTAGAAAATAAGTTTATTCCGAGAAAATTGTGTTTGCTCAGTACTTGCGGTAGATGTACATTTTATTTTAGTAGAGCCTGTATCACAAGACATCTAGACATCTTAAATGCGTTAAATATTTTTTAGATATTTTATATTACTGATATTGAGGCACGTGCAAAATTTATATACTTTTGTATTCTTTTGCATTCAAATTAATTTTCTTATACTCAATTCAATAAATATAAGACTTCTTGATTTCAAAAAATAGTGCCATAAAATGCAATAAATAATAATATATGAAGCGTCAGCTAGAAAACAGGCAAATAACCATTCATTGCACTTTTTAAATCTATTTCATAGAACGTAAAACCCGTGTTGAAAAGTTTGCATCCTGCCGAACAAAGAAATGCTCAAGACCGACGCTGTGGTCTATGACCGATGTGGTTGCAGTTTGCTCACAAGTCTCACAAGGGTATATGTGTATAAAAGAGTTAGGATTTCTTGTAATTTAACTCATTTTACTGAAATCTACATCATAAACTTAGAACTTAACTATAAATAGTGGGCAAAATTAAGACTTAGATTACTAACAATTAATATTACTTTTCAGCATCTAATTTGGACAGTAATGTAAAAATTATTATCTCCCAAAGAAACGCTTAGAAACTTCCAGGTAGTACAAAAATACATCTACAAGACAAGAGCGCACACCAATAAAAAAGTTTATCGTTATAGCTCCCTGGTGGATTATATTATTTGTTTCCAAATTACAACTCATTAACATCACAACTTCCAGCCATTATATCATACAAAAACCGTTCCATTAATTTGACACAGACATTACTGCTTGATCACTAAAACAGAAAATTAAATCTTCCACAAATTAATATTCTGTTAGCAAATTGATGACGTACTGTTTTAAATAATTTATAATCAATAACCGAATAGCTGATAGCTTGATGCCGTAGAAGTTAATAATGCATTAAATTGACTAATTATCCAAGGTACACAGAGTTGAGATTGTTATTGCTGCCAAACAATCACCAACATATTGATATGATACCAAACATGTCCATTAAAACGACAATAGGCTTTCACATATTTTATTAGACTGGAATACTATGAGCATAGTTTAAACACGGAGTTAAAGTTAAATTAAAGCAATAGTTATAAATAGATTTTAAATTCAATTTATTGTTAATTTGAATAATAAATACGTACTATTAAATATAAAATATAATCTATACAATAAGTTATTTGGGATGAAGTTTAATAACATTACTTGTCATACCCCTATTATTTGTCATTCTCACCACCAAGAATAATATGTTGTTTCTTTCATTCTCTCATCAGTTTTACATTGTTTTACCAGCAGCAAGATATAAATTAATTTCATTTCTAACACTAAGTGATATCAATATACTATTTTTGGATCCAGCGTTATTTAAATTGCACACCTATTTTATTGGGTATAGACACAATTCTCTAAGAAGAAGTACAAAAAATCAACTACAATCTACGAGATCAACTCTATGTGACATCACGTCACCTATTAGGTTTTTTTTTCTTATTGTTATTGTCTTTCTAACATTTTATTAGAGAGCAGCACAATCCTGAGCTACTTTGAGAACTACAAGCAAATCACAATTTGCCATCACATCCAATCTTTATAAATCTCATTTGTTTCCAGGCGTGAAAAATATAAACAACCTCGTTTTTCACGGCTAATGCTGTGACCACATCCCATCGCTAAATTCTCAATTTCTCACAAATATTTCACAGCTAGAAACATTTTGTAGAGTACAAAATAAAAATCCCAAATTCTTTTGCAGGTTTTAAGTGCATACTTAAAATATCAGTTGAAAGGAAAGAAGATGCATTTCAGGAAAACCCCTCTATTTTTCCTCTAAGCTCTCTAGCATTGGAACCCATAGCAAAGCACACAATTTACATAAGAAGCTGACAGTCTAGTAAATTTTTGTCACTGTTCGCCGAAATCTTGTCTTGCATGCGAATGTCGTATACGCATTTTGGAAACTGAAGCACAAGATATGTTGCATGTGGTGTCATGCTCGAATACACTCCATAACGCACTTTCGTTGCTGCGTTTCGCACATGTGCGCAGTGAAACGATAGAAAAGTAGAAATACACTACGTGCCCAGGGTGTATTACTGCTCTGCTTGCAAAACAGTGCAAAGTTTTACAAGCCACCGAAAACTCCAAAGTTGCAGAGACATAAAACGCAAGAGGGAGCATAAATTTTAGGGGTACATCGTGAAGTTGCATGTCTATGCATTTGGGATATTACCGACGCAACACGCACAATCCACCAATAATCGTTATTTATAGATAATACTTACAGCTACGACATAAAATCACAAAAAGGTAAATACTTTATTTGATCTATGATTATTTGATTTGGAGAGGGGTTTTCCTTATAAGTACGTTCTAGAAAAAAGTGTAATCGGAATGTAGAGATGGAAGAATAATAAAAGTATACAAATATTTTATTGGTTCTCTAGTTTTTCTTAGATTTACATTTTGTAGTCCCCTATCTACTATGATTACATTTAGTGCAATCCTAAGGTTATGATCACATCAAAACTCTATCAGTTATTTTAGAAGTAGATAGAAATTGCAGTTTTTGTGATATGAAAGTTCTTAATAATTAGAATCATCTGTATAAAATATAAGACAATTTGTACACATTCTTTAAAGAATATATAACGCGCAAATAAAATTTATTCATTAACAAAACGCAGTGGTAAATTAGCCAGAATATGGAAATTTGAATTCTGAATGGTTGCAGTGGAAGAAACAGAAACTTACAGCATCTTTGTAGCGCACTAGAGAAACCACACTTATTACAACTTTTACTTAATGTCTTCACTCTTTGACTCTTTATCCCTGGCTTATTCATAGCTCTTTGACATGCTCGTGCTCATTGCGTATTTTTACTGCTTCTTCGCCGAGTTGGCATGCAGCCCGACTTTATGTGTATTTTAGAGCGACGACAAAGGCAGCTCGAAAAGACATTCGCGTCACTTTTAATTGCTCGCCTTTTCTTTTGCGAACTGCCAGTTTGCAAGTACGCCCGACGACGATTTCCAACTTGGTACGTAATTAAAAGGCTTTCTTTCAGTTTCAGCGCCGACAATGCCACACACTTCTGATTAGCAATTCAAGCTTTCAATACATATAGATGCTTGATTTCTATTAAAGGAACTCAAAAGTTAGTTAATTTATTATCACAGTCATTACAATGTGATTTGCTCTATTGTATAGATTATAAAACAATAATCATGTTTATTGTAAAAAAATAAGTTTGCCTGAGAGCAATAATAGCTACTAATAAAGTCCATGTATGAAATTACAGAAAAGAAAGGTTACAATTGCAATCAAATAAAACTGTAGACACAAATAGCTTTGGTGGAAGTGCGAACAAAAATGACCTAGCGTTAGAATGATGGCAAGCAATACGTTTTTTTACCACGATTGCGCGATTAAAAATTAAGCATTCGATTTAAACGAGCTTCGCATTCGTATCACGCTCAATGGATCCAATTTACATGTCTCCAATACCCACGCGATAAAATCCCGCCGGACATCCACACAAATCGATTTTACATAATACATTTTGAAACAACGGAAATAGCTTTAAAATAACTCCCAAAGTTGTATGCTTCATTGCTTGAACCAACAACTAATGCATTAAAAACATAATAGCATTGTCTTGCTTAAAAAAACTTATCTTTAAAGCACGGAATGTATTCAAGTTGATCTCGACGGTGGCGTTTTAATATCCGTTCGTCGTGTACCACGAATTCCGGATCACCACCCACTGCCTCACACGGTTTTTTTTTTCTTTCAGAACTTTGCTTCGTGTTGCTTTGCCTTTTATCTCAGCCAATCCATCTGATAACCTCAGGACCAAGCAGCCGGTCTTCGCATGCACATCACTTGTGTCGGAAGCATGCTAGCGCCTATTTATTGTCTTTTCTTTATTCCTGGTATTTTTCACTTGGTTTCTTTATATTTTCTTCTGTTTGATATGTTTTTCTCTGAGTGCGGTCGCTGTGCCTGTCGCTGTAAATCGAGAGCTTCCTATTCGATTCCACAATTGTTTATACTATTATTTCATCGATCTTGATCGTAAGCGCGTTGTTGAGTGTAGGGGAAGTTTGCACAGTCCTCGGGCAAAGTCGAAGCTCAGTCAATCAAGGTTGTAATCTGTTTTTCCTTTGTGGGTATTTATTTGTTTCGACATGTACGCTGTTCTCGCCTTTTTAGGCCTTCATTCATTGTTGAAGCGCTCGCTTTGCAAACCATTCATGCAGCGTTAATAAATTGCTGTTTCCAGGACAATCAGTTTAATTGACCTAATGAGTTAAACGACTTAAAGCAACTGTAATTATGATGAAGCGAAATCAGGCAATGATGGGGAGGGTATATATTCAAGCCGCTCTGCTGAATTATTATTAATGTGCAAACATGAATGACTTTCAACCAGTGCCAAATGCTGAAAAGCATTCAGAGTTTCTACGGAATGTGGTCGAGATACTATTTAGAAAAGTCATATTTACGAGTGTGACAGATAAGGTGGTTCTATGGAAGCAGCCGGAAGACTTGCAAAGTTTATTCGATTTCAAGCTCGAGCAGGTGGGATCGTCTCACGATAAACTTTTATCTTTAATAAAAAACGTAATAAAGTACAGCGTGAAGACTGGTCATCCATATTTTATAAATCAACTTTTTTCGGGGTGAGTGCAATTTAATCAAGCTGCTGAAAAATCATTATCGCATTATTGGATTTCGACGTGACTGTATGGTTAAATTGAAATTCGTAATGATGTTAAAGGTTGGATCCGTATGGACTGGCTGGACAATGGCTGACTGATGCCCTAAATGCAAGTGTGTACACATATGAGGTTGCCCCAGTTTTCACACTAATGGAAACTCATGTCATTCGAGAAATGTCCACAATGATTGGCCCAGATTGGTGCGATGGATTGTTCTGCCCGGGTGGTTCCACCGCAAATGGGATCGCCATCAATCTCGCAAGATACTTTCATAACCCGCAAATTAAGGTATAAAATTAGTGGCATTAACTGCAAATCGCTTCTTTATTCTTTTACATTACTAGAAACGCGGGAATGATCCGAATTTTGTCATGTTTACGTCGGAAGAGAGTCATTACTCCATGCATAAATTTGCTGCTTTTATCGGACTTGGAGAAGACAATATAATCGATATTCAGACAGATAATTCCGGCAAAATGAATCATATTCTGTTGGAGAAAGAAATCCAAGTAGAAATTCACAAGGGGAAGCTTCCATTTCTTGTCATTTGTACATTAGGTAAACTGTCCATTACCTTCATAAGCCACACCCAACTAAATCTAAATTGTGCTCTATTATCAAGGAAGTACGGTGCGTGGTGCATTTGATCCTGTAAACGAATTAGCCGACATTTGTAAAAAATACTCCATGTGGCTACATGTTGACGCAGCTTGGGGTGGAGGATTAATCTTCTCACAGAAATATAGAACCAAACTGAATGGCATAGAGCGCGCGGACTCAATTGTCGTAAATCCTCACAAACTTCTCGCTGTTCCACAACAATGCTCTATATTGTTCGTGCGCCATAAGGGACTGCTCCACCGCTGTCACTCAAAAGGAGCACAGTACCTGTTCCAAAAGGACAAGTATTATGATGGAAGTTACGACCCGGGCGACAAGTACTTACAGTGTGGTCGCAAGTGCGATGTTTTTAAATTTTGGTTGATGTGGAAAGCAAAGGTAATCATAAAAAAATAAACTATGTAGTACAAAGGAACATTCATAGTACAAGTTTTTAGGGCTCCGTGGGGTTTGCAACTCATGTGGAAACTCTTATGGACCTTGCTGAATATTTGGAGGAACAAATTTCTCGGCGTTCTGAGTTTCACCTGGTTACGGAGCGACATTACATGAACGTGTGCTTCTGGTATTTGCCAAAGTATTTGCAAGGCCGGTCTAATCTGCTTCAATATTCTAGTCAACTGCAAAAGGTATCACATTTCTTATTGAAAATAAGTCCAATTAGATTATTTCTATAATATAAGCATAATCTAGATATATAATTTTGTTCCAATATTTTACAACAATATACTCATAAGTTAAATAGGTTATTCTAAAGATTACATATCTCGGCTTTCCTTTGTTTGAATATTCTTGAAAACATATACTTATAGCGCCCTCTATGTTTGACGGATTTCAGGTAGCACCAATGATTAAAGCAGAAATGGTAAAACATGGTGCAGTGATGTTGAGTTACCAGCCGCTAAAAGAGCTCCCTAATTTCTTTCGTTTTGTATCACAGAATTCTGCATTACAACGCTCTGATATCGATTTTATATTAAATCATATTGCTGAAATTGGTCAAGCATTGTTTCCATAGCATTTCAGAATATAGATTGTATCAACAGTTTTAACAGTTTTAGTCATTTCAAAACATAGCTAGCTTCTTTTAGAATGATGTAACCCAATCAAAATTTAAGTCTAAGCCCATAGAGGTCGCGAGTAATTCAATTAAACATAATTCCGTTTTAAAAATAGTTAACTGACTATAATTGACTCTGAAGATAGTTCTGAAAATAACACAATGAAAATAATCATTAGAAAGTCATAAATTGTTTTATGACTACATTAAAATCCAAGAGAAACAACAATCGCAGTGCAGCTCATGGAGAATTGTTATGAACGTAGTTGAATAGATTGGTGTAATTGTGTTTCAAAACATTATGTTTTATTGTACCTGCTAAGGTACAATTGTGAAGTAAATTGTCCTAAAGAAAGATTAATTATGAATGTAAAAATTCCAACTGTTAATAAATCATTTAAAAGCAAAAACTTGTGTTTTAAGAGACAATATTGCCTTGAACAGTGTTTCCATTGAATATTATCATTGGTATAATGTTAAAGTAAAAATATTGTGCAAAGTAAGTGAATTATAATTAGTCAATTAACCAATACTTTATTTAGAAGTCTAAGGCAAATTAATTTCGGGTAAACAATTTATATTTTAATTTAAATTTCTAATGGCATAACAAACCCTAAGTTAGATTTGACACAGTGGCAAAATATTACTACATAATAATTTGGCATTAATTATAATTTTGGTGTAAAGTAGTGTACATCATGAGAGTCTCAAACTCAATAGCTAACTATGGTCAAATAAACAATGCTTAACTTTAGGTAGGCCGCAAAAAATCAATCAAAATTTTGGATAAACAGAACACAATAGTAATTACACGCCTTAAGTGCTTATCATTATAAAAAAATTACTCTATTTTAAAGTGAAATTAACTATATTTTCATGATATCAGTAAAGTAGAAATTTAAAAATTGAATAAATTAATATGTGTATATTTATTCGATAGCCTATTAACTTTACAATATAATATTTTTATTTCTTGCATTAACACTACAAAACATAAACATGATTTATTCCACTTGCATTACCATCAATGCAGTCCTAATCAATTCTTGTTTACTTTAAGCCACACAATGATTGCAATGTCGCACAGTGTGTTTATACTTTCAATTGTTAAATTTATTTATACTCAATTTATTGCTTCATTAAAATGATGATAAGTTTTTGTTGCTTATTCTTTCATAACAAATGTCAATTTGTACTAGCTGCACCCACTCAGTATTAATAACATTGTTATTATTGCTTCGGTGTGTTTCCATTATAGCTTTGTTCATCTGGCGGCCGTTCAGTTCTCTCTACATCTCTACCTAGTTGTCCACTGAGAAAATATACATAATGTCTTAATTGTACACTGGTTTCCAGAAAGCAATTGAACGTACCGCTCTAATGAATTCATTATAAACAATAAGCTTTGCAAACAACTTCCAATAGAAAGGTAGTCGCATTAATTCGCCGATCATTGCAACGTACTAGCTGAATAATTTGTTACGGATACCAAATGCCGTGTGTCATTAAATTCAAAACATCCAACGAGTTATTGTTCTTCCTTCTGCTTTGCCACCAGGAACAATTAGTCGTTTCTGCGATACGACCGCAAAATTATATTCTGTCTTCTGGCGGAGTTTATTGCGCATTAGTACAGTGCACGATTCAATCATTTGTGCGCATTGCACGCGGGTGCATCGAATATCAAATCATTTTGGAAGGCTGCAAATTATGAACAATGGTTAATATTGTAGACCGAACACGCTAGGCGTGTGTACTTGATCGTGAGTCTTGGCATGCTTGTGTTTGTACTATTCAACTTGATGACAACTTTCTTATTAGTATAGAAGCTATAAACTATTTATTTATTAGAATTTAAGTGGATATAATTGAAACAAAATTAAGCTAATTGCTACTAGCTACTTTGCTGCAATAATGCAAATTTTAACCTCAAAGCTTGTGATGAATATCACAAAATCTTCAATTTTTCATACCAGAAGAACCAACAACGAAGAACCCCGTTTCCACTGACCATAAAATGCAACTATTAATATACACATAATGCTGTATAATTCATACTAAAGAAGCCGAAAACATTTATCAATTCATAAATTATAAAGTGTTAAAGCAATCTTCATACAATAAATATCAAGCGCTTCATAAATAAGATCAACGATTCACTTAAATCATCATTTTATTTTGCAACTGTTTCGGTTACCGACACAGTACCTCCATTCCATTAGACTGCATGAACTACCAGAGTTATTAGCACAACTAAATTCTGTGAATTATTGTACAATAATTCACGATTTCAAGTTAATTATATTCATGGTAATAAATTTTATACGTTGTAAAAATTATTTGGATTATTTCGAACATTTTTTTATTACACTAAAATATCATTAAAACAATTTGAGTTGATTTTTTATAAAATATGATAACTTTTATGTATACATTAACATTAACAAAAACAGATTTTCGTTGGTTAAAACATTCCAGTAAGCTCGCAAATCTCATAATTGTTCTTATTATTTTCAATTTCATTTTATTTTGGTTGCTTTATTACAGATAGTCTCACCCATCTGCTAGGATTATTCCTTTTACAGGAAGTTACAGGATACTTAATTACCCATATTTGAGCTAATCAACTGACTTGGTAATAAATAGACTGTGGTAAGCAGTAAGTAATAACAGATATGCAATGTTTATTTTTTGAAACGAAAATCAAATATTTCTTTTTACCAGCTGGAGAAAGAATATTTTATTAAGATGTAAATTAACACCTTACTAGCTGTAATTATAACGAAGGACTACTGGTAATGATGATACTCGCTAGGATATTTTTTCTTAATTTAATTGAGCTATTAAATGCGGAAGGATATAGAATGAAAGCATTTAAATTCAAATAATTATAAACTGTTACTTTTCGTAGTTTTGCAGTTTATAATTATTTATTACATATGGTTTTATATAGGGGCAATACGGGTAGGATCTGGAAATTCTTTGTGTTTCCAGGTCTGTGCTTACGAACCCCAAGGGAAGACTGTTATTTTAAAGACCGGAATTTACTGGGTAATTCTTAGAACCTTCAGCTCTAGTGGTGAGTCTCACATTTTACTTATTGGTCACTCGAGAGGCTATGGTGTGTAAATGCATTAAATTTAAAAGCTCTAATTAAAAAAAAGTAATGCGGAATGAAGTAATTCTACGAACTTGTAAACTATTCATGTTTGATTTCTTGATTTATTATGCTATTGTGGTCGGTGTCAAGAATATACTATCTTGTAACCATAACCCCAACCAGTCGATTTGCATTATTGTCTTGTTTAAATGTAATAAGATTTTCTAAAAAAAGCATTTACTTTACACATGCTCTTTTTAAGTTAATCCCAGACTAAGGGGGTTGGTATTGTAGCACCTAGTCGCGTCTGTAGCGCACTTGGCGGCGGGCTGGCATACGAATCAGTTGGTCGCGGATCTTCGCTACCGCCCCCGCTGTTCGTCAGGTTGCGTAGTAGTTTAAAAATTTTAACTGAGAGATCTGCATCATGCTGAACGAAGAAACGGTCAGCTACCGAATGGTCAGTGGTAGGGCGTCAAGTACGGTGTCGGACTGCGACCGATGTGGTTGCAGTACGCTCTACCACACACACCAAGACGCCTAGCACCCAAAATTTAGGTACAAACCCTTGAAAGTATTAGTAATTGTGGTGACTGCTTTCTTTTCTTTTTTGTCCAAAGGGGTTACTTTGGAATATTCGGAAGTACGAAATCCGCATAAGTTTCACGCGATTGTGCAATCACATACGCGTTTGATTGGCAATGTCACTGATGCAAAATAATGTTATCGCGTAGATTTCATAGAATTTTATAACGCTTGAAAAACATTGTAAATTTTCCCGGAAATTCTTAAAAAAGCAATTGTTGTGCCGTGCTTAAAAATGTTTCTTTCTTACTGTTAGACATGGGTTTCCTTCTTACAAAAGAAATATCTAATTGTAATATATTTGGAGAGTATAGTATAGTATTTACGAAGTGTTTAATTATGTTGGTTTAAATTTACTCTAGAGAAAAAGTTAAGTTATATCAACACAATATAATATATTTTGGGTATTGTTGAGTGTGGTTACGAAGTGTTTAAGATGCATTATGTTGATAAAACCTTACTATACACTTACTTGCATTCACTTGGTAGAACGTTTTCGGCATGTTGCCTTCTTCTGTATGGCATTTCTTTTATTAAATTTGTGAATTTATTAGTTGGTGATTGGTTTGTGTTGGTATGGTTTTGAAAGTTTTTCTAGTTTTTGAGATTGTATTTGATATTTGTGTTGCATTAGTTCGTCTATTGTCCGATTAATTAATTATTGTAACTGCCTAGATGTAAATGTGCTTTATATAATTTATGTATTATGTTTTGCTTTATGCCATAAAGTTGGTTTATGTAGTTTTTAAGTATGTTGCATTCAAATTTATTTTTTGCTTTTGGATTGATTACTTTGTTGTATTTGATGTTTGCAATGATTCTATGCAGTTTATATTTAGTATATATAAATATACTATTAATAGTATTACTAATATATACATTTCGGGCAGATTCAGAGTATTGTTGAGTGTGATTACGATGTGTTTAATATTTATTATATTAATATATTTGATTACAAAGTTGCAATATTTTACAAATTATTAAGTCATCCAGACAAGATTTTTCGCTTGCAATAATCATAATTGGTGTATTATGTTGATGTGCAAGTTTAGTAAGAGTTTATTTTTTCACTGGTTATTGGAAAGATTGAGATGAAGATAGTTGTTTTCTTTGTCGGGTATTTTAAGAATTAAATTATTAGAAGTTTGGGAATAACATATGTCGACGACATTTTTTGTATTCTAGAAGACAATCATTAACTCAACAACAACAACAACACTAACATTCTAAACACAATCAACAACACATTTCACGGTAGAAAACAATACCACATTTTTCTAAATATACCGACAGCCAACAGACAGAAACATAATCATACAAATAATTATCACATACGGCCAGTAAATGTAATAAATTGTAACAATCATAGATTGTAGTTAAAAGTGTCACTTCTAATCATCAATGCAAATACATTATATCATAACACAGTAGTCATATGCATAAAATGTTTGGTTTAGTGTGTTACAACATGTCACTATCCTTTACAAATCATTGCTTTTAAAGTAAACGCTAGAGATTACTTTATCTTTAAATTAAATATTTTTTTAATCTGTAAAATTAGAGCACCTGATTTTTCACAAAATTTGGGAACATGTTGTTTTTGCTGAGAACTAACCATGAATAATTTTATCTCCTACTTATCGTAAACGTTTGACATTTTAAAGAAACAAATCCCAATCAATATCTAAGTACTAACTAATAGAGTAATTACAAGAATACGCCAATTATGATTATCGTGCATAATTGCTTAATTAGGAAGCGCCGCATTGTGGTAAGCTAGAAGAAATGTCTTAAAACAGATTGGTGCAGTTGCAGTCAGCTTCGATTGGCACGTTCGTCAATAATAACTAATTGTTGTTGGAAACGCCATGCGGCACGTCTGGAGTATAATCGATAATTAAGTTTTCAATTCATGTAAATGAGCTATAATTGCTAATGAAGTCTGTAGTCATGTGTGTATGTTACGTTAGTGTTGTTTTTGTTGAGACTAGATAAACTGCTGTTGATTTTTGGTTATTTCAATTATATGTCATTAAGTAGAGACTAAATGATTTAATCTTTGAGGAAATTACATTTTCAAATGAATACTTTCTTCGTTTCATTATTTGCAACTGCTTGAACTTGCTTGAAATAGAATTAATCGACAGCAGAATTGCCTGAAAATTGAGTGATAGAAGGAAAGTTTGGGCTTCTCATGCAATAGATAAACTAATTATTATTATAAAAATGTTATGTAGATACCGCTTAACTATAACACGTACTAAATATTAAACACTGCGTCAGTACACTAAACAATACCTGAAAACTAAACTGACAAGGTATGCTTCATTAATGAAGGTCACAGTTGATAATATACTGAGCCATGAACAAGATTCATCTATATATATATATATATATATATACGAATAAAAATGTAATTATTTAGTTGTATTAATATTCGTCCAGCTGCAAACTGCTGAATGTAGAATGTTCTTGATAGGAAAACTGAATCCACAAAAAGAAGCCTGCTTTCCGAGAGGTTATGATAATATTCACTCAATTTTGGTTAATTTAAGAGAGAATTTTTCTATTTACTTTAGTCGCTTAGCCTTCCCATTCTTTCCGGGGGCTTGAGTTGCTCGAAAGCAAAATTACTAACGATATCTCATTCCACTTCTAATTATCTCAGGCGTTTAATTAAAAATTTCACATTCGTTTAATTCTGAGAATAAGATGTTTCCAAATGGGATTCGATAAATTCTATGTTTTGTACTTCTCAAATGAGGAGATTCCTACCCAATAATTTTCAATTGTCATATTATTGAGCTATTTTATACTACAAATGTCATATTGAATCCAATATGTATATGACGACATTGTACGTTTTCGACAAACGAGTGATTTATAACCATACGTTTTATGCGTTTTTGATGTTTCGCATTTCCAACATCCACTTCTTCTACACCGCCGTGACCATCGGCAGGCAAAGTGGAACAAAGCAACTAGTAAAATGTCACTAACACACATCCATTTCCTCCAGCATGTCACTCAAGTTGCGCACATTTTATAGCCATGCGTCTTGCATGCGAACAACAAAGCGACAATGCACACACAATGGTGATTTGCGTGCGTTTTCATCTGCGACTCTGGTTATGCGTTCATTAATGTTTATTAATGTCGGCCGCATAAAAAGTGACTTTTAAAGATATGACGCACACACGGGGATGCAACTTTCCCTTCACGCAAATCGCAATAATAATCGTTTTACGGCTCTTTTTACAGCGTTGACGTTTTATTATCGCCGGACCAATTGCCGATCAGTCGAAAAATGCGCCTCGACAGGAACCAGGCACCAGTTTAGAATATGTTTAACATGTGTATATATTTAAGAGTATAGTAAAACTAGTAATTGCTTACTAAATGGAGCGTGCCACTTTTGTGGGGTGACGTCTTAAGGGTGTTGCCCGAGCTGCCTCATTGGGGTGGCCGTAACTGGGACTTGTAACTGCGACAAGTTGATATTTTCAACAAGTAGTAAAAAGATGATAAAATCCGGTAGACAAAGTCGATGCCGCTTCTAATGAGCGTAAACCACACAAAAAATGTCAAATTTTCGAGAGTAATAAAAGTTCGAATACGAACAACCGCTACAGCAATTTTATTCTCATGAAATAAATGCGAAAGAAGAAAGGCGTCATAAAATTGAATGACGTGTGACAAATCAGAGTTACTTTCAGTTGTAAAAACACTTATAATATTCAATAGGGCAAAGTCCTATTGTAAAATACGTCTTGAAATGTATAAGCAGCAAAATAGGTTTATTTCTTTAAACTCAAAATTGGGGATGGATTGTATTAAATATTTTCAAAGCATTTGTGCAATAGTCTTCAACAAATTAAACTCAACTCACAGAATCGGATGACGCCGATCCTTGCAGGAATTGATCGTTTGATCAATCACAATCACACTGGCGTTGTTGGCAATAATATTTATGATTCCCAAAAATAGCCATACCCCATTAAAGTAGTTTGTCTACACCACTTCAAAACCGACCCCGTTCAAGAAACCATATGTCTAGTAAAAAATAATTCCTTAAGATGATACAAGTTTTAGAAATTCTAATAATTTTCATCTTCATTTATTTTATTACAATTTATTAACTCATAACACTCGTCACATCAATATCTCTAGTCATACCAGTGTTTTACTAAAACTATTAAATTAGTATTACCTTGAAGTAATGGTGAATTTTCATTACGTCGCAAAGAAGAATTTAATTATCTCTTCTTTCAACATTTACAGCGGGCGGTAAGCTGCCGCAACCTCACACTTGATAGGGGATGTGGTATTGTCGCCATGGTGTCAAATGAGGAACTAATGCAAAACGAAAGACAATGAGATGTGCGATGCGCTTGTGTCGCGCTACTTTACGAGCGCCATTCTTAATTACATCAACGCGACATCGTTAAATTATTTCATCTTGGTGGACGAAATCATTATTCCTGCGCGCACGTCCGTCACTGCAGCAGCGTGCATTCCCATGGGGCGTGATGTTAAGCGAACAGGGAAACAGATGATTTAGAGCAGTTTAATGTTTTACAATGTAAGTACTTATTATAATTAGTAATGTAATAGAAAAATGGTTTGATGAATTTATTATTTTTGTGAGAATTGAGTTTTAATGCTTTTGAAAAGATAAAAGAACAATAATGACAGTCATTCCCCATTGTTCTTACCGTTCTAGTCGTTGTTAACATAATTTATAAAAGAAATGTACACCGATATTTAATAAAAAAAATTCTCAGAAATATCTTTATGCAGAATTGCTCGAATCGATTCCAAAATATTTTCAATATACTTGTATAATTAGAGTATTGTTGAGTGTGGTTTTGAAGTGTTTAAGATTAAGAAATTTTATCAACATACTTGTATATATATATATATATATATGCGCCTCACTGACTATTTGAGACTCTTAAAGTTATACGGAAGAATCAGTGAGACAAAAAATATTGTACAAAGCTGATAGGTTTGAGTTTCAAGTGACCATTTTGTTTAGTATCTTTAAATCACATCAAAAGGACAATTTTACAATTTATTAGGTGTATAAAAATTATACATTGTAGGAATAAATAATATTATTTCCTTTTTAATGTTAGTTATATGTCATTGATATAAATTTGATACACATGTGAGACCCATAATCACTGAATCCTATTCAAGTATGGCGATATTTACTCAAAGAATCGATCTTTATAAATCGGATTTTTTAGATCTGGTAGAGCCAATCCAAAAAACTTTTGAATCAAATTTCTATACCTATTTTCTTACCGAAGAAAATTGCCGCCAATTTATCGATTTGGGGAAAGTCATTTGAAATGTTTCGTTTGTTTATCCAGCATGTGAATTTAATTTAGCGATTTAATTTTGTGTTTCTCTTAATCTATATATATATATATATATATGAGTATTTATTACCAAAAATTATTTTACCATTGAAACATTAAATCTATTAACTCCCAACATTCTATTCCAGTCAGGAACAGATTAACTTACTAAATCCCGGTTTAATACTATTTAAAAAAATACTATGCAAGGCATTTAGTTTGCTTTAATTCCTCGATTGGCATTCACTGTTCTTCGATAATAAGTTAACAATATGCAATGCACACCATTAACAAACGAATGTATGCAATGAAAAAATTATACAGTTTTAATATTTTAAATTAAGCTGTAGCACGAGCGTAAATTACCTATACACCTATCGTGTCAAAAACAAGCAGAGGTCATTTAGCCCACATCCTGCCGTCATAATGCCCTGGACGATTGACAGTCAGCGGCGCCGGAGATGGATGGACGATGTGCGTGCAGCAAGTTGCACGCACGAATTGTTCCGTTCGCATGCTGAGCAGTGCATTGCTTTCCGATAAGTGCTGGGCAAAAACTGGAAAATGGAAAAGATCAATTGTGAGTTGTGAGCGCGCATATTGATACGCGTCACATAGGCAACTCATTATGCTAATTTACGCTGGTGAAAATTATACGGAAGAAAACTTGATGATTTGGTATTAACCTAGGTTTAACTTATTGATTTGGTAATTTTTGGTACACACTTTTAATTTGAGTATTTTTGGAAAAGTATTGGTATCCAAATACTTAAAAATCAATTCTTAAGAAAATCTGATTGGCTCAGCTAATAGACAAGACATCAGTCAAACATAAAAAACAATTGCTATGCTTGATCAGAGAACCAGAGAAATTGATTAATACAGAATTGAAATCTATACAGTTCATAGTGTTCATTAAGTAAGGTTGCAAAGTAGAGTGAGGTGAGGTGCCAGATTTTCCATTCAATTGATATTGAAATGATGTTTAATTTAAATAAGGTAATAGATAACGAAATCGAAGTTTGCGCGGTTTCCTGCACCAAGCAAGCGATCGCATGGGAGTGCCCCCACTACCCCCAGCGATGTCGGCACGACACGTCGCTTGTGGAACGGGGAGTCGTAAACAGTATCCCTTGCCCCCCCGGCCGCGGGCGGCGCTGGCGTTGCGCGGCATGCAATTTGCAGCCACGGTGCAGCGCGGTGCAACGGCGGGCGCACACACGCCAATTCACTTCGCTCCGGCATCGCAAGGCTGGCAGTTGAATTTCGTCCTGGCTTAAGCGTGGAGCCAAGCAGGCAGAGCACGCACATACAGGCAGCCGCCTTTCGCATCTCGCTCGCTAGTTGGCACTTGGTTCGTTGCGCGGTCTGCGTTTAGGTACAATACTCTCCTCGACCGATCTCGTGGCGAGTGCAAGTTGCACTTGCCGACAATAGCGTGCAGCAGCCGCTTGCATGCGAACAATCGCATACGAAGCGGACGCACGCATTCGCTGGAGGGCAGCAACTACTCCTGGAGCGTCCGATTTAGCCAACCAGTTGGTGCCGACGTCAATCTGGTCAAGTCGCGTGTGGTTTCGTGGTAAATTGTTGTCTAGGGACGGACACATTGCTCGCGGCGCGCTTCATAGAAAACTTTTGATCTAACCTGTTGCGCGCGTACTGCATCCGACGGCAATCGAGGATCGTGCCGGCGTCGTCGGCGGCGGCGGCAGCGGCAGCGGCAGCAGCAACAACAACCCACACCCACAACCTACATTGTGCTACACTGCGGTGAATGTGTGAAGTTTGCATCTGCGGCGTTCGTGTTACATGTGCATTAGTAGGTGCTGGCAGCGTCATCGCACCACGTGCCGACTGAAAGTTAAGTCAACAGGATCACCGAAAACAATTCGTTAATCTGCCCAGTGAACATTATCCATCGAAATGTCCGATTCACAATCTGATTACGACTCGAAGATGTCCGTGGTGAATGCATCTTCAACATCAACATCTCGCCGCACACCACCAAACTGCGCGCGTTGCCGCAATCATCGGCTTAAGATCCCACTCAAGAGCCATAAGCGCTTCTGCAAGTATCGCAACTGCAAATGTGAGAAATGCAAACTAACATTGGAGCGACAGCGCGTAATGGCAATGCAAACTGCATTACGACGAGCACAACATCAAGATGAACAAATGCTCAAAGGTGGTGGTTCATCCATAATCACATCAATAATGCCGAGAAGTCCTTCGCCAATCCCTCTCACGCATCTATCTCTCCATGCTGGCGAGAAAGGTAGCCCAGGAAGCGGCAGCGGCGGCGGTGGTGGTGGTGGACCGATAGAGCGAAGCATTGACTGTGATTCACCCGCCTCCTCCCAGTGTTCTACAACGCAAGCAACCTCCGAGAAAACCAACGGTGACATTGTTGCTATTTCCACAACGAACATTAAGTCAGTTGGTAAGTGGCAAAATAACTTTCATAAATTAAGTTTGTATTAGATTGCTCTCATATGCGCAAAAATTCAGACACTTCAATTAGTATCTCTCGCGCTTCGCCTGCATCCAGCAGTCAATAGTTTTGCGTCGGTTTGATAAGATAGCGGCATTTTTCACGGTCGATCGAGGAGCGTCTGATAAAAGTCTAGGCATGATAGCACGCTGAAAAATAATGCGGTTGCTCAGGAGGCAGGAGCGCAAGCTACGTGCTACCAAAATAACCAAGTCGCGGTTAAGGCGATGCTAGTTAAGTAGCTAACATAGTAACAGAAAAGTAATAATATCCAGCACAGCAAATGACTACCAAACACTCGGCGTGCTTTTCAAATTGCATATATTTGCACGCAAATTATTCTAACCCACACATTATACCCGCAATATGTTGCTGAGATTGTATGGACCACATTACATATTCAATTATGCAAAAGAAATTAATCAATGACTTAAATTAGCCGAGTTCAGCAGTAAATTCACGCATAGGAAATCAGTTGCTGGTTGAAAAAGGCAAGCCTGCGGTAAAATGAGTTACTTGACTTTTTTTTATCACACTTCCTAAGAGTCCAATTGACAAAAATCCCATGATTTGTCATAAGACCTCACATTCGCCACGATGTTCGCAGTGAACAGGTTTGCCCTCGCCACATTGATGGGCGGTCCAGGTTGTTAAATGGTCTTCTTCTTCACCCAGCAAACATGCACTGTGCGTGCGCGCTTTAGGTATTTCAATATTTTCGCATATTTACCACTGGCTGTGTGTAGAATCGCATAATTCCAATCCGTTCATTCACTCACATTGACGTCGGGTGTGAACTCAGTTTGGAGCAAAACCGCGAGCCTAAGTAAGTATTCACCAGATGAGTAGCAATGTCAGCGAACTTTTGGGCTCGTTACGGTGGTACTGCTGCAGATGTAAACAAATATTAAAATTGCTTCATTGCATTCAACACATAGAACATATAATGCATTGGAATTGTTTCTTTGAGGTTTAATGTTCATTATTTGCACAAAATATTGATACTCTTCCTAGTCGAAATCATTTACTGAAGGCCTTTTAGGATGGACATCGACGTGCAGAGGAAATTTATTCATTCTTTAAGAGGTATTTGTAGTCTTATTATCTACTAGAGAAAATGTAAAATGTTCTCATATTTCATCCACTTAGACCAAATATTTTTATATTATGTAAGGATCTGATATAAATCTCTACAAATATTACGTAATATCTTCATTTATCATTTTCAAATAGATGAGCCGCTTATGTTTTTTAACCTGGCTTTATATGAATGTTAACGAAAAATGAGCACATCTAAATTAATATTTTTATTTGTCTTCATAAATGGCACAAAGTCAATCCAAGTATGACACAAAGTTTTTCCCTGTGTTCCTGGTGCGCCCTTTCTAGGATGAGATTTTAATTCCTTGCTTTGTGCATCGCGCGACACAAACATTGCTTCGTTTTCTTCCGTCGTGCACGTTTCTCGTTTTCATCAAGTGTGCCGCTCAGCACGAGCAGACGTTTATCAACTGTAAAAAATTAATATTCTTGCTCGACGAGTATGAAATATGAAAAAATAACTAAACTGCGAAAAGGGAATTAAAACGTGGCCAACAAGCGGAGTAAAAGGCATGGAAATTTGAGAGAAGACCTTTTTATTGTTTAGGAAGCAGAAGGGTATCTCAAGATAAAAAGCAACTTTGAGGTGATCAATTCGAGTCTGAAAACTGTTTGATTCTCTACTCATCTACGGTTCTAATTTGACACAACGTAGACTTGTGTTGGAATGATTATTTAATATCTACGTGATATACCAGGCAATAGATTCTCATTAATCAGGTGAAATGTTAAATGTGTTATCTAAATTAGCTTTTGAGCACTGAGTACTCAAAGTATTCTCCTCGTTCTATGTATAATTTCAAAGATACTTGGAATACATTTTCATTAATTATTAATTACTTGTGTGAGAATACAACAATATTATTGTATACAATTGTAAAACACCATTGGAGCTGAAACGTTGATAATAATTTAATTGTGCACTATTTATCACAGACTAATTATAAGTTCTTAAAGGTTATCATCCCTCTTACTAAATCATGTTCAGTAATAATGAATCCACTTAGAGAATTCAATCAATCTGTATTTCCTCTGTCTATACTGAAAAATAATTGCATAATACAATAAAGTGATTTAATTAACTATCTTAATCCTAAGGTTTCCAGGAAGGAGTCAACTATTTGATAAACATCACATTTCAAACCATTAGAAGTGAGAATATTATGAAGAATGCTGTAAAAGAGCGACATTAAGCTTTATTCGTTTCTTTTTAATGAAGAACATTCCTCTAAGGTTTGGAAATCACGGATATTAAAAAATTTTAACTTTGGGTACATACAGATATTTGCGTATAAGCTTTTTGAATCTGGGAATTCAGTGTAAGCAAAATTTTGATAGTTATAGATCATAGTATTCATTGCATAAAAATCCTAATTCTAAAATCTAGTATTGAATTGTTGGTTCGTATATTAAATTCTAAATCGATAACTTGGGCAATTTATAAACAGAGCTGACTTGAATTGAAAGGAACAGATTCATCTCTTGTAGAAAAAACTCTCCCAATTTGTTGCACACATTGTTTCTTCTCCTACTTGTGCATTTACATCATTCCTGTTGCCCGGACATATTTTCTGCTATTACAAATGTAGTCGTGATTTGTTCTCGCGTTCAGTGCCTCGCATCACTCAAGCTTGTCGTCGTTGCGGATAAGATACGGTCACGTACAAGCCGTCTCAATCGCTTTCTGCGTTTCATTCAATATCCTGCAGGACACACCATGGCGAAGCCTGCACTCGGTTCTCACACACCGAGTTTATTTACATGCCGCGCACTTGCCGGGCGGGCATTAATTGAATCTTGTTGTTACAACAAAGTCACGTATTGTTTATTACTTAGCGAACTCTGCGCGCTTTTTGTTTATTTATAGAATAAGCTGTATGAGACCTATCGCAAGGCATGCTCATGACTCGTGCGTTTCTGCTCAAGCGTGAACCCATCATCCAGCAGGAGTAATTCGCCATCAATTTATTAAATTATCTGAGTTTTTGCTGACGCTGCGTCGCGCTGCCAGCCAACCTCGAAATTAAATCTAAGATTTCAATATATGGAATGACCCTCGTCATAGTGCGAGTAGGATGCAATGTAAATAAATATTGGGCTAAATTATAAACACCCTACTGTGTTCAGTCATCAGAGAGGTGTGAGAATGAAAAACGAGCTTTGGAAGCATGTGATAAGTGGGTATTAATGAAACTTTGAAAGCACAGATTTGTTTTTCTTCTGTTACGAGATGTGAGATTAAGATACAAAATAAGGCATCAATGAGACTAATTAATGGTGCCTTGGAACAATAAACCACTTTAATTACAGACAAGTTTGGTCTAAATAAAGAAACTATCGAATGACTTGCATTTCTTAGTTTTATGAAGGTGGTGACGAATTTTATTTTAGTAAACTCTAATTTATTGCAAATTTACTACTTTATTTTTGATCACTTCAATCGGCAATTAACACATGATCAACTCAATTTGTTCATCGTATTATCTTAATAGAATTTAGAGAATAAAATAAAACAGTTATTTTCTTAGATTAATATTGATACAACCCTGTTAACCTTTATTGCATACTGTGAATATGCGGGTTAATTCTCTCCAATGCCTTTTGGTGTGTGGCAATAATAAAAAAGGCAAAAGGTACGTGGCACCCTGTTGCCTGTAAGTTTCACTACTTCTAACGTCAGCACAAGTGGCAGGTCAGGCAACCCAATATGCGTATTGTTTGCGATCTCAGATTGCACGGCACTTGTGTGCGATTATTCCAAGGCAAGTCGTGAGAAGTTGAATAAATAATCTATGTCGGTTCAAAGTTATGAGTTAATAGTAGTTACTGTAATATTTTGACAGTTCTACTTGAATATTCACGCAAGTACTCTGGAATGCATGCACTTTGTGAAATTCTTACATGTTTCCAAATTTTGGACAGTGCTTAGTTGATTTTATTTTACTATTCTTGGATCAGATGCATACCAAATATTCCATCGCTATTGGAATGTAGCGATTTATTTTTGGGAATTAAAAATGCACACTTCCACTAAATTTAAATACTCATTGCTTCACAGTATGCGATATAACATACATACAACTCCCATATAAATAAATCTACCATTTTACTCCTGTTACCTACTGAGGAGTTTGAAATAATTTCAAGTTTACATAAAGCATTCAATAGGAAGGAAGACTGAAGATATCAATTAACGACGTTGTCTGTCCATCTAGAGTTGATTTCCTGCGATGTACATTTACCCGCGCACGACAGTGCACGTTACGAAAAAATGCAAGCTGTTTTTATTATTGTACTGAAGTCTGCTATGCTAAATATGCATCGACATAGCGTGTGCGTTTTGCTAAATTAACATGTCACAATATTTGACGTTTACAATTAGGTGGCAGCAGCAATTATTTCTAAATAAAATCAACTCGCTGCTGGCTTGCTTGTTTTCAATTCTGCAGGTATAGACAATTGCAGTAGGTGTCACTAATCTACTTAATTAGCTTAATTAGTGTTCATGACTTACATTGAATTTATGTTTTACTACTGCAAATTTCTACAATGCCATGGCCTAACTCAAGTGTAGTGATGTTGTTTATATGGTCATGGAATTTCCTCATGAATTCAATGACGTAATCAACATCTCTCAATGCCTCGGCTGTTTTAAAGCTATTTCTATGGTCACGCTAAATTACATCTTTTTCTTCATAGACAGACAAAGAGACTTATAAAATTGCACATTTTTCTGCATACAGATTAGTCTGGTGGTTAATATACAGTATTCGCATAAAATATAATTATATAAGGATGACTATAAAGGTTGGCAATTGAGACCAACAATTGTTTCAATCTCAAACAGGACTAATTAAAATTTATGAAAAGGAAAACTTATTTAATATTAGAATTTGCTACTGGTACATTTTATTCCTGATCGATGGATTCAACATCAAAAGTTTTGTCACAATTTTGCTTTTCTTATAACAAGAACAAACCAATTAAATTGTAAAACTTTGTTTTTGTGTTTTCTTCGAAGTCTATAATATATCGTCATAATCAATTATGGGGGCTGAAAATTAATGTAAAAAACATTCATTCATTTAACAAACTAAAATATTTTGCGATTGTTATCTATTTAAATTTGGTAATTTATTTGCTGTACTTTCTTATTTTCCTTATTAATTCACTAATTATTATTTAGTCATAAGCGACCTTACAAAATGATTAACATATTAGGTATAATAAGTAGTGATGGTATTTTACATATCAATAAGAGAGATTAAAATAACTTCCTACATTACTATTTATGAATGAATGGATAATTCTTTTTTGTCTTTACATACATTGTATACTTTCATAATAACGACCATAACAAGTTAACAAAGCAACTAACAAGGGAGCAAAATTAAGCATTGATTAAACCGTAATTTCGAATTCTTGCTACGTTTGTTGTTCCTTGAGAAATAATTGATTTTTCGTTACAACATGGAGAAATCATTTGAAAAGTAATTGGAATAGACTGCAAGCAAAATGGATGTTTACGAAATACGAAACAGAAAATGTTAAATACTGTAATTATTTGTAACAATCAAATTGAAAAAAATTATTGATAACACTGGAACAGCATATTTACGATCGATGACATTAACGGCACTAGACTAATTATGTCATATTTTTTTTTAATATTAGCGTTTGCCAATGTTTTGGTTCGATTTAATTTGGTTAGATTAGGTATTAAATTACAAGTTATAAAAATTATAAGTTATTAAAGTGAATTATTTTGAAGAAGTGCAGACGCTGATATGAACGTAAATTCCAAACAAATATACATTTGAAATGTAATGAAAATATATTTAGTATTCCAATTTTCTTGTCTTATTATCTTGATAAAATGACACTAAAATTCACTTAATATATCCCGAAGATATACGTTCAATTGAGTGAATTTTAGTGTTATAGTGAAATTTTATCAACATAATGAACACATTGTAACCATTATTAACGATTTCTTGTTTTATTTAGTTTTTGATACCGAATTTTTTAACCGAAATATTTAAACTCAATTTCGATTCATTTATGCGACTGCAGTAGTTCAAATCATTCGACTCTGGGTTGCGTGTGGCGAACTATTGAAGATAAACAAAATACGTTTTCACAGATTTCTTTATTCTATATTCACGAATTGTTATTAAATTCAACTAAAGCATCGTATTATAATTACGGAACTTATGAGACAATACATCAAATTGCAACCGAATATATGTATAGGCAGCAATCCGAAAATGTTATACAAATCCATATTAAGTAAGTGTTATAGTTAAGGCATAATAATAAGTTGGTAATGTAGGATTGTGGAATGGTGGAGAGTCAAGTAATAAATTAAGAATACCTTTAATACAATAAAGGTGTTTAAATTGTTTCTTAAAAACAATTTTGTTTCAAATTTGCAAATACCTTAATTTCCAAGAATTTGATGAAAACCATCATCTTCCTTTTTATATGAATATCTTCGTACCTTTTGTTGAACTAAAAAGAGAGTAATGTTTAACAAGTAGTGCGTTAATAAAATTATTTCTAGATAAAACAACCTATAACAACTAATATCCAGCCGAAACAATGTAAAATGATAACAAATTACTGGTTTGCATTATTTTATGAACTGTAAGCAATAAAGCAAAAAATTAGTTTTCTTTAAATTATTTTATTTCTTAGCATTTTCCAAAATGTGTGGCGTGTTTCTTTTTTCAATAAATCATTAAAGTTTTGGGGTAAATTTTAATAGATCGTTGTCGTCACTTGATTAAGTTAATAAATAGCTATAAGGTCTAATAAGAAATTAAGTCTATAGCAAGTAATGAACTACTTTATTGCGTTGTTATTATATTATTTGGATATCACGTGTACAAAAAATAATTTGAGTATGATATTGATGTAGATATCAACTACTACATAATGACCAATTTCCTCTTAAGAAAAGTTGAGTCAGCACCAGCGATTCTCAAAATGTGGCACTGTTCGACGCGCGTTCCAAATAGTCTGCTTTGAAATATATTAGCATAACCATCTTTTGGAATGTCGTTGAATGTGGTTGCGAACTGTTTAATATTCATTATGTAGATGAAACTAACTTACTTAATATTAATTTGTAACACGTTTTCGGCTTGTTGCCTTCGTCAGCATACTGAAGTAAGTGTTGTAGTTAAGTTTCATCTACCTATTAACCATCTTGTATTAAACTAATAAACGATTAATGTATAACAACATATGGCCACATGTTAGTGACAATATAAGAAGACTAAAACTAATAAATAAATCCCAATCTAAAATTTAAAAAAAAATCAACAACTCTGTCATACGAATTGCTCAATTATGAGTAAACAGGTTACTTGGCTTGTCGTCATTTCAGAGATGAATTACTGATACCTTAATCACCAGTAAGTTGAGCAGGCGACAATCTTGTTACCGGTCGATGACACGTCATCCTATAAAGTACCCGGGAAATTTGCCGGACCAATGGACTGTTATATCATTATATATCTATATGCTACCGGTGAAATGTGATTTGTTGTCGCTTAGAGAATATTGACATGCTATGTGTAATGCTTGTGGCTTTTGTCGTGCTACGGTAGAAAATCGATAAGGGGTATTGCGTTATCACACTAAGCAATTAGTTAGGATGTTGCCGTTGACGTCGGTCACGGATGATCTAATAGCTTGTTGTCTGTTACCCGGTTGCCTTTGTCTAGAAACACAAATATGCATTAGCTTGCATACAATGTGTCTGTTCGATTATGAGTCGATCGACATTCGATTTGCCTACTTCAAGAAGAATTGACATCCGCCAGGCCGAAAGCTATCCGAGTTCACAACTCGAGTCAACCTGACATAACCCTAAATTTCGTTTTGGCCAACCAACCAATCTTGCCCTGTCATTGTGTGCTTTAATAGGTATATTTAGAAGATAAGCAACTTTATGCGTTGCAAGCTAATTTGAGTATTTAATAAAAAAGACCGTTTAAAAATTAAAACAATAAGCGTGTTGACCTAATCTGATAGTGAACGCATGGTATAGATAAATATCAACACTGACGCTAGCACGTGTAGGCCGCCTCGCATAGATACAGGAATCGAATATTGTAATAATTGTTCTTTCAATAGACTAGCGTGCGAATTGGAACGAATATAATAACATCGATGCTCGGGAGCACTGCGCAATATCGCATTGCATCGCGTTCCATCGGCCAGAGTCCGTTGGCATTCGATGCCAAGTAGATAGCTAGTTTTTTCGGGCTTAGTGATAGGATACAGATTGCTCGACCATAGACAATCTATAAATTTATGGAGCACTTCGCTGACATGCATCAGCATTGCGCGCGTGGCGCCGACCGTTCTCAAACGCCTGGTGAACGTCATTCATGTTACGTGCATTCACATGGCACGTTCCCAAGGTCGTCGGTTGTTCGTGCCGTGCCGCGGCGCTATGCTCACTTTCAAGTTCAAGTGCAATGCGATTCTCTAGGTTAGGCCTGAAAAAACACGCAGTGCGATAACATTTCTTTTTGGAAATTTCAAGTTCAAGCTCACATTTCGCACACAGCAGACGCAATTACATACACGTTCAAGTTAATTACATATGTAGCGCCAGCAGTGGCAGTGATCCGACTCCAACTGCTTCATTATATGCGCATTTGCTCGACAGTTATAGAGCTCGCATTTTATTCAAATAATTGTTTGTCATGGGCACTTACAGGCTTGGTCTAAATCCAAATACTCAATGTCTGATCTCTGCAATGCACGCCGGATTGTCAATAGAATAAATTGTAGCTAAGTGTGCTAAATTAATAACCAACACGTGGCGCTTTTTCCTATAATTTTTTAAGCTAGGGCAATTATTACAAACGTTGAAACATTAATTGTCTGTTACATCTATTGCAATCAGACATAACATGTTTAATGGTCACCATTTACATTTTCCCGCTGCTAATTTAATTTCCTAGGTATTCTAGTATTCATGTTAACATGTTGCAAAATGCTGGTAAATTGACGTAGAAAAAATTAATTCAAATCAAATTTGTTCAACTAAATACGATAGAATAAATCAGATTGGTTCAGCTTGGTTCTTATCAGTGTGGATAGCAAGTACGCAATTAGTTTTCGAAAAAGTTTTGTTTATCTTCGTTACTTTATTAAAAACCTCACAAAAATCAAAAAGGTTGGATTACAGAGCAATAATCTTGTATGAAAATCAATTAATAATAGTTGGGTTCTAAATCTTTTATATCGATTTTTTATATTATTATACACCGTAGCAGTAATTTGATTGCCAACAAATTAAGAAACACGCCTCCGTGACATATTTCTGGCACACTTTATAACACCACATAATTGGTGATTGCGTAAGTATCTTTGTACCGTCCTAACGTGGAACTGAATTGATGTGTTCGTATTTAAGTGCACTTATTTTGTTCCCGGTGGATTTTCGATCCAAGCACGGATGGGAGATCATATATATAAATAGTCGGCACCGATGCGCTTCACTCGTTGGCTTACGAAATTTGTTGGCGTCACGGCAGATGCGGCGACAGGCGAATTGCAGGAACAGATAATAGCTTGTCAGCATTGTTAGATGTTGGGTTATAATTGGAGTAAAGATATTTGGGAGAAGATATTTATGCGCGACTGTTAATTATTTAATTATAATTAAAAGCGGTTTTTTTTCCTATTGTAGATACTTAATTTATATTTCAAGTTATTCAGATTGTTTATTACAATGAAGTTTAAATAGTAGTAAAGTTGAAGAATGACATCGTAACTCCTTGCCTTCTTCACTCTTTTGAGATTAATTTTGCTATGGTCTGTGGGTAACATTTGGGTAAGTGCTGCCGCCTTGGGCTTTCTTTTTTGCGAAGTTGAGGTTGAAGAGTAATGGTAAAAAGAGGTATGAGAGGATCTTGATTATTAGTGAAACGAACCGTTTGTGTTTTGACTCTATTTTTCGCTGCCTCTGTTGTACTGGTTGATCACGTGGTAGCTAGTAGTGTTCGCGAGTGTCCGGTTTTTGGATCTCGCCCTGTACTAGCGGCTCATTCGTAAATAGATCATTGTGTTGAGCGGGCATAGATTCTGGGCACCGTATGGAAATAACACCATGTGGCAGCACGCGTGTGTTTCTCGTCTCAGGACCAGCTCCTTAATAATCTTTTAATTGCTTGTCGCTTGTGCGACAGAATCTCGCCACCATTCAACACTAGAATATTTAGTTTACGACCGTCAGTGGCATTTTACTTTATCTACGTTGGTTGACCTGGCGTGCCGATCTGCACCAATCCGTCTGTTCAAACCAAGCTGAAGAACGCGGCGAGCGTTCTGCAAGACGCTTCAGCTCAGTAGTATATTTTATTTCCAAAAAGCTAAGAAACAGCTACCACAGGGTGCAAAGTAATAATGTGTTAGCATCTCTGTTATTAAGTTTGGAATCTACTTAACACTTTATAAAACTAGTTTGCTGAGGTTTTCAAGTGTTGCAAATGCTCTTCGAGGTAGAGCAAAACGTAACTGGAATATATAATATTTCCAGCTTTTAATATTTGTCGTATCTCTATCCAATTCGCAATAAATTATTGATCTTATAAAATTCGATTTGATTTTTAACCAGATTAGACCTCTCGGTGCTAAGGACTGCTTCATAGTTGCCCTAAGTTAAGATCGATACTTGCCATTGTGGGGATTTTTGGTTTTAGAACTGATTATGCAAGAGTATTGCATCAAAATTTTTCTTCCAACACCGCATTGAATTGATATGTTTGGATTCAAGTACACTTGTTCCTGCCGGATTTTTGCTTTTAGCACGCATTCAGAAGCGCCATATCTACACAATAGGGTTCTGAGTATTGTTGAGTGTAGTCACGAAGTGATTAAGATGCATTATGTTGAAAAATTGCACTGTAACACTTACTTAAAATTGATTTGTAAAACGTGTAAAAAATGACATAACCAACAACTTTGCATCTTAATTCAGATCTTAACAGCTTAATTATATAATACCGTTATACATTATACATATTATTCCTCCTAGTTGTACAGTGTTATTTTAGCTCGCATGTGTAAATTGTAGTTATTGCACTAATACTGTATGCTTTTTATTCACATGCGGAATTTAAATGTACATCATAACTTTGCAGTGAATGGCACAAATGTTATAGAAAATATATAAATATTTTCCATGCATGTTTTAATGTCAGTGTTGACTGCATTAATGTTCGCCGAGCTCGCGTGTGTCGCGTTATTGGTGTCCGTTCCGTTGTTCCTTTGCGGTTTGCGATCGCTTACCGAACACGTTCGTTTGCAGCTTGTTTACTATTATTATTGCCTACCGCCGTCTTGCAATGTTACCTACTGCTACATTTTATGTGTACCGCCACTTTATCGGAGTTGTGAGATCAAATTCAATTTAGTTGCGACATACTGTATGTGTTTGTACAGTCGTCATAACCGAGTTTGAAACAAACTACCATACGAACGGACATCGTTGAGGTTATGTTATATATGTATGACATCTTTTACTAAATGCACAATTTAAATTCGCATTGTTTTATGAGGAGAAGTGTGAACAAGGACTCTCATGTTTTGTTATCTCTGAAATTGTTTTCATTGCATGAGGATAAAATTCAGTATCTACGCATTCCTGCAAATGCAGTTGTATTCTGGCTTGGTCTTTTGCAAGGCTACATCAAGTTGAGACTTGCTTGGAAGAAGACGAATTTTACGGTCGCAATGGCCTTCGTGTCGGGTTTTGACAGAGGTATTTGTGAAAGCGCAAAGATACACTTCCCTTCGTGCAGACAAACTCACACAGTTGCGTATATGCCAATTTCTTCAAATTTAAATATTTGTCTAACTTATCCACCCATTAATATTTGTGTTCCTCAAAGTTCCCAGGAAACGTGTAGTCGTCAGTTACAAGAAACGCGAACAAAACACAAGTAAACGATACGACTAGCTACCTGCAACGAAAATATCGACCGGGTTGTTATTAGTACTATTGTTGTTCGTTTCTTGGTGCAAGCACTTTGTTAAATGGTTAGCGATTCATAGTACGTCGACTTGCAAAATATGCGATAATCAGCGGTAGCTTATTTGCCTCAAACAATTCGCTACCGTTTTGCAACGGCTGCCAGCCAAAGGAAGTCACATTCAAATCTGTTGATTGCCAAGTGCCATATCGTGTGCAAACATAACATTCAAGGTTGTACAAATTGGGAGAAATCCTGTATCGCAGGATTATAAATTATGACTCTGGTGACACCAATAGTGCATTATCGGAGTCATCTCAAAGGTCAAAAATAACTGAAATATAAATAAATGTATTCATAATTTATGCAAAACCCATTTCCAACTTCATCTTATCTTTTTCCTTCGGTACGTGGCGCGGCGAGTCAGATCATATAAACCCGGCTGGATCATAATTTCAAATAATAGATTTAACTTACAAAAATCATAAATAAAATACAACCCATTCGGATTTCAGTATCGTATAAAACGATTGTTTTATTACAATATAGCAAAGTTTTATCTAAAGATTTATAATCTTAATCAGTTTTGTTTGTGAATGAAATAACCATATTTTTGCAACAATTTTCATCCACAGCTCTACTCATCTACTACTCTTCACAAATATGACCATATTTTATGCCGCTACGATTTATCAACCTGCTTGCTAAAACAATACGCAATAGCATAATTCAAAAATCATTTGCGGCAAGAAATCTTCCATAATAAATGTGTTAATACTCAGAAGCGCTTAGCTAGCTTCTCTCTTCATTAAATATTAAGACAATAAAAAGTAATGTATTTGCAAAGCATTAAAACGGTATGAGTTAAAATTGGGTCAGCGATCTTTTTGATGACATCCGAGTTGGTTTATCAACATCAACCCAAAAATGAAATGTCCTGACAAGGGACAAGAAGATGTGAGACTGCACGGTTAGCGGTAATTGGCAGCGACGTGTATTACATGTGCTCATCGTCGGCAATGGATATATAAACTATAATTTTCAAAAATAAGAAACCAGTTTATAACTGTATCTGCTATAACCTTGAACATATTGTTGATGGTAGGGTTATATTTGGTCTATATTCGGAAATCCTGTGCTTCACTTTTTTTAATCTGCTGCGGTTGCAATCCTGCAATTATTATCTCTCTAATTTGCTAGTCAACAGGAAATATGGTTCCATTGTAGCAAATATAACTAGATTACAATTATTCCTAAACAACATTCACTTGTTTGAAAAGTGTGATTTAATTATAAGCAATAGTATAATCAACATTATATAGTTAGCGGTATTGGTACGAAGAACATGGCAGAAGACACTAGCTCGTCAACGTCTCTTCTACCTCATTACTGTCATGCCATCTGCTCGCTTCTTTTTACAACATTAATTAACACATTTTTGACGAACAATTTAATGTGCAATATCTATGACTTTATTTTAAATTCAGATATTAATTTTGCTCTTTCGGAATTACCCAGTAAATATGAAACATTTAGCAATTCTTCACCTAAATATTCCATGTTCCTTTAAAATACGAAATCATCAAACATACATATCTTTGAATCATCGTCTTTTTCTGTTATGTCAACTTTAATATTATATTAAACAACTTTCCCTTGTTTCAAAATGCACAAATAATTAACACCAATGCGAATTAAAAGCAAATGATCGAATCAATATTTTATAATTATATTCAGCTCGAATATGATAAAAGTAGACCACACAATTGACCAATTTATCGCTACAGATTGCAATTGTGTATTACTGGTAAAATGCGAAACAATGGTCCACAATTCAGCAGTAAGCAATAAAATAATTATTAATTTACACTCCAGCCGAACGGATAAGAATGAATAGTTTATAAAATTTATATGTTTATTCATGACGCAAATATGGAGCAACGTTTTTGCAACCGCGTGTTGATATACAAATTAATTCCGATTGGAATTATCTGTTATCAATTGCCAGTGATGACTTAACCGACGTATTGCCATCTAATGGCATTAAAGTCTACGAGGTTGATCAGAACGTGACGTCTTCCTCTTTCTGGTTGTCGATCGACTTGTACTCGCTTTTGATAAGTGTCGAGCGATCAGCTAACAATCCAGCTTAGCCAATAAAGGATGCGCTTATCTTAAGCGATGTTCAGCTTATTTAAAAATGTTGTTATCGCTTTATTAAGTCATATCTACGATGGGATTTGCTCTCAGATAATTGAATATAATCTGAGGATAAGGAACACAAATCGATAAGGTTAAATGTAGAAAGTGTAGGAAAAATGTCGATTTGGGATTACAGCAAGATATAATAACAATTTCAATTAAAATTAGCTTAAATTCTAGTTTCAATTTACATTAACAAACTAAGAAGTTGCTAGTGTGTTAGACATTTTCCCTACCCTACTACGGTTATGCCATCTTTTGATTTCTTACCACGCTAATTTTCATTTTTCAAATAAAAATTGTGTTTGTATTTGAGCATTTGTATGTTTTCTTTGATGTTTGTATATTTATTGTTGCATTTTAATATTGGTAAAGTTGTGTTGTTATTCTCTACGTTCTATTTGGCAGTTGGCAGTTAATTATCTGATATCTACGGCTTTCTTCAAAAATCAGATATTTAGCCTCTTTTGGAATTAATTTGAATAGTTGCTCAGTGAAAATATAACATACAACCGTTCATCCTTTTTCATACATTAGCTCCGATTTTTCTAAAATCATCATTGTTAGATACTGAAAGAAATTTATTTCTAGTCACATGTAAAGTAGCATGCGCAATTACTTTCTGATGAGTGGAAATTGTTGTAGCGCGCAATAAGGACATAAAGTCGATAAATAAATAATGCATAATTGTTCAGCTCTCCGTGATTGACAAGCCTCGTTTTATGAAACCATAAAAAGCAACACAGCTCAAATTGATTTAATGTTTAAATGTGTTCAAAATTGAAATAAAATTTATTTCACTTCAGCTTTCAAATAGCACGATGAAAATTTATGGCATACATGCTACATACTACATACTCGGGATACTCCAACCCTATATATTTATTTAACTACTGATGCTGGGCAAGGAGGACAATCGCACAAATCGATATCCGAATTATATTTGCGCGAGGTGTACTTTAAAAGTGTGCTCTTCTTTGGTGGTTATGACTTCTTTGCTCTCGGGGCGCTCTTGCATTCCACGTTTTATTATTGGCTCATTAGCGTTATTATTGTTCATGATAGTTTTCACTATAAATAACTCAATGTTGGACATTTAGTGCGACGCGCGCACTGCTTTTGAAGAGTTACAACCAGTCACAAGTTTGCGTGTACATGAAGCAGCGCCATTTGCAGGGCTCACCATACGTGCATTATTAGACATATGTATGATAGGACGATAAAAACATAAATGGCGTCGATAATCGATTAGTTATTGCCAGTCATTAAAAGTTTCTCCAAAATTTAACTAATTTTACGACCTGCGATTTGTAAAGACATCTTACGCACATTGAATCATTTAGGAATGTACTTGAATATAATTCAGCTTTAAAATGTAATCATTATTTCTGGTTGCTTTATTTAAATACCCAGAGATTTACAACATGACTTGCATCATTAATTCCGACACGCAACCGAATCCGGCCTCATCTTTCAAGTGCACGGAGACAACTGTCATATTCTGCTTGTTTTTCTTGTTCTGCGTTCTTCATTACTATCAAGGAGTTCTGGTTTCTATAATGTTGGCGGATGCATTTTGCGGTCGTGACGATTCGATCCGCACGAGCACCAAATACCAATATGCGACTTGGCCTGCAATTGTCCATCAATCCGCAAACGAACATTGACTTATTTCGTAATAGTGTTCAACTTCATTAATTCAGCGACGAGTGCTTTCATTTTTCGCCTGCCGAATATTCGCTTTGCATAAATAAGTTGTAGATTTCGAATATTAACTAACTGTAACAATCGTTGGTTCGAACTTTATAATCCTGTGGCTCTTGGCGCCATCTATATTGCACATCATGGAGTTGTGCTGGTCGTATTTTATCCTTTTTGTCAGGGTGCAATACAATTCAGTTTTTTCTCTCTATGAAATGCTCGTTTCTGGCATATATTAAACACGTACTTTTTATGCGAAAATATCATGAAATGTCTTCGTCATAAAATGTGGAAATAATTGCACTCCGGGTGCGTCGTCGAGTAACATACGCGTTATAAAATCGTCAACGGTGCAGCGAAACACATCATTGACATTCGCGTGGCACGAGCGTGTGGGCGTCTCTTCTCGGCTTCCTGAAACGCATCCTAAAACGGCTCGCTTGTCGTAAACCTTCGAAATGCTTCGGAATACGAGAAGGAACGTACGATGCGTACATTTGGCCGTAAATTTATTTGCATCTCGCGATTCCGCGCTACATCGTCAAGTACGTCCCAGGCGCACATTACATGCCGGATGCCGACGACTGCGAATATGCAAAAACGGCGTGTGCGCGCGCCAAACGCAGGAACAATCTGACAATTGTCTGTGTCGCGGCAATAAAGTTTTAATTGGAATTCATTGTGTTTGTATATTCCTACATTTAACCCGTTCGTATGGTACATCTTCGGCCGCCGTATTTAGCCACGTCATAAGTTATAAAATTCAACCAATGTGGATTTAAGAATTGTAAGGGTGAAAAGTCAAATATGAGGGGAGTTGGCTTCGGGCTGTGAGTGAGACAAAATTGACAAGACTCAAGCCACGCATCACTCACCCAATAGGTTTTCTGTCAATTATTACAGCCTGGAATTATATGTGTACCGATGCACATGTCGTAATTAGCATATCTCAAGCTTTTAATTAGTAAATCTCATTTAGCCAGTGGAATGAACATAAAATGTTTACATACGAGCAACTTGCAGTTACCTGTATTGATGTCTTCATTCATCGTTGTCTTCTGCGCTTCCTACATCATAGCGTGATAATAATGCTCAACATTAAGGCGTTGATGGGCCCGGTGCTTGATGACTTTCTTTGTCACCTGGCGCCATTTCGACGTTGGCTGTAAGTGTTCGTCTTTGGCGCAGGGCGTGCAATGGAGCACATTACATGTGTTAGCGTGGAATAAAGATTATCCTTCACCGAGCGCAGCAGAAAGTGGGAAATGGAATATTTATAAGGTTGAAGATGTGCACCCAACGCCGCGGCTGGCGACAATGACAGGTATTGGTTTACGAGCGTACGGAAATTCCACTGCGATTTGGTAAATTTGAAAAGTTTACTGCTTGTCAAGTTGCATTTCAATGACGTTTGTTCAGTTGCTTTTATTTAACGCATAATTCATAATTCGCATAATCCGTTTACTTTGTTGTCTAAACTAAAGCAAAGTTGAGATTAGTCGGAAATATCTCGCAAATTTTTAAGTGTCTTTCAAAGAAAATCACATGGCACCCCCCAGACAGACAGACAGCCAGCTAGCTCTTTGGCTTGCACTGATATGGCTTGCGCAGACGCTTTAATTTACGACCTGATCGTCCCTTTCAGTTTTATTGCAGTTTTTACGATTTTGCGAGTTAAATATTAATATCTAGTTATTATTTCTGTTATTCATCTTGGAAGCATTCAAGCCTGCAGTCGGAAGAAGCAAAGGCAAAGGATTAAAACAAGCTGGAAACATATAAATTTAGACAAAGGTGTTGCCTACATTCATTTGCCGTTCATCTCGTTTAATGTCACTTCTTTGAGACTTGAGTCATGGCGTCGTTAAAATATTGTGCTGTTATTCAATGTGCAGCACAATAAACATTTCTTTACAGACGCAGCCATCACGCAAACATGCAACAAAATGATATTGAGCATTGCAAAAGTAAAACTGTTTAAATTAATGCAAGATACTATAAACACATTATGTGCTGCTCTTGGCATAATAACGAGGTTGCACTATTCAATACCTTGGAGTATCTTTGATTAGTTTTGTTGCGCGGATTGTAATTTATGTTTTTTTTTTTTTTTTTGGATTGGGGCTATTGTGATTATAATTGCACCGTGCATATATCGGAATGAAAAGCGTTTAACCCCTTAAATAATAAAATATTCTTTATAGAAATAAATTTTGTACGGCGCCGTTTGATTTACGATTGTAGGCATAAAACGACGCGTTTTATTATGCCTACACGTCGTCTTTCTATGCAGCGTAGAGTCGTCTATTGTGTGCGGGCATTCAAGACAAGAATAATGCATGTAATGCAACTACGTACAATACAATATAATAGATATGAGGCACATTGCAAGATGGAAGAGTGCTTCCTTCAGACGCCTATCTTGTAAATTTACTTGCTGGGATTTTATGTGTGGAGATGTCGCTCGCATTAGTTTCAAAACAAGAGCGTTAGTTTATTAATATTTGCAGAAAAGTGGAATAAATTTTGCTATATTTTGTGCTTCAATGGAACATTACTTATTGAGAGAATTTATGAGTTTATATTGCGGTGATAATATGCGAACCTTCACCCGAAATTTCCTTAGGTGTCTAAATTATCATTCTTTTCGGACTTCATTCGAGTGACTCCGTTCTTGAGTAAATTCAATACTTTATGACCTGCTGTAGCTACGCCTGATATTGCACGCGGCGCCGTTGACAAACTTTGGCATAAGTGAATCGTCGAACTTGTATAATAGTTTGGACTCCCAGGCAAATGATTTATAAAGACTTTTCCCAAATGCAAAGTAGGCTTTAAAATCATATTTATCTAGACATTTACTGAATTAATCCATTTCTAGTTAATTTTTACTAAGTTTATGACATTTAATGTCATTTTTGTCTTGTCAATAAGATGTTTGGCAACACTATCTTTAGATGGCAATATTTACTTTTAAACAACCCCTATATTCATCCCACTCTGCATTTCACTAAGAATTATTTACCCGCCGATCGTGGTGCATAACACTCTCATATGAAGTGTTCTCATGGATGCATCAAATCTCGCTCTAGTGTCTAGGCTAGTGTAACAGAGACTTGTTCAACAATTCACACCTTGCCCTAGACAGGCACTCTTGTAGGACATCCCTTCATCTATTAGCACCCTATCCCATATTTGTGCGCTCTCCACAGTCACATTCCACTGCCAAGCGTTTCAATTTGCATTCAACAATCAAAGGATAACCAGACCCCGTTTTCTATTCATGCTAACATATCAAAGCGCGTCCTAATAGGATTACTGGCTCGATAGTAATCCTAGTATACATGATTTGAAGTTCATTCAATTCTTTACTATTTGCAAGTATTTCACTCGTGGTAAAGCTGATTAATGCTTTAATCAATATTAATCTCACGCACGAGTCGAGTCTGCATTTAATTAATTATAGCTTTAATGTATTTCTTGATTTGCGAGTCCAAGTTACAATAGTATAATAACATTGTTATTGCAAGTAATCACGTCGCTCCCAAATATGGGGGGACTTCTAGTATGTAGTAGTATTGTTGCTTTTATAATCGATAATTACTGGCAGGTAGTACGTTTTATCATTTTACTATTTCAAAATTAAATACAGCTAATATCAGTCGTTAAAAATGTTGTATTAAATTAATAAGTTGAAAAGCGTTTAATAAATTACGGCGCCTACATGTGACGGGACGCATCGTAGGTATGTTGTGCATATGCCATTAAGCATGTCGAATCGTTAATATAATAATTAATTGTACAATTAATTTTGCGTTTGTTTATTATCATGCGCCATTGTTCAAAACGTAATTAAAGAGAATGGTAATGTCTGGGAACATACATTTTAATAATGAAATGGTCCCAAAAGCGTGATGGATTGGGAAAAAAATCAAAAAATAAAAAATAAAAACTTCAACACAAATTAGTTTCAAGATAATGTTTTATTAGATTTTTTCGGTATGCATTTCATTATAACATGTGTCAAGCAAAGTGGACTTGTCAGTTTTGGTGGTATTTAATTAAGTGATAATTTACTGCAAAGTATAATTTTAAAAATTAAATACCATTCTATATTGATTTTTGAAAATTCCTTAATGAGTTTAATCACGAAAATTTAGTTCTGCTATTTATTTATTACTTCTTTGTAGTAAAGCTGGTTAAGTGAGTTGTATCTATTTGAAGTGAGATAGCGCTTTAGGATAATGTCAAAATAAATGACATGGCAATTTTGTTTCTTAAACTTATTATCCAGTAATTTGGAACAAATTAAATTGTGTTCATTTAAAATTCAGACACTTATCTCATCATTGCATTTTGAGTATTATTTATTTATTTACATGAAATCGTCATTTTTCTTACTTCACACTGTTTTCCTCTGCAGTTCTCTTCTTTATTTTATTGACTCTGCATTGCTGGGATACAGAAATTTTAATGCGACCAGAGACATCGTTAAGTTTTCTCCTCTCTTCTCGCCTCCGCCGCAACAACCCATTGCAATGGCACTAACTAAAACAGTGATTACTTAGTTGTTATTGCACTCTGCGGACACGTTTTCTAATGTCACGTAAAATTTGTCGTCTGTCTGCAATTTCACCGTCCACACGTATTTTCCTGACATGACTGACAATCTCGTGACATCTCCATCCATTCCTATACGAACGAAAAGAAAGATAACACGAATGTGACTTTTAACATTTATCGTGCTTTGCCTGTTTTCTTTTAATCTGTAGTTGGTTGCTTGATACACACTCGTCTCCTCTAAAGCCACCCAGCGCGAATCAGACCGAATGTAATTTTTCAGTGTTTGGGCCCCAATGAAAATTAGAGCTATATTGTAACCGAAATCAAATTATCCTTCACTTTTATGCATTTACACCGCGTTAACATTGGTGATTGCATTGGTTTTCACATTGGCCAGCGTGTGATGTAATTGAATAAAACGCGTTCGTGCGTAGTGTTAGGGGGGGCGCCCTCGTCGTCGACTGTTTGATGGCGATGTAAATTGACGCGAGCCGAAAATCCTTGTATATTGTATACGCCACACTTATTAATAATTCATATCCGCGTGCCGGGCGATAGTTGCGAAATTAGTCGGTTCATACGTTGCTAAATACTTTCATCTACATGATAAGTTCATTTAATCGTTGAGGAATTGATTTTGGACAAAACTAAAGTGGCTGCGACATCATAACATCGTCTTTACTATCACGAAATATCTTATGATTCATAACACATCATTATGATCCGGATTATTTTGTGCAGTTGAAGGTTTAATTTGCAACGTAGGGTGTTGTGTTCGTGTTGCAAACTGCATACAATTAAACGCACGCAACACTTCATTACACGACACGCATTCTGGCCGCATAACTGTAACTCTGTAACCGAAATACGATTAGGCATACGCGAGTGTGCGTTGGTTCGATTAATTAGCACGGATATTCAGGGCAAATGTATCAAAGCTTCATTATGGACAATGTAAATAATGTATCTTGTTGCGCAAAACATGGTTAATATTATTAGTACCACATTTGATACTTTCCAAAATTGGTTGCAGAAAACTCATTGCACATTGTCGTAGAGAATTTTTTTTTCTTTTAACTGTTGACATGTACGCTTCAGGGTATAAGCCCCATGGCAGTTTTTCCTGTGTAGAGAACTTAAAGATATATAAGGTTATCTCTATGACGAGGTTAGCATTTGTTGTTATATATTTTAAGGTAGCATATGGCTGAACCACATCGCGACCGTGTCTTGTAAGTTAAGTGAAAATTTGGCGATCCAGCTAAATCATATAATTTAAATAGGCACTATCATGACCTCTGGTAATATTGTTCCTCACTATTTATCAACAATAATAAATTGTTAAAAATAAAACGCCATAGGGTCGTATGTTTTTTTTTTTATGGCATATGGTAATATTTTGGGTGACATTGATATTACAATGTGAATATAGCTGCAAAAGTTAATCCACTGATTCACATCAAAAGTGAAGTTGAATAAGCATAAGTCATATAAACCGATGTACGAGTGTTTATATTTTTAAGCTTTTTATTCAATTAGTTAATTCAATAATAGCAAAAATAGCTAATTAAATGATTATTATTGCTATGATATCTAGTGACAAAATACCTACAAAATTTCTGTCAGTTGCGAACGATACCATTTTCTATTAGAAACTGAGAATGATGGCTTTACAATAGCATTTTATATAATTGAATTTCCAAGCTTATTATCTGGGTGAGATGATGTAAGATTTAATTTTCACTGTGGTCTATTTTATTTATAAGAAAACATTGTTCCATCAAATTGCAAAATACCTTTTAAATTGCCTGATTTTTATTCCTGCAAACTTAATTAGGGAAGAATTTAATAAGCTATTACTAAATCCAGCACAGCATTGTTTTTTATTCTTCTCGATATATACTAGTTTCGATAGTACCAGTCTCAGTCTCTCAATTGCTATCCTATTTAATCTTGTACTTGTTTAGCACATTGTAATGGCACTGCTAGTCGATGAAGGTAAGTATTTATTATCACCGAAGAGGTGCTCTTCGTCCAATGAGCGTTCGAAGAGAAATCGACATAGCGGTTTGCTACGATGACTCCTCCTGCGGTGCATCTGCCTTGCAAGCAGCAGGCACACACTCCACCTTGTGCCACGATAATTAATGATGCCAATGTCGATAAGCCTACCTCTTTCTTTCAATTGGATGGCGGGCAAAGCACCTGCACATTGCGGCGATATAAATTACACGCTCCATGAAAGGGAGCTTTTTATGACTTTCTTTGTTCTAATTACATATTGCTACATACGAGGTGGTTTTTAGGCTAATGGTCTATTTTTCATTGCAGTTTATACTGATCTGTTGGAGGATTGTCAGCGGCTCTTGGAGAAGTTCAGATATCCATGGGAGATGATGCCTTTGATGTATGCGATATTGAAGGATTCCAATGGTGATTTGGAAGAAGCGACAAAACGTATCGACGACGGTATGTTAGCATTTTATTTACATCATACATACGTATTATGCGTACATTTACTACTTGTCTTGTTGCAATTTAATCTCTTTCAATTTAGGCAAACGCGTGGTGATTGAATATTCAAGAATTTACAACCTCAACATGTATGACGGCGTCGAACTGCGAAACTCCTCGCGTCAGTATGGATGATTAAAAACATAATTACTTTCTTTTGCTACCTCCTGTCTCCGTACAATCATGTCTAGCTTCACGTCCCATCGGTACTAGTTTGCTTCCCAAGTGCATAGAACACCCCCACTTCAATTTGTCAAATCCTGAGTTGTCCTCGCTGTTGCTTTGATTTATCTCACTTGATTCCGTTGGCTGCTACTTAATTTCCTCTTAATTCTCGACTACACGGCGATTTGCAGGACAAGTTTAATTTATGCACGGTATTTTCTTTTCTGTTTATGTTTTATTCTACTTGGTGTCTCTCGATCTTGCTAAACGTGGCGTGCACGTGCTATAGACAGCAAGAACCGAGAACGAAGACGGAGCTTCAATGGATCGATGATCAGTTCTACTGTTAATGAGATGTAATCAAGCTCCCGATTTCGAATTCCTTGCTTCATTTGCTTACCATATGTAGAGGAAGAGACAAATTAGAATTAGCTACGTTCAAAACGCGTTACAATCAAAATTAATTAGTGAAGATTATCACAGCAGCTTTATTATTGTTATTTATGTTCTTTGCCGTATTATTAGAATTAGTAATTGTAATAAGTTTTATTCATCCTTTAAATGCTATATGATTTATATTTCGCCTTGTTTATCCCTTCCTTACCCCAATAGAAGCGTAATTATCTATGGTACAAAAATTACGGATCAATAACACACCACGTTTCAAAATTATTTGATCACTCATGCAGTGGAACTGATCGTTGGAGTTGCGAGCGCAGCAGTATTACATAAGAATAAACCAAGAAGACTGCAACTTCATAGTGATGTGATTTGTGGTGTGGATATGAAGATTGAGAACATATGAAGACTGCTAGATAAGATTTGAAATAAGAAGAAATATGTACAAATTAATATGAGTTTATATGATCAATTGAACTATAACAGTTTCATTGTGGATTGAATTGTCAAGTCATGCATGTTGTGAAATGTTGCAAGTCAATAGTTATTGCATTTGAATTCTGATTGTACATGTTGTGGAAAAATGACGAGGTAAGTTAAATCATATTAGGAAAGTGGTGGTATAAAGTGAAATTACTAATTTACATTTGCATCTTTAAAATGATGACAGATGTGTGGATTTTTTTCGGATAACATCACTTTATTCCTATAACACAAAAGTCATAGAGAATATTTTATTTGGTAAATGCAAATGAGGTATAATTAAATTGGGTATATATAATATTCCCTAATTGGACAATGAGGCGGTGATGGGTGGTTAGGTTGATTCATCGTTGGGGTGGAAATGGTGGTCGGTCGGTCGGTCTCTTGCCAATAAGGAGGTCATATTTGAACAACAAAACAAGTGCTTTTATTACTTCCATATGTCATTCAAAAATTTCAACTTTTACTACTCTTATTTCGACAAATACCTGAACTACCACTCTTCTTACCGTCTCGACACAAAAAATATAACCGCCAAGACTCCACCTGGACTTCGCACAATCACGTAAAATAATTTCAAATTAAAATTGGATGGATATCTTTTCGGCGCATTTACCAAAATTACGGATTGTAGGCCAATTTGTTATAATTATTACTAAACTTGAACTTGAATACATTTCCATGTTCCATTATTTATCAGCTAGTATGTGTTAATGGACTAGATAAGTAGATTAGTCGGTTTTCAAATTACAATGTCATGCACGTATCGCGGTTTGACAACACTTTGGTCTAGGTCGGTGATAACGCGTTGCGCTGAGATATCAGACAACAGGAAACCAAAAAATGGTCAAGTTTTATCATTCTGAAGCATTCTCTCTATCTAATCTATGAAGGCGGTGTAATATGAAGGGATTAAAGTTGAGAGGGCACTGAAGGCACTTTCTAATTTAGTTTTCGATTCCAACCATCACCAGCATAATTGCTTTTTGAACCAAAACATGTTCAATCCTATTAATATTATGTTTCGAATATCTTACTCTGTTATTTTTCAAGCCGATTATATGAGTTATGGGCGATTAAAAGTAACACTAAATATATGTGTAACATATACGCGTTGTCGTCGAACCGACGCGATTCATCTTTGTATCCTTCCGCGGGCTGCACTAAAAATATTATACCCTTTTGCATTTATGGTCAGCCGTAAATTATGAGTTTTAACGATTTTCGGTTTCATGCCGAGGCGTTCGGAAAACATTTCCACTGGAGCTGAGGGGATAAACGCGTGCGAACGTTTGATAAAAATGCAACGATGCTTGCGAGAACGATTTCTTTGCATTTAATACCGTTTTAGCGCTCCGTTTACATCCCTGCAAGTGGCGATGATCAATAAACTTGTATTTTATTAATTACTCGGCACATAGCAACATAACAACCGGACACTTGGCAGCTTCAATATGATTGCCAGCAGATTGGTGCGATTTATGATGAGGCATCGCAAATCTCTGCCTAAATTCGAAGTGGAGCTGATTTAAATAATTCAGGTGGCTAGGAGAAGCAATAAAGTACGCTTCGCGCTCGAACTATAGCAAATAAGTACAATGAAACTCTCGGGAAAAAAAGCACGCGTGTATCGGACTTGCAGCTTTTAACGATGTATGAAATGTTAATTTTCCCAATAAATTGCAACAAGTTATGAGCGTCCGTCCGTCCACTCTGGTACGACTTGCCGTCTTGTGCGTGACGAGCGAATAATAATATTCCTCGACTGCGCGCACATTTATTCGGTGTCGCGATTTACGATTGACTATTTTCTACTCGTTGCATTTGAACAACTATTGCAATTGGCAGCGCGCTCGCATTGTGCTACGGAAAGTTGCTACCATTTTACACATTACATTACGCCTTCATTTCTAAATACAGCGTCAACATTTTTGCTAAATATATATATCGGAACGCATACATCGTGCTGAAATCCACCCTGCGTGTGCATTGTGACACTCACACTGTGGGTAGAGTGTCGGAATGCATTCTGCAAACAGCGATAGTAAAACATGAATTCGCGTACGTTGTATAATGTAGTCGCATTTTATTTCAAACACGGCCTGCTGCGCTGAAGAAAATCAAACAGCATCCGTGCCAATGTGTTCTGCTTCCTGTGGGTGCGAAAGTCGTATTTCAACTTTGATTGCTTCTGTATATTAGTCTCAAACGCCTCGACGAAGTACACGCAATAACATAAATGAAGTGGCGAGGCGCTATGGTAAACGATGTGCGAACCGAGGAAGGAAACCAGGTGCACATTGGCTTTTGTTTTGTGTATAACTAGTCATAACTCTACACCAGAACGAGCAACGCGGTGGTAACAATATTGCTGGTTCGTGTTGCCATGTAGGGCGTTGAGACTCACAATTTACAAATAACGATTGAAGCGTTGCAAACACATCTAGCACGGGATTGAATCGTGTCAAATAAGTTCTCTCAAGTCGTGTCACAGTTGCGAATCGATTTGCTTTTACCGCCATCACCAAAATCCCACCGAGAGCTATTAATTATATTAAGCATGATTTTAATGACAAACTAAAGTTTTATTTCAAATTGTGCAGACGTTTTCTCAAGTAAGTGCATTTGTTTAAATTTACTTTCGTTCGATTGTATCCCGCAGAATCAGCAAAGCTGCATAGTGAATTAGATTCTGCCACATAAAATGCGATACCACATGTCCCAACAATAATAGTTGAGCCATCATTGTTTCCAATCCGGAAGTGTCTGACTGCGGAACAACCAGTATACGGTGATTTAATCGTAAAAAACTTTTTGTTTGACCACAATTCGGAATGATCTACGGAATCGGTGGAGACGAACCGTCTGCGCCGTGCTGGTACCTTGCAGTCAGCAAGCGTTCAACATTCCAGCCCGTAAAACGCATCATAACGACACTTTTAATGCTGGAATGGATTTATACCATAATTAAATCGGTGGCCCACGCTGCCTGACGCGTTATTACGCTTTGCCGAATCCGCGCTTTGGAAAATGCAACTTTAACGGCACACGGCTGCCGCGAGGGTGCATTGATTCCAAATGCGACACTTTAATAATCATTTTTAGATCTCTATGCGCACGGCTGAAATGCTGAAATGGCTGCATAACGTGGCATAATAGATGGCAGAACTCGGCGTTCCAAGTCGAGCGTTGCAAACGATCTTTCATTGTTCGCATTGTTGTGGTGTAACATTTGCCACGTTGTTGCATTGCCAACGTACTGTGTACCGGCTGGATTTACGCATTAAACTGAAACACATTATGCATTGCTCTCGGCAGAATCATCTAATATTCATTCATACGCCGTTTTATGCTGTGTGGTGTTTTATAGTGTTGCACCATGAAATATGAAACTATAGTGAATCTGAATATACAATATTTCATATACTTGTATGCTAAATAATTCATCTATTTTAACAGGATCTGTTTAAGAATTTTAATTTTGCTATGCCCATGGGGTTAGTTTCTTACATGAAACTCTTTATCTCGAATGAGAAAACTATAGATACTACCACCTTAACCTAGATTATGGGTGACCTTTCACTTGAAATTTGCTTCGTGGTCCAAACTGTTACTCTCCTCGAACTGGCTTCATTCGAGCGAGTTCGTGTGCCTGCAAATTCAAAATTTTATCACTTGACAATTTAAAAGTAAATTATAGGAACAACATATCTTCAGTGACACTTCGGACTCCAAGGTCAATTCCGGGTGTTAACGATTCAATTCACCCAAATGAGATTCAAGCACACATTATACAAAAAACAATTTTTTTTGTGAACCACGTATGACAATTGTATCCTAATCCCTCGTAATTTGTCAACAGCATTTACTGAGCTGCCGTCTCTGGCTGTCCTGGCGCGCTACTATCCGCGCCTGCAAATTCCAGGATTCAATCGTGATGTATCCTTGCCGTGGTACCACCCGTCCCCTTACCTCCCATTGCCGTTTATCGAAACGTCACCGTCCCCAGCATCACCGTTCATGGAGCCATCATCGCCGATCAACAATCTGCAGTTTGCCCCGCCTCACAACTCCACACCCTTGCGGCGGAGAGCTCGATGGTGAGTGTGCATTTCAACAAAATTGTGGCTTTAGGTATACAATTACTTTGGTACACTTCATTTATTGTGCCGCTCAAAATATTATATATATATAGTTGGGCAATAAGAGAATATTCTTGCTTTAAGGGGGTGGGTGATATTGAGTACGATTATGCGGATCGTAGTTTTATGGATTTATGCGGGGTCTCAATCCACAAGCTGATATCGTCGACGGATAGTAACCAATTCATTCAATTGATAGTTTAGAATATTTTTATATGCGTTCTGTATCAAATAAAATTGTAAATTACTTAGAGTTTATTGTTTATAGAAATTATAAAAACTAAAGATAAGGATAGTCGAGACATAAAAATTAGATGGAAGATATTTTGACCGCTAGATAGAGCACCTTGCTGGAAAGTTGAGTATCGCCAAACATATCCAATCTACCTTTAATCGAAAGAAATCGATATATTTTCCATTTGACTAGTGAATTATACAAGCTGTGCCACTAATTAAACATTACTTTGTTCAATTTTACTATATATAATTATCGCTGTTCTCAATGAGTGTATTTCAGATTAACACATGTAGATGTCAGCATTTGACTATAATGATCTTTTGCTGGTGGTAAATTTGTGGGTAATAAGGGATCGTGAGAGACTCCTTTTCAGGAATCGTAATAATATCATGTTCCAAGCAGTAATGTATTGTCTGGGGCCAGCTTTTAACCGTCGAATGTCAACCCTGCTTCTTCCGTCAACGCGGTAGCAGTTGAGGGTGGAAAATTTTACGACAGTCTGCGATGGGCGGGGAGCATCGTAAACCTAAACCAGGGAACGGATTATAGCTTTGGGTTAGGCGGGAAAAAAGTTACCGTTTCCACACCCTTAACCTAATAACCTCCACATTCTGTTTCTGTTTTAAATATGACATCATGACAAATATATAAATGTAGTTGTGATTGGCATTTAATTTATAGTATAATATACTTAAGATAGGGATAGAAATAGATTTTCTTACAATGTGTGAATTATATAAAATTTTTATCGTTCTCACCAACAGGTAAATGCGAGAGATGTAAACGGTTTGCGATAGACAATGTTGGAAGGTTTAATATGCAGGTGGATGTCTTTTACGATATTTTCACCTCGTAGCCACAGTCTTTATTTGCGTTTCTTAGTCACGTCTTTGGCATAACCTTTTCATTTCAATCGGCGTCATTGTTATTCTTCACAAGTATGACACATTCAGTTGAGTTACAACAGTGTTTGCCTACATTGCGCTTTGATTAAGGAAAGGCAGGATTCAATTAAGGGTTGCTTTCTTAACAGTTCATTTTACTACCATCAGTTGTGTAGAAGTAAAGCGTCTATTCATAAACCGCTTTAAACTGTCTTGAATGTGTCTATTTTGTAGACTACCTCACGTCTGTGGTTTACTCCGCCGTTGCGGCCAAATAGTTTATGTTTATAGAACTTTATTTCGCCGTGAAAAGGCATACTTGCGGCCGTATTCCCTTTATTGTCTCACCAGACTACTGTATGTAGTCTTATATCGGTATCAAATTGCAAGTAAAGTAAAATATTCTGCTACGCTGCGACGTTGCTTACTAGCAAGGTGCTAGTAGTGCTGCATTGTTGCATATATTGCGCTGTTTGATTTTACAGCCGTATATGAAAAATGTGAAGAACTATGGACGGGTAAGCCGCATCATAAATGCTCCTGATTTATTTGTTGTAAAACAAGTACTGATTTTATTTGGTTTATGATGTATTAGTTTTTAAAAAATAAATTGGATTTTCAAGTAAATGACGAATCAATTTGGTCGTGAATAGTAAAATAAATCCTTTTGGTTTCTTGCGCACAATTTGATTAAGCTGTACTCTGACATATCGTGCACTCAATTTTATTATATAGCATTTAAACAGCGCAACTGTATGCAACCAGCTATGCACCGTGAAACGCCCAGCAAATTTATCTGTTGGATAGGATAAACATTTCAATTGAAACTTAGCTCAGATAACAATGAAATTTATATTGTCGTATTTTATCTTTACGGTTCTATCTATTGATCTAGATGGTAATATTAGCATGTGCTGAAGAATTCCATCATAAATTGTGTAGGTAATTTGTAAAAAGTTCGGGAGATGGATCAATTTTGTTAGTGTAATGGGAATAGTTTCGGGAATGATTTCGATTCGTCGTTCATCTCCTGTGGCGCGTTGTGTATGCGCGCGTCGCTATCGAATCGCGGGCGATTTTAATGATCGTAAAAAGGGTTAGGAGAGGCTTTTAGTACTTTTACTGCAGTGCTACCTACGTACGCTCTGAATGGTCAGTGTAAAATGTAAAAAGACATAAAGTACTGCAAAAAGCAACCACCTATTTCGAAATGTTTCCTTTCCGGTTTGTATATTGGAATCATTTAATCATGCCAGAGTCGTAAAGCTGGATATTGTCTAAGTTTGAATGATTTCGGCCTTTTGGAATGTTTAACAACACTACTTCGCACGATCACACTCTGATTTCCAAACATTACAGGCAGGAATTAATTTACATGCCGCCTTGTTCTTAATCGACACTAGAGTCCTGCAGGCACATCGATAGCTTCGGCTAGCGAACTCCTGCACGATCCCCTTTGCGGATGCGCCTGTCTCGCGAAGCTGGAAGGTTATATAGTCAAGTGCATATATTATACTCGAAATGCAATATTTTACAAATGCCATAAAACGGATATAAACTGCGCTTTACGATCACGGTTAATGTTGCGGTACGTTGAAGCGCTCTGCTCTCCCGGACTTGTCTCTCGCTCTCTCGGTGCGCTCCTCGTTTCCGCACAGGGTAGGTTAGGATATCGTCGTGGACTTAACCTATCCGATGATCTGCACATGCGCACACATGTGGGAGATTGCCGGGCGCAGTTGGGTCTGTTAAAATTTATTATTTTTGCATCCGCATGCGGGGCGGCTCGTCCAACGAACTAATTAAAGCCAAATCTGAGCGCGTTTTGCTTTAGTCAAAGTGTGTTACACACGGCTTCGAAAACAGCTCTACGGCCAATAAACGTATTGGTCTACATGGCTTTAAAATTCATGCGTTGCACTTGTAGGCGTTGTTTCGCACAGGCGCTCGTAAAAGAAGGCTTTGCGTTTTCCCTAAAGTATTCCGCTATAAAATACAAATTAAAACGCGGACAAAAAGTCAAAAACACTTGGGGTTATGTGGGGTTTGGTTTCTGCGTGCGGCAAAGCGTCAAAATGCCTGTTTAACATGTTTTGCTACCAACAGCTCAAAACACTTTAGTCGACATAAACTTGTCTGCTTCATTATGGTCACATTTTAATTCGAAATGTTGCAATAAATTAGCTGATTGTAATCGTGCAAATTAATTTGCTGTTTTATTGCTTTTTAAAATGCCAGTTTCTGGTGTAAATCTCAATAAAGACAAATTATCAGTTTGAATTTTCTAAGGACGCAAAAATGGTTGGATTTGGTTACTTAGTATTTACGAAATTCGACTCTGCAAACCGATTTTCTTCATCGCCCCTATTTTTCCTTTAAAAAGTATGATTACTTTACTTAGTATTTTTTGAAGTAGTGATTTAATATTTCTTACTTCATTACTGAAAGATTAATACTTTTATCACTCATGTTTAATACAAGCAGTAGCAACTGCCGCTGTCGTTTAATTCAATAAATCCACGCATAAACTATTGGAAAACATCCGATACATTTTGCTTTATTGCTGCTCCCATATGCATTGCTGCCGTGCGAGTTGCGATCAATTTATATATCATTTTATATCGTGCACTCGTGAAACGGCCCGTTAACAAGTTCCTAAAACAAGCGGACAGCGCCTATTTTCGCATGTGATGTTGAACAACCATATAGCGTCGATCGACGTGGCTTTGCACAGGTATATAAATATGGTACGTAAAACGTGTGTACAGTTGTAAAAAAATACTATAAAATTTATTGTCGCAAAGAGATCTTCTTTGTGCATTTCAGGGGCATAAATATAAAGTCTTAGGTATATTTGGAGGAGTATTGTATTTGGTAGTTTAAAATTCAATTGGAAGTAAAATAAAAGTTTGTGTTTTAAATGGATTTCGTTGCGATCATGCTGTTGAAGACCATGAATTAACTTCGCTTACAATATAAAATTCTCAAGGAACGGAATGATTATGGATTAGCCATAAAGTTGGCATTTCGATGGATAACTTTTTGTACGAAATTTACGAAAATATTTAAAATAGATCCCTAATTAAATTTTATTTGATTCCAAACAATATTCTTCTAGATATTTTGGTTATTTTATTTGTTTTGTGGAGCGTACTGCAACCATGTCGATTACCGACACCGTACTTATACCTGCATCAACTACCAGGGTTGTTAGTATTTATTGGAACTAAATTCGGTGGGTATATATTATATTTGGGATACTTTTCAGCAGAATTTGAACCCGCGTTCACAGAATACCTTGCTACCATTGCTACAGTCAGATGTGTTAACGACTCGGCTACGGAGCGCGAGAATTTATGTTCTTAATCAGTTTTTAAGCTCTTTAGTAACAATAGTAATGCTTGGCAACACCGACAAATACTGCGAATGACAAACTAGATGCTGATTTTGATGTCATTGCGAAACGAATTTTTGCATTTTCACGCGAAAATTGTTAAACTTTCTTCCGCATTTTCGGTGTTGCCTTAAGTAGTGGAAAGATAGAAAATTGATTTAGTATAAAATATAGACTGAAATAAGTGAAAAAAAAAATCCAACATATAACGTTGCTTTCTTTTACTGATTCTATTACCGGTTGTACTTAAGGCCGAAAGGCGGGCAAGATGGCTAATTAAATTCAAATGATTCTATTACAAAAGTTTGTCAGGGAGTGTTAGATTATGCTAAATATTTATTAAACAAATAACACAGACTATTCACTTACTTTTCTTAGACTCCCTAGATAAAATTACTCAAAAATTAATTAAAATATCGCCATTTCACTAAATGGATAAGAATTTATTACCAAATTTACAATGCAAATATCAATTAAGTTTACTACCAGAGGTCAACGTTGTCCGCCAAACATGCAGATTTTAATCCAGTCACCAATTAGCTACTTAGTCTTGTAAAATTCACTATTGAACCGTTTAATTCATCTATCACATTCTCGATTTGTACAATTTAAGCCCAACGGACTAGTTACTATGTAGTTTTTCCTTTAAATTCTCCAGATATCACTAATCATCTTAGTCAAGCTCTTTAATTCCAATTTGTTAACACTTCCAGGATTCCTACAGGTACCCAATGTTTTACATCGTCTTCTTGCGTTTCATTCGTTTGAGGTGCTCAATTCCTTGATTACCTTCTCTGATTTTATTACCACTCAACAAAGCCCAGTACACAAAAAGTGAACACGTAAACCAAGCGATTTCATGTGCAGTTTTCACTATTTTCGCTGTCAACTTCCACTCGCAGCCAATAAATAATGGTAATAAAACTATCGGAGGCAGAGGTAAAACACAGTAAAACGTGTAGCATGTGAGGAATGCCAGGAGCGTGATCCTTGATGAAAACAGAAAACACCCTGCAAGAAGGTGCAAACTTACACGTCCTGTATTACAGGCGATTACTAAAACTACAACAGGTCAGCGTGAATAGAAAGCCGAAGAATGGTTTTTCTTCCTTCCAATTAGGCAATTAATTAATTTCATGGTAATGCGCAATTTGTAGAGTTGGCAAGTTTCAACATGCTCTAGAATTATTATTGAATGGAATTATCGAAAATTTCAAATTGTGGCATTAACGTAAATTCCACGATTATAGCTAGGATTTTACGATTTTTTCGCTTCGCTTTTGCAGTTTATACGGCATAACTCTTACTGTTACGACCACCGTCGACGGAACGCATTCTCCGCCATTACCAAATCGAATAAAACCGAATATATCGGTACGTTTACGTCTTAAACTTTGAGAATTTTAATTTAACGCTTGCGATTCGTGTATTTTCTAACAGTCACACTTTTAGCGTAGAAAATGCATAAAATGCTTTTCCTCACTTCACAACCAAGGGGTGTTTTTGTGTTCTGATTCAGAACTTCTGAAATCAAGATGAGAATCTGTAACAAAATAATGTTCAGCTGAAGCACGTTTTAATGCAGTCCTGTAGCCGGTAATCATGTTATTCTCTATCCTTTGTCGTCGCCGAGGTAAAAGTCAAGAGTGGAAATAATTTGTTAAAAGGTCTTTTTATAACTTTTATAACTTCTTTATGGCAAAACGAGCTCTCGTCCATTATTTTCGGTATTGTCTGGCGCGCAGCTTGTCTTCAAGTCTTCCTGCTACTACCGCTCGTTTTAATCCACTCTGCGCTCCTTTTATCTTGATTTTTATATCGCGCGCACATTCAAAAGATCAGAAGCTTAACACCTATTCAAAATGGAGTATAGAATAGTTTTTATGGACGTCGACTGTGAGGGATTTCGCTGGTTTCTCACGAGGAGCAATGCAATTTCTTGTTTTAACGACTGCACACCGACGTTGAAGTCTCGGAGGAGTCGGGGGCCTGTTAACAACACTGCCAATCCGGCAGTAAAACTGATCATGGTTCGCTTCCAAATTAACGAAACACAATTATTATTCTTTTGCTTTCAATTAAATAGAATCCGGCATTTTTGTTATTACGTTCAATAATAACGGATTCTCCTGACTCGACAAGATTCAAATGCGACAGATTGATTTGAATTTATAATGTAATAAATTGAGTGAAACAGAAAGATTGTCGATCATGAATGAAGATTTACAGTCGTAGTATAATGTCGTAGGTTATAAAGTTCAATGAAGTGGGGATGGACATTCTGCATGAATTAGAACTGAGCCAGACTTTCAGCTTAATTATTAAATATAGTGTTCAACTTGTGTTGAAAATGTTATTTGAAATTTGTGGTAATTAGGAGCTGAAACAGGTCGCTGTACTTTTTCAGCAGTTCTTTTAGCATATATTTAATGCTTAGTTTCCTTGGTTTCTCAAGTTTTTATGGCTTCTTCCAGAAATCTGGAGTCTTTATAAGTTGACAAGTTATTTAAGATTTTGCTCCTAATCTACTAATTTTTTTTTTCATTATTGCCATCGGAAAACATTACTTTTTTCATCCCAGGTAAATCTACTATAATAAATCACAAATGAAACTTGGTTAAGACGGAAATCGAACCTAAATTGAAAGCATATTTTAAAGAAGTTTATATTCAAAAACCGAATTTAGACAAAAGCAAAGACAAAGCTGCAAGTGTCAATAGTAACACAAAAGCCATTATTTAAATAACTACTTAGGATTGAGATATATATAAGAACAGACTTTTTTCATCCTAGAAACCTTCTAGCGCAAAATAATAGTGGTTGGCAGCTGTAACAAACTATTCTGCCTAGAATAAGACATAACAATCATAAATATTAATTACACTCTTGCGGACTGAAACAAGCAGTCATTACAACGTCCGCAATTACCGGACTGGCGTATTAGTTAATTCCCACTAGGAACGTGTTTAAATACCCACCGAAACAAATAGCAGCTTCGCCGGAATGCAAATATTACATTACAGAACGTGATCGTGAACCTTGCATCCACAAAGCACCTTGTAAATAAGAACGTATTCAAATCTAGTTCGCGCATTTCACTTGGCACATGACTTGGAACAACTGAGTAGCAGCAACATTAAAATCACACGGGAAGTATTTAATTTCCTCCTGGCTAACTACCGAGGAAACGTGCAGCTGCAAACATTAGAATCTAAAAGGTTTGATTTTTAAACTCCTCTTATGGCGGGAATTTTATCAAATACAAATTTCATTAGTTAAGTTTCTATCGTTCTTCACCGTGCCAACTTGACATTCGCAGTGAAACAATAAAATTATGACACTCTGGAGATGTGCAAGATCTTCAACTTGAAACAGACACTCATTCTCCCATTCACGACATTACTTCCCTTTTAATACACTCTGTGGATGCGTTATCGTTGTTGAGCAATGTTCTTGTGGTTAGGTGAGGTTAAGACATAACATCACACGAAAGTGTGTGACTTGGGGGATGTTTAGTACCTTTTGTTACGACTACTGCCTTTGTTTTTATTTGGGGTTAGTGGGAAGGTAACACTTCAATTGCGCAAATTTTAGAATCAACGAGGAAAGATTTCACTACTTGATACTGCAATAACTACAAATATAACTATTGCTGAAGCAATCAACTCCATATTTAAATCTTAAAATTACTGCTGAATTAAAAGCGACGGTCAGGGAAAAGCATAAAGCAAAACTAACCTAAATTTAATGATCAGATGTGCTATTTCATTGACAGGCTACAAAACAAGGTACAATAGGTTAAATTTATGTAATATTTAATACTTTAAAAACACAATTCAATATAGAAGAATAGTCCTGTAGTCTTTGCTTGTGCGATTCTCTCTGGTTGCAACATTCACACATTGAAACTCGTCAATTACATGTCTAGTCCTCCAGCACAGCAAGCCGCAGGGTTGCATTTTACGACCGATGTAAAATTTGTGTCGTCGTGATGCATATACAACATCTATCTATCGCCTCATTCGAATTCGTATCCAACATCGACCATCACCACCGCCATGGTCGCATAATGTTAGATATTATACGAATCCACCTGCATGCGGCGGCGGTTACGACGCACCAGCCGCCCCACACAGCAGCAGACAGTACACATAACACATCGCAAACGGGTCTGTTTCAATGCGTCGTAAAACCTTTATGTAATAACGTATTACTCGTATTACAATAATGTCGAAATGAGATGCACATTGCAGATATGCGCCATCGTTCCGTGCTGCACGTCTGCTTCATATCGCACCAAAGTTAAATTCATCTTCCGACCGCTGCTGTTCTCGGTGAGAATATCTTTATGATATGTACGATGGACTGATGAGATATTACGCTATTCTGGTTTAGGGTGAGTGACGTGAATTTTAGGGTGCTGTCAGATGTTATGAAGTAATAATTGCTGAACCAATCTGGTGTTAAAAGTGATAAGTAAACGAGTTGAGAATTATTTTTCTTATGATACTGAGTGATAAATTTGGTTTATTGCGGTTTTGAAATTAATTGTTTGCTCTCAATCTCAACGAATTCGAACTGAGTGCCCATTGCATGCTCAGAAAAGTCTAAGGCAATGATTCTCAACCTTTTTTTTTTTTTTTTTTTTGTTGCAGTACACAAAGATAAAGTAATACCTTTAATTGAAATGTTGCATAAGGCTATTTCATCGAGGCGTCAAAATATGAATTCGGCGCAATCAAAATATTGATAGATAAGGATAGATTACACAAACGCTTTTGTTCAAATTGTATTATTTTCAGTTATTACACACTCTTATGTTAAATGCCTTCACTCAAATTGGAAATGGGAGGCCAAAGTGTCATTCACGATCCACCTTTAAACAAATTTCGTATTTTGCCAATGTTGCTGCCTGAACATTGTTCGGGGAAGTACGACAAAACATGGAATTTTGAATTTGTAGGCACATAGATTAAGCGAATGACAGATTTAAGCTAGAATCGCATGCTGATAATGGTGGGTACTGCCTGTGATTTAATTCCAAGTGCCCTGATTTGCACACTCACTCCGAGAGGCGCTCAAGTAATTTTAATCTAGAACTACAACTATTTATTTTTATTCTACCAGAACCCTTTCTTTTGTGAACGAATTTAATACTGTCTGCTGTATATATAAATAACATAATCCACGATGCGATAATCATAACAACGCCCTTCGTGTCTCGTTGCATTACCTAATGCATAAAAATGCAGCATCATCCACATTTTTCCCGCCGTCATATTCTCCAGGCTCATAAATAAATTTTACAATTTCGCCAAGTGAAGTGTTATGTCTTTCAGCAACCAGCAGCATGAATAACGTATAAGGAGCAAGACGCAGTGATAAAACCATGTCCTTGCACTTCCTATTCCAAATATCTCCCACGCACCCATTGAATGCATTGAGTTTTACTATATTTCATTCTTATAGTTTATATTAATCCCTTAACTTTAAAGTTTAATTTTATGTTTATACAATCTTCTCGTACACTTCACACCGATACTGCTTTATGGTCTGCGATACGCCAGCTTAATTTGCACTCGATACTACAGTTTCTTCTTGGGCGTGCAGATATCAAATGAAAATTTCATCAATTCCAACAAGCGGTAAGCAGACGCCAGTCGCCGCTCATGGATTTGATGGCGGATGGCGCAGTTGAATCCAATTTTATAACGGTTATTATGATGTTTTATGATCTTGTATAGGAGTCCACGTTTCGTATAAAATTGAGGAGCAACGAAAGGTAAAAAGTCGTAAAGCCACGTTGAAAAGATGAAATTATAAACAGCATGGCGATGAGAAGGATGAATGTGAAGTGGAGGAGGAAATTATTTTGCTTTTTTGCGGTAATAAAATTATTAATAACAATGAACACATACGCTAGTGTTAGTAGTGGAAGGTCACGTCAATCATCAATGTGAAGATTAAATTGAAACATAGTTGGCAAGAGACTCTACCATGAATAATTGTGGATTACTTTAAATAGTGTGGTTCATTTCAAGTTGTGATTATTCAACGTGATTATAGGCGTCAGAAAGTGTGACGTTTTGAAATGCTTTTATTACGCGTTCCACATAAATCTTAATTCGTATCTCAAGCATTTCTATAATGTGTCAGTTATAAGCAAGTTGAAATTCTTAGCAAGCCGACGGTCGGCGCCTTTCATAATATCTATTAAGTACGACATCAAAAGAATGAATTGCAAAACGTCGCAGAGAAAAAAGCCGCCCAACTGCACAAAAGCGACGAAAACTGCTGCAGGAAAATGTCGTAAAATTCCTTTCTATTTATTCGTTTCGTTGGTCTGCCTTGTGTGTCATGGCTTCAGTTAGATTCTAAAGAATAAAGTTGGTTATGAAGGGAGGCAAGCTGTATAATAAACCAGGACGTGCTCATGAAGTCAAGCAAAGCAAGAAATTTTACTGTAGCATAATTATAGTACTTTGCAGGAATGCAAACTACCATCAAACATAACCAAACATAAAACAAGGCGGTTTCTTTCTTTTTTATTATTATTTACTAAAATGTAATGGTGTCTATGCTATAAAAATATCGCAATAATGTTGTTCATAAATAAGTTTTTAACTTTAATTCTTGTAGTTTCTGTTCGCTAACTATCGCATCGCCACCGTCTAAAACTTTTCAGCGTTTCGGGTTGTTAAAATTTGCACCTTCTTTTTACGTCTCCTGACGCAACCCTTCTATTTCTTCTATGGTAGCGAAAAGGGCTTCAAACGTGCGCGTAAACTTACTTTTTATTGTCGGTCTTTTTATGCCTCACGCGCAAACAGCCTGTTCCTTGTGTGCGCGCGGAATTCATTCTCTTTTTTGACCATATAAAACTTTGTAATATATGTGTTTCGTGACTTTTACTGCGGTTCAGATCGCTGCTGCAGACGGACTGCAGTGGAATCGTTTGAGATTTTAATTTTTTTTAATGTGCTCATCTGTCAAGTTTCTTCCGCCTGATTTCGGAAATTAGTGTTGGGTTCATTCTGCGAAAGGGAAGTACCTAATTTAATTAGCATAATAGGCTATTAAAATGTTTATTGCCATGGTGTCAAAACAAAAATAAAGGAAGCGATATTAAAAATGGACCTATTTACAACGAATTCGAAATCCAATTAGTTGAAACTGATAATAAATTCAGAGATTATAAAATCATTTTAATGGGACATTTTTCAGTCACCTTGATGTTGTATTGCTTGAAAAGAATAAAGGTAACTGAGATTTAATTGCACGAGCTGTTTTAACTCGAAACGATGTCGTTTAATGCTGATAATTACGTCATGATGCGAGTATGCACGATGCCAAGTGATTTCTAGCGCCTTGCCTTACCTCAATTCGCATCAGGGAAGTCGTGGGAGCCTAATTAAGACGACAATTGATACCGACACTAACGTGCCGAGTACAAACCATAATACTGAGCTATAATTAACAAAGATAGTAAAATCTCAGAAATGGACGCTCGTTGCACGTTGTGCTAAGTTGGCATCTGGCAGTGCAACCAATCCGAATGAAGATAAAAATAATGTGTATGAATAGTATTGGTGGCTTTGCCTTTTTACACTCCACGCTCGCAATGCATGCACGTTCAGGATCTATTATTATGTGTAATTTTCATGCGCGCATAAATCAAAAAGACCAGAGTGGCGATAAAAGCCGCCCATTCTCGCGGCGCTCGGCCATGATGGTTGTTGTTGTTATTACGGAACGCACTGCCAAGCGAACCGTGAACGCTCTGCTCTCCCTGACTGGCTAACATTGAGCATGTCTCCGTACGACTCCTTGCTCTTATTAAACATTAACGGGCCACCGACGGCCATTTTGTGGGTATGCTAGTATCAACCAAACTATCAGTGGTTGTATTTACCTGCGAAATGTAAACACAGGTTGCCATATCATTAAAAGTGTGCTACGTGAGGTATATTTGAAGCAAATGGCATGTAAAGTTCATGGGCATATCATATCATTGGCTTTGTTGCCATACTAGAATGTTCGCATGGAGTCATGGCGAAACATATTATTTATTCCGTCATAGTTTATAGCTCGTAAACATTTTTAGTTGAGCGTAATTATACAAATTAACTACGCACCGCTGGCTGATGTGGCGGTGGTGATTCCCTTGCTGGCATATTGCGGCCAGCCGCCGCCGTTTGCCGGATTGTGGTAAACCGTCATTACGGACATAATAAAAATTTTACTAGCTTTTATTAATTACTAGTTTTTGCACTGTGGGCCATTCTGCACTCTCCCTTGTTGAAGAGCTGCTCTTAAGGTGATTTGAATAATTGCAGGATAAACGACACATTTGTTTGTACGTACTTACTACATAAAGATCCTGGCGCTGAAAATAATTATTAATTTAATGTAGCCTTTAGTTTTAAAAACTAGAAATATTTTTCGGAGCTTTATGCAATAGTAAATCAACAACTCTTGCTATTTTTCTATATTTGATTATATTATTACACTTCGCTGTCGTTGCTACAATTAAATTTGAGGGAGCTACAGAGCGGGGCCAAAATTAAGTAATTTATATTGCTAATTGAAACCGCTTCGATAGCACACTCGGCAACGTGCTAGATTACGCGTCAGGCGGTCGCGGGTTCGATTCCCGCTAATATCTCCTTTGGGAACGTTGCAGTTGAAGCCCGTACTGAGGAGTCTGCATTCTGTCAAACAAAGAAACGATGCAGCTACCGAGTGGCCAGTGGTGGGAGGTCATGTACGGTGTCGGTAATAGCGTGTTACCCAGCGTGGTTACAGTGCACTCGCACACCACGACGTCTTACACCCGGCATAGTGGTACAAAAGGTTTAAGAGATGACGGCATTGCTGCTAATTGAAGCAGCATTTTAAATTAAGGACTTTCCCTGAAGCACGAGGATTTCATGTTTAGTAGAAGTACAACTTTTTGCTATGTCAGACTTACAAGATATTTATTTGGTTCATGGTAAGATCTAGTAATTCTAGAGTCTAGCCCACTAGTTTCCAAACTGAGAGAAATGCCTCCTTCTGATGGAGTAAAACACTCCAAAGAGAAATATAAGATGTGCGCCATGTCTAATTTGTCATTTCTATCGCATTGTCACTAAAACTTTGGGAACTACTGATAAATTCATTTTTTACAGAGTCCATTAATATCGAGGGACCCAATTAATTCGGCAAGTCGATTCCCCGTATTGGAAAAACTGAAATATCGGCGCGAATTTTCCATAAGAACGAACCGATTTAGGTAAAACATTCCATGCGGAAAAGGGCAGTCGGATAATTGTTTTTATGAATCGATTCTGTCAGGTGAAAAGAACCCGAATTACAAAGATCTATTCTTTGAGTATCTAACATAGTTATCTTTTGTTCATAGATAACAAAACTATAATAACCTCAAATTTTCAGTGTGCTTCTCATGCCCTGTATGTATCCAAGGAATTGCAAATTATGACCACATATCACAATTGTGATATTAGTTCTATAAATTACGAATTAAGCCTGGCATTGTTGAATATTCCGCTAAGTTAACTAAGTATTTTGCATAGGTAAGAGTCTTTCTTTGAATTGTGAGTTTGAAAATCGCTTTATTTGAAGTTTTTTTAGGATTCACGTCGAAATATGAAAATCATATCTTGAATTATACACGTACAACATTTATTACTCCAGCTAAAATAATTTTCAACTTTAATTTCCCGACTGAAGTCTGTATTATCCTTCATTTAGTGCGGAAATGGTACTACTACATACTACCAAGTTTATTGCGACTTATATTTTCAGCCGCACGTACACGTAATTTGGCGTTCATTATTATTTTTTACTTCTTTTTGCAACCATGCAAATAAAACATGCATGCCGCATTTGAATATGCATATCTAACATATTCCACCTTTAAACAACCACTTAAAACCGCTACCCATTGAATTTCGAAATGACACCTGATGATATCCGCATCGCTTATTTTCAATCATGAAACGGGTGTAATGAACAAGTGAATATCAAATAAGTGCCTTTTCAATTGTAAATTGGCACAATAATTACGGTCATTCTACCTAAACTGGAAACTGCTTAAAAAATATGCAGCCTTGTTAATGCATACTTGACGTTGCTGACTTACTTTGACTTCGTAGTGTTTGTATATTTGGGACATTCTTGGCATTCTTGAAAGGCTCAAATTGTCACTCACTCGTTCATATCGTATTAATGCGATAGACATGTATAATAAATTGCAATTTGACCAATGGTGCAAAATGAAGTAAAGTGCTAGTACCAGTTGGAAACCGAGACTTACGGCAGCTATGAGTGGGAGAGTTCTATTTTGCGCTTTCTTCATTGGTCTGCCTGGTTTTGTTGCAAAGTGCATATTGGTCCCATTGTGGTATACGTCATTAGAAATTATTGCGGTCGACTACTAATCATATATGTGTTGCACATAAATATCGGTGTTAGGAAGTGCTTATTATTGCTTCGATCACAGGAAACATTTGTCTTTTATTTGTTTTGATAATTTTACTTGTTAACACGCATCCAAATGGAAGTTTTATTGAATTGAATTTTAAATGGCTATTGTTAGTCTGCATTATAAAAGCCTTATATTTAAATGGGTGACAATAATCACCATGTAGTTTATCTGTACTATGTTTTGAAAAAATTAATCTGACTAAAACATACCCGATTTGTGGTGGAATAATTGTTTAGGTTGGCTTGACTTGTGGCTTCAGATATCGTGCAAGCAGAATGCTGCAACAGTGTAGCCGTAAATTACGTTGGTTTTTGTATTTTCTGATATTTCGTTCTCGCCTGTGTTGGTTGGGTTCATTGGGTTACTAAATATTGCCAAAGTCTAAAAACAGTTGATTATCTAGTTATAAGAAGCGTAACTTCATGAAGAAAAAAATATTCGGTAGTGAAATTTCAAAAATTATTTCTGCAAAAACTAAAAGTTCTTACAGTGTTATATATGCTTAAATTATCCTTAAGATATGAAGATTAAGAAAACAAGTTTCAGTTTAAAAAGCTTTATAGTTATGAACTTTAAGTTAATTTTTACATTTTCAGTACTATTTCTATAATTTTATACAATACTAGTAGATACCAATAATGATATTGTGGATATATAAAATCGATTGAATTTTATTCTTTAGATTTGATATCATTGGCACATTGATAACACGGTTATCACGTTATCCGTTCATGTAAAAAAGTTTCAAACTTCCACGATAATTAGTTTTTAAACAAACTTGCTTGACCCCTATTTTAAGTTTTCTAAATATGATTTTTAAATGGTGCAATGTTTCTTATTTTCTAGTTATTATTTATTCTTTCATTCTCCACTTTTACTACTTCCGTTCTTGGATGGAGTATAAATAAACCATTTCAAATCCCTATATCATCCATTGTTACAATTTTGAAGAAATATGCGTTAATTTATTACCCAAAAGCTATACCGAAAGTATGTTTTAGAATGAAAATTTTCTTATCGTTACGTTCTTGGTCAGTCTTAAGCAAAAAACGTTATAGTTGTATAATATCAACTCAAAACAATTCAACGAATTTTACAAATTTAGAATATTAATCATATTTGGTGATCTGTAGCAGTGATATCGAAGCATTTATTCGGGGAACACGGTTTTAATTCTTCATGTTGAAAGTGCTTTACAAGAATTTCTCATTGTATCCACTCTCTTAATAACTGATAATGGCAATGGTAGTTTAAGCAGTATGATGAAATAGAGAACGGATAGCCTTTTCTTGAAGTGCTGTCTTATATCTACAATTGCTGCCTATATTCATGAAAAATAGCATGCATCGGTTTTATTCATTTTAGCTCGTATTGTGACCGTGATCACTCAAGATGATTTATTGCACATAATGCTTGGAACAAACAATAAAACACAACAAAACAATACCCCCTATCATCTCAATGGCGGTGGCGACTATTAAACTGCTCCAATGGTTACAGGATGGATGGAGTTATTGCAAACATTTATGCCCACAGGTCTGTGAAGCAGTATAAAATGAAATATGGCAAATAACCAACTTAATGTCGCACAACACATTGTTTTTCTCTCATTACTTCTATACTTGATATAGGTTATGTGGATCTTTTTTTATGACTCTTGAAATAAATTTGTGCATTTGGCATTCGTTTGTTCATGTCCGCGGCCATTTTGTTTGACTGCATTGCGAGGAGTAGCTCGATGCCCTAGCGAACACGCGACGACGCAAGGACGGCAAGGAAGCGTTCGTTCGTTATTGCACAAAGCAAGCGCACTGCAGTCGGCTGCGCGATTGTGCCTAGCATGCCGCGCAACTATGGATTCTATCGAGTTGAGCGATAAAGTTGCCACCAGTAGGTTGAGTCCGGAGACTTGCACGATGTGCACGTGCGGTAATTGCATCGCGCCGCGAGTACACACCAATCGCCGCGCTCGCTCACCATCCTGCTTCAGGCTAGTCTTTGGTTGCTATGATACATGTTTATTACGTTGCCATGGATACTATTGTCGTCATTTGCAAACGATTGGAGTTGGGATGCTAGAAGCTGGGACCTGCTTCTTATCACGCACATATGTCTTTAATCATATTAACTTCCCTTTTATCTTCTGTCTATCGCATATATCATATAATAACTCTAAAACTTTGTGTCGTAGGTCACTCAAAAACTGTCGCGAGTATCAGCTGAAATTTGCGTAATCACGTCATAACCATTCTGTAGTAGGTTTAGGAAAAAGAAAATTTGGAAACGAACAAGTGCTCATATCATTTGTTATAATTTTGCAACTAAATAATGCTCATGAATTGGTGGAGATCGAGAAATATGTATTTAAATTATCTTTTAAAATTATTGGACATAAATCTTGTCGCAATTCTATAGATATCGCTGCGTTCGACTGTCACCTACTCTACTAATTCGCACATGACTTAATTGTAAAACAAAGTGAAATAAGAACAAATTATCGTTTATTAATTCATCATATGGCTGGCTCATTATGGGCAGTTTATTTGGGAAAACAGATAGTAACAATATAACTTCTGCTTCTGCTGTAAGAAACAAATTACACTATGGAACAGCAAATTTTCGATCGACAGCACTCGACTATCATAGAGTGCTTAAAAACGGTTTTCTAAAAATTTACGAATCGTCGGTTTAGTGTTTGACTAAATTTTTTTCGTCACGCATTCGCTTGCCGCGTATAGATTTGAATGAATCTATTGCAGCCGCATAAATGACTCAAAATTGAGTTTCAATTTTTGATCTAAAAAAATCTATCTCAAAAACTAAATGCGCCAAGAAAATTGGAATGGTAGTATAGTATCGTATCGGGCATCTCATACTAAGTCAAGTAAACATACCTTCATTGCATTCCACATGTGTTTAGAATATTCCTTCATATCAGCGACGGCACTTTTACACAAAAAATTATCTAATAATGATAAACAAATTATGCTACAAATTACAGCTAAATGATGTAATAATAAATACGGAAGTTGTGGGACAATATATCATTCACAACCAAAATTTGGCCAAATACTAAAATGGAAATTAAACAAAAACGATCAATCGCACGAAAACTGAGGAACTCATTTTTTCAGCACATCATGATTTAGTTGAGTAACTTTAATGCAATCTCGATCGGAAATTTGCTGTTTCGCAGCATTGAGGAGAGAAAACATTGATTGTTGCCCAATTAAATATACGACACCACATGTAAGTACAACTAGTTGAGTTTGTTTACGATTTGGTAATTATACGTTAATCATTTTATCCCGTATTTTTTTATCATGTTTCTAAATTAGAACTGTTAATATTTGATTCCATTGTGGGAGCCCGGGTAGCTCAGTCGGTAGAGCATTGGACTTTTAATCCAAGGGTCCAGGGTTCAAGTCCCTGCTCGGGCGGGTCCGCTTTTAATCAACAAAATAAATTTGTTGTTAAACATTTAGCAAAACTGCCTTTGCTTTACTGCAGTTCATGCACGAGCAAATCGTAAACTTAATCAGTGAGGCAAGTTAATTAATTACACTCCACAAAGTGCACACGTTTTTATATTTAATAAATGCTTCTTTAGACTGTGGACGTAAATGGAGTTCGTGACGAATCTTGTACATTACAGCGTTAGGTTCTTCAGAAATGTCTTACTTAAAAGATTGGTCATGTGGAGTTCAACTCGTCGGTGTACGCGTATTCAATGTATATTAGTTAAGAGTTGTGATTGTGAAACTGTGATTTTTTTCATACAGTAGAAATGATATCTATTTAAGATTGCAATTCATATGAATATATCTAAAAATCAAGTCAATTCTGGGAAATGAATTACCATTTACCAGATTATTCGGAATAAATCATAATTAAGGTCTAAATTTTTGGTATAAAAAATATGTGGTCTGACAAAACGCTGTTATATAATAACATAATAACAAATAATAATATGCAAATATAAAATCTGAAAAATATGATATTAAACGTAGTCTAATAAACCACATCAATGCGTATCAATTTCAACATTTTTCAAACGTTACTATATTTCACACTTCCAACAAACAAGAATGAGTATTACACATGTAAAAACAACAATTGCAAAGATAATTGTGCACAGATTAACTCTTATTAGAGTCACTTTCATGTTGTTGATCCGTTAACTTCAATAACGAGCTGTCATTTTGTTACTTTGTGTTACTTCTACGAAGCCAATACAATCTTGCTCGGTTTTCGAAGGGAAGATTTGTCATAGGCAGATGCCTGAAACGCAAACGAGGAGCAATAAATAAAATAAGAACATAGAATATATTAACTATTAATAATTAAATTGTGGGAGGTAACCCTTAAAAATTTTATAGTTTGGTTGTACTCCTATTGTACTCAAATTTGATTTCTGCAGATCACCCAGAATAGTTCTCGGAATAGTTTAACATCTATTACTATTGCATTTTGCCTTCTTTGGATATGTTCCACGATTTCGTAAAAAGTTTGATGGTAGCAGAGGAGCAATTGCCGAGCATGATGCAATTACCAACTGTTTTTGTTTGCTACAACAAATAGCAAAAAGGTTGCCAACCTGTAGGAATAGTATAGTCTCGGCATAGTAAAGAAATAAAAGAATCTTCTGTGGTTTGGTGAAAAGTATGTATTTGACTCTAGTTCACTTTGCCCTACACTGCAAAGAGGAATATATTTGGGCATAATTATGACTACGTTTTTAGTGGTGCAATATAAATATAAAATAAATATAGAAAATACTATATTTTTTGCAACATATTATATCAATAATGCTAGAGAACAAAAATTAAGCAATTTATAAAAGGAAAAAAATCCAACTAAACGTATAAATACGTAACTATAAAAATTTATAAATTTGCAAATATATTGAAGAATTGAAAGAGACGTGTAACGAATAATTCAGTAACACAAATTCGGTACTGCCTGTATTGATGAATCACGCGTTACATCCACATGTACTGCACAAGTCAAGAGAAGTCTAATAAAGCGTTGATTTTACAATTTATGAAACTAATACGCCGAATGTTGATACATGAAAATAATATTCTTCGAAAAGATAAATTGAACATAACACTAAATTATTTCAAACTTGATTAATAGAACAATAGACTCTTGTGTTCCAAGGTGCAGCGCAAGAAATGATTCAGCAAAACAAAGGAAACGATAATTTGTAAGCTAACCCGCACATTTTTGTCACGACACGCTCGCGCCAAAAGCTTGTTGTTTTTTCCCAAATTATATTGGTGCTTTAGCGAGTCGCACAAAAAGACTAAATTTGGATGCCTTTTAATATAAAATAGTTCATTTAGCAGTAGATCTATAGTAAATCGTTCATCAACTACGTCGTCTTTGATTAGCAAGAGTTGACCGCTCCTATTTGTGTTTGATTTAGTAACTATCGGATAACATAATAAACCAGTCAGATTGTTGGCGGTCTTCTTTGTCACTTCATCAAAGAAGAATGGACAGCTTGTTATCTCACGCTCTTATTTTACACATCCAAATTAATGGACACGCGCAATTATTGAGGTACCGAAAAGTATATCATCAATTCCAACCCCTTTTGTACTCAATATCCGGGTGTAAGGCATCGTGGTGTGTGACTTGTGAGCATACTGCGACTACATCGATCATAGACCGAGGCCGTACTTCCCATTACTGACCGCTTAGTAGCTGCACCGTTTTCCTGCTTAGCAGGATGCAGACCCTCAGCTTAGTTTTAAACTACAACGACGCCAAGAACGGGGTTCGAAGCCGCGACCCACTGACTTGTAAGCCGGCGCTCTGTTAAGTGTGTTACTGAGGCGGTTATCGAAGAATATAAACTATTTTAATTGATGGCAGTAACGGCGGATTTTCCCTAGATGCACAAGGCGCTCACCTGGAGCTCTCAAATGCGTGAGCCTCCAAGCCAAAGTGTCGTAACATATTACTACTTTCACTGCATGGAAAATTTGCGTTACTCTTCACTTTCGATGCCATAAGAGTCAGTATACTTACACTTTTTACATAAACATCTGAAATTCCACTGCAATTAAAAACAATTGAGAAATTCATACAGAAATATAGATTATTTATATATAGTAAATGATCTCAACTTTTTAATCAAATTCCATATTCTGCACTGAATTGTACCACTATAAAAATAAGAAGGAATGATAATCTCATAATATTCTTACAACTTATAAATTTACTAAATCACCAGAGGATCTAAAACTGTTTATTATCAGATTTACTTCCCACGTTGATATGTATTCCATAAAATGTCTCAAGTTTATTGATCGTTTAGCTATTTACCTTTGAAAGATAGTGGATTTTAAATAATTTAGCCATTTAAAGGCAACAACATAAGCTTCCTTATTTAGATTTAATCACACTAATATTGCTATGAAATTAATTTCGACATGCAATAATTTACAGTAATCTGCAATATTCGAGCAATTATGATGCGGACATTCGGTTCTGGCATGGACGTCAGTAATTGCTTAATTAGTGAAAATTAATAAATTAATTTTAGCAATTACGTTTTGCGTTTAACCATTTAATTGGTGAAATGAGGCTCAAATACCATATAAAAAATTAAATTACCTCGAACAGTTGTGCATTATGTTTAATTTCACCCTTTGATGAATTATTTAACAACAAATTTACTTCCTAATTTCATGTACAATTCATTACTATATAATAACATTGGTGAATTAAATTTTAATTAATTAATTTATCTTCTTTGCAGATTCGATGCCGTTTTGGACATAAACCAACCTCCAACATACATCTAAATGGAGTTTACGGCGACGAGGCCAGCAGTAATTTAATGATGGGATTTAGATTTATTATCAGTACGACAATGGCTTATGCACTTTGAATGTTCCATACGCAGACGTTCCAATAGACGTTTTGTTTTCAATTAAACTTTTCTTTCACTGATTGGTGTTATTGGCAAATGGTGTCTTCACGTTTAATACCAAACGTAACGTGCATTGCAATTGTGGTTAAGTTTGATCTACCTTGCTGTGCTCTTATAGGTCAGTTATTTTATGAATACAAACTTGTGGCGCGGCGATAAAGTGTGCGATGAGGAATGAAACTGTATCTAACGTCCTATGTATGCAGATTAAGAGTTATAAGATGTTATTTATTATTATGTAATTTGTAATTTTGGATTAGCTTCTAAGTTTTCACAGTCTGTTAAAATTAGTCCATGTTGACTTAGAAATAAATGTTTCGGGATACATTCAAGTCGAGGAGGTGCAAACTGAAACGTATTTCGATTAAGTATCACAAAAGAAATAAATTGATGTAAATACTCCGTCATGAACACTTATAATCGTCAATAAGATTCGTCCAAATTATACATACGGTTCTAATGTTCCATAATTTAGAATGTGCTGAGTAATCTGAGTCATAGCTTTGTATTTGATCAAATATAGTAATGTAATCAAAATTATTATCTAGGGCAGTTGTTTTGTTGCATTGTGGTTATTGTTTTAAATTTATTATACCTACAACTGCAACTAGTTTTAGACACTGCTGAATCTACTTTGATTCCACAATAATACAATTTTACATTAAAACTTACAAAGTTTGTGCAAAAACTTGCAGCTTGAAATTAGAGATAGATTTACGAAATATGCCAAATAAATGTTCTAACTTGTACTACATACTACTAGGCATTGCTAAATCTTAATATTGTCTTTTGAGTTTTGTCTTATGTTTTGATACTTGACGTGAATTTCAAATTATAGTGTATTTTGCGTTATAATACGTTAATTATTGTGAAATGTACATTTATTACATAAGTACATCGATTCACTCACATGCAACTATGTGATTCTAGCATAAGGTACAAATATCTACTGTTTGCAACTCTTGTAATTGTAAGGTGTTGTCATTTCTGCATCAACTATTAACTATAATAATTCTACTTCGGTGATGACTATTGATATTAATTGGCTTATAAATCCTACACGATTTATTAACGTACGTTAATGTTTAAAGGAACTTGTGATATGATCCTCCTTGGTGGACTGGCATGTTAAAACCACGAACAAGTTGAACGCACTATGATCCAAGAGTAATTGTAGTAAAACTGCAGTGATTCGCTGTTATTTCGTGGTGATATCATGAGTATGAATGCAGAACTGACATTAAGTCATTTCTCTCATTCGAAACGAATTTATTAGTATGTAAGCGACTTAAGCAAGAGAATATGTAAAAAGAACTGTAACGATTTATATATATACAAACATATATAAAATATACATACACATTATCGAGTTATGGATTTACGGATTAAAAGTGGTTGCGAGAAGTAAAGATTGTAGAAGGTAGAAATAAAAAGCTGAGTGTTTATTAATTGAAATCATCCAGTACTACTACAATTCACTCTCCTTTCTTGATCCTGGATTCTATGTCTCTCTTTTTATTTGAACAGCAGGGAAAGTATAATTCTTCACATTCGTTTAACGACGTCATGTGCAAAATTGTTGGAGAGACAAACAAATTCCCGATTTACGAGGGGTGCTTTGACTACTAAAATCGCCGTTTGCTTACACGAACTTTTAACTTTTACTGTCGCGAGACTAACAAAAGTGCGCAAACTACAGTCGATGGGTGCTCAGTGCTTGAATTAATGGTAATGCGTTTCAGTGGAATGGTCCTCCAAAAGAAAGTAGCAATAAAATTTTATAATTGTGCAAAATTATCATTTACGAGTTTTGATCAGTTTGGCGTAATAATCAATTTTATTGCAAATACCATCTTAAAGTATTGCACATTTTTCTATGCTTTCAAATTTCAGGAATTTGTACTGCTTACAGGAGTCACAAGATGGTGTAATTGGAATAATAACTCAGAAAAGGATATTTTATTACATAATAAGAAAAATAGTGCTTTCAATTGCTGACATGAAAATACAAGAACTTAAATAATAAAACTTTGCTAATAAAATTCCTTTATAGTCTATAAATTTTTCCTCGTTAAATCTTTTTTACTCCTGAATACGTATTCTGGCAGAAGATTGGGTTAGATCTACTCGTTAGTACGTTTACCGTACTGAACACCAATCTAATGATAAATGAATGATATTCTTTTCATATGCGCATATTTTTACTTTTTTTAAATGTAATTTCTTGGTATTTTTAAATTTTTTTCATGGAGTCTTGTTTTTTAATTTTATGCCATTTCTGCAACTTAAAACATGAAAGAATTCTGTTTTAGTTAAAAATTAATTTAATTCCAAGCGGCACATTCCGCGTCCTCTAGCAAATAACTTGTCAATTGAAGTTGTTGAGTGATTAGCAGCAATAGTTTATTTTTAAGAATTTTTAGTATTTGTATTACCTGTCAATATTTCTAAAATTTCTGAAAAATCTTGAATAAATTTTTTACCGTTCCAATTTTTAATATCAAATAAATCAGTTAAATCCACGATTCAATAGACGTGTTATTTTATTTCATGTATATCTCGAATATGTATCTATGACCACTGTTCATAATTATTCATACAATGCTCTTCGTCTTACAACTTAATTCAATTACATCAGGTTGCTTTCTGTGCACGAATTAACCATAGATACACGGGCTCTGTTAGCAACATCAATATAAAAGGAAAGTGTTCATCGTCTGGTACAATTTGGGATCAACATGAAACAAGCGGGAATAAATCTGTGCAAGTTAGTAGAGGTCAGTGATTTTTAGATATTGTACTTTTCCTATTTCTAGAGTCACGTGCACTTTGGGACCGCGTGTAATAAAATTGCAGGTTAATTTGCATTGTAATTATAATTAGGTAGATGATTTTAATCAAGATTTAATGTCATTGTTTCCGAATAACTCGTTATATTTACTTATATTGCATTTTGCAATATAAAATTGCAATGTATTTTGATGTCAGTCGATAGTTTAAGAATTGCGCATTTATCGACAATTTAAGAGCCTTCTTTCTATGTAATTCAGAACTGTGTAAACAATTGGGAAGTGGAATGAACTCATCCCTAAAGCTTGCCAATTTGCAATTATTTATGCGCTGTTTTTGCTTTGAAAACACACGTACGCTAATTGTTCTAGAGTTCATTTGTTGATGCCAATCTATAGTCTAATAATTGCGTTTTCATTCTATATGCTTCTTAATGGTTTATACAAATGTAAAGGGGATAAAAACTTGATCAAAAAGATGCATTTTACCAAAACACGCGGTATAAAATTGCAATTTACGCCAATTGCTTAAACGATTGGGAAATAATTATCTCGAAAAGTTGATAAATTTATGTTAAAAATTTTATTTTAAGTATTTAAGGCTTGGGTGGCTATCCAATATTAAAATTAATTTTATTTTAAAACGGTACATGTCGCGCTCTCTAGTTGTTAAATGGTATGATGATTTGTCTCTAGTAGCCGTTTCAAGCCATACAAATTAATTTAATTGTGAAATGTTACATGCCGCGCCATCTGGTTGTAAATATAAGAACGTAATGAATTTGAACAGGTACGCACACAAAGGTTTATTAAATTATTTAATCATATTTTTATTATATGGATATAACATAACACTTGCTAGATATTTATTTATATATCGTTTTTGATTTGTTTTCTTCTACAGAATCTGAAGAATATTGTTTTGCACCTCAGAGCGATAACACTACAGAATAGCAAATTTCCGATTGAGATAGCATTAACGGCACTCAACCGATCATGATTTTTTTTATTTTCGATTTTATTGTATGACCAAATTTTGGCTACGATTTTATAGATTATGAAATTGCCACAGGTTGCGATTATGAGAATATTTAACCGTCACTGACAACAATTCGTGAAATGTGTGAAAACGTAATTTGTTTATCTTTATTTGCTACAATGTCATAAGCTATTAAAGTGATTTTTATGATAAGTGCAGACGCTTACATACTTGATTGAGTATGAGTTGCCATTGGGAAACAACAACATTGGGTATACGACACTACTATTCCAATTTTCTTGTCGCATTTAGTCGTTGAGATCGAAAGTTTTAATCGAAAAATTGAAACTTGATTTTGACTAATTTACGCCACTAACGGTTCAAATTGAACCGAAATGTATCATTATCTATCGTTGCCTAATTGAAGGTATTTTATTGTTAAATGTTGAAATTTTTATATCCGTATATACCCGATTGTGTCCACAACCATTGTGCCGATGTATGTTTCCGGGCTTGAGCGCACGCGGCGTATGATTGCATACAGCATACTTTTAATTTCATATTTGTCATCAGTCTTCTGTATCATACAGTGTATACACAGTTATAAAATATATAATAAAATAATGTTGTGGAGTGTGGTTACGAAGTGTAAAGATTCATTATGTTGATAAAACTTCACTATAACACTTACTTTTAGTTACTTGGTTTATTTTAAAAGTCTTGAATTGTTGGACACGTGACGCTGAACTATAGGGTGAATCTATTTTCACCAGCACGAATTTACCGGTAGCATGGGTATCAGCGAGATGTCTGGCTGATGATGAAGAAGGCAACATGCCGAAAACGTTTTACCAAGTAACTAATAGTAAGTGTTATAGTGAAGTTTTATCAATATAGTAAAATAATGTATATAGTAAATTTGAGAATGGTGCAAGCAGAGCACAAGAGTCTCCTCTAGGACGGGGCAGACAACGGTTTACTTTGTCAATGTAAATTGAAGGTACTACAAACAATCAAATTAAAGTATTTTCGCTCAAACTGCAATTTTCTCTAACGCATTTCGAGAGAAGTGATTTCCATCCATTTCGAAATAGTTTAAACAATTATTCTAAACGTTAAATGAAAGCGCAATTCTTAAACTATCTACTGAGATCAATAAATTAATTCTGGCGCAATTAGTATTCGTACAAACTGTAATTGACAAACTTTGAGGTTGATTTTAATATTTATCAATTGTTTGAACAAGTAGGATGCACATAGAATGAAAGCATAATTTTTAAAATACCCACTATAAATAGATTGATAATGAGAATAAAATTAACAAATCTTGAAGCAGATTGAAGCCAAGTTTTCAATTAGTTAAATGATGTTGATCTTTTATTTTATTATTTTTTTAATAATCAATCATTTGCAATTGTTTGCATAGGTCATAATCAACATTTGTGATATGGAATGTTTAGGAAGATGTTGGATTAAACTACTCCTTAAGCTAATATATAATGTTTTGCATATTTAGATTTTCATTACCAGTGCGTAATTTATCCAGAGATCCCTGTAGATTAAGATAACTCCATAGTGTCTTTGTGCTGTCTTTCCTGTTGCTTTTTACGATTGTATGATGCAGCATAAAACTTCATATCATATTTCAATATATAGAAAATAATATGTTCTTGGGATCCTTTTATAATGCGTCTGCTTGGTATCAGTCACATTACAATGCTTTTTGGCAATAAATCTAAAACACATGTGGTTTATTATGAATAATCTTAGCAAAAAACATAAATTTCATAGTAAAATAAAAAACAGTTTGTGTTAATAGAAAATTAATTATATTTACCAATTATAGTAGGCGTCTTGAGAATAAGGAAGTCGAAGAAGTAACAGCTTGCCGATGGCCATCAACTGCACACTTTAAGTAGACAATGAGGTTGTGTGCTTCGCGTATGGTTGCGCTGTCACGTTGGTTGCCGATTGATGTTGTATTTTGCAATAAAATTCGAATTCAAATTAAAATATATCTATCTTTTGATTGCAGGTTGAATAAATTGTTTACAAAATAGTATTATTTTTATTATAATAATATTATTAATGCTAAAGTAATTCTTTAATATTAAGACAGAATTAGGAATAAGGGGGTTTAGAGTGAAGAAGCTTAATTTAAGTTCCAAATAAATGTATATATTTATTATACTGCTCAATGAAAACACAGTCACAACATCTCGACCTGCCCATCGTGATGGCTTCGTGAATAGAACAGCCCGGGGACAGTAGTCGAAAAATTTGCTGTACACCAAATAGTAAAATTGTCTAATATAACATGGATACGGCACACGCTAAACGAAAAACGTAAAAATCCAGATCGATTCGAAGCGGAACGAAAGAAGAGGTGCTCATTTCTTGCACACTTACGAGTACTTTGTACGTATATTGTAGTATAGTATACGTCGCCACGCCATCATACATACGCGTACCAACAATATTTATTTTAGTATCATTTCTCCGGCTGCCTCTCCCTTCCTTGCTTTCCTTGCTTTCCCTTCTTCATTTTTGTGTGTTTTGCGCCCGCCTGGCCGACACGATGCGCTCGTCCGCCTTCTATATATTATATATAAATTTTCATATATATACAAATTCATTTAAAAATTCCTAAATTTTAATTTCCTTAATTTTATACTCCATCAAACCTAAAAATCTCTACGACGATAGGTGGGCTTTTCCATGCTTCGTTTGAATTTTTCCTCCGTTAGCAAATTTTGATTTACACCAATATAAATATAAAAATACTCTTAAATTTTTACACATATAAACGTCCTCTTTGTGCGGAGCGTGCGCCTCCTGCCGGCTTCTTCGCGAGCGCAAAGCAAAGCGAAAAGTAAATTTTGAGCTATCTCTCATTCTCTCTCAAAAGTGATGATAATTTTTCTCATTTAAAATTATTTCACCACGTGTTTCTCTTAAATTTTATTCATCCACGTGTCTTTGTTTTGTACTAAATATACAATCTTATTCGATTCCCTATCGACGCCTAACCTTAATTAAATATTACTGGTTTTCTTGTGTTATTACATCATTTTTGCGTTTATACCGTTCACATAAACGATGCCTCATCGTCAACTCGCTTGATAGGCTGTGGCGCAAAATGACAACCAGAGACTATTCTCGACAATTAACCACTGGATCGTCCTCCGTCCCTCGTCTCTCATAAGAGCAATTTGTTTTACAACGACTCGAGCTGTTTGGCGGTGGACCAAAACCGGGATGGCGCTCCCAGAACAGAAAACATTAGATACATATGCAATATATAGTTTCCTAAATATATCATTTTTACAATAGTTTTCCCTCTTTTACAATATTATTAGATAATATAAATAGTAGTCATTTGTATTATTCGATGCAACAATGTCATGCTTTTAACATTATCACAAGTTGCAAGGTTTATGCCATCTTTTAAATACGCCTGCCTCAATCACTCAAATTTTGTATAGTTACATAGTATCGCATTAGTTTTTAGTGTACATCATTAATAATTACTTTTAGGAATACAGTACAAAATTGATACAATTTTATAAGCCATAATTTCAAATTCATAAATATATAATTTCTTCAATTTATATCCATCCTCATAAATATATCGATAACACCTATAATTATTCACTTTGGTTTGTACAAAAGAATTCAAAAATATCGTGTGTATGAGGAGCGCCATGTTGCAGTGCGGGGGCCGGCCATGTGGGGCCAGAAGCGGCGGCCCTTCCGCATTTTGTGCATTTCTTAATTATCGCTAAGCCTTTTTACAATTGTTTCTCGCTCTTACCAAGTGTCGAGCATCGAGTCGTTCGTTTGTCAAATTTAGACCAAAATTCGTTTCTTCATTTGCGGAAATTTAGATTTGCCAAAGAGTGTTAACATGTCTACTAAACATTCATCGTTCTCTTCTTCACTCTGAAAGTTTTTTCGATTAGTTTCTATAATCATTTTTTATATAGTTTCCATTTTGTTTTCGTAATAAATTTATATTAATATAGATATACATATACTTTTAGTGGTTAATTTAAAAACTTTTAAATTTACTTTTTAAAGCTTTGTCCATTGCCATTACGCATTGGACTCGGCTCCATCCCTTTCACCTAAAAAACGCATTACACTAAAAGTGTTCGAAACTCTCGATCAACTTTTCAACTAAATCCCGAATAGAAAAACTGTCCCAACATCCGTCTCTAGCGGATTGCCGGTGATAAATACTAAAAGTGAACTTTCTTGCGTGAAACTATTTCATCCGGTTCTGCTGTCTTGTTGATGTGTTTGTCGAGAAATAGAAAGAGGAAGACCATTCGTATATGTTCGTGAGTTGTCCGTTCTTGTGTCTGCGTGTCTCGGTGGATAAACAGTGTATACGAACAAAAGAGAGGGAGGAACAGGTGGTGAACAAATGAGGAACGTAAGAAGACACAATCCAATAATCCAATGGGCATTTCGTCGTCGTCTTGCATGTGGGGGTGGGGGTGGGGGCAGACTGATTCGATAATAGCGACCTACCTCGGATTAATGTCTCAGCTTCACTAATCGTGGTTTGTCAACTCAAACCGTTATTGCACACAAAAACCAAACATTATCGCGAACAACAAAACCTAATCAGTAATCACGCGCTGGGCTGTCTGAGTGGAAGAAAACTGTCCTTAATTATATATGTATATATATCGACGGGCTGCTGTTTTGATTGATTCTTTGTCTGGGGCTATTGCGGTGAATTTGGAATTTGCTAATGGTTGGCTGGTTGAAAATCGGTCATACGACTCGCGTCCGAAAGAGTTGTGCGTTCATCCTGTGTTTATCCGGCTATTGTTTGATGTGTATTTACAATATAAATACAAGTTGTGTATGTATAAGGTCGCTTACTATTGCAATTATGTTATGTTCACGGCTCACGTTTGCTAAAATATATCAACGTCTCACCCTACTAATTATAAATACTTCGTAGTAAAACCGTAATCAATAATTAGTTCATTGTAGTTTAAAAATTGGGTAGGCGGCGTAAGCTGCTGCATTAGAAAATATCCATTTATATCTGTCTGAGTCGCGCACGCGCGATTGGTTTGTTTAAACTATTGTAGTCTGTATTGCTATTGCGGTATTTATGGTATAACACTTAACTTAGCGGTAACTTATTAGTTAGCTTTGCAATTGTCTCCTAGTTTCACCTTATTATACATGTACGTATCACGTGTTGGGGGCGCTGTCGACGTGCCGCCACCTTGTCCCTCCATCCATCTTACGGTTACGTGCGATAGGGGGCGCCATCGAATCAATCTGCGGTTGAGTTGGGCGATGAAAAGGGCGAGGGAATAATAACAAATAACAAATGTAACAGCGTAAATGTTCAACGTAAACTGTGTTCCTTAAATAACCTATGGAGATGTTTACTGCTTCATTTGAATGCATTTGCACGATGTGTCCGTTTCGCGTACAGAGTCGTACGTGATATTTCGTATTGTTTTACAATGCTTCAATTCTTATTAACTGAAACCATTCAATCTGTTTATGTTACTGTCTAAGACTAATTCAAAGTTACTATATACCACAAATAGTAGTGGTCTTCGCCGGCCGGTCGACCGCTCGCGAGATGCAGTGGCGCCACGTGGCGGGGTTGCTCCCAGGTGTACGAGCGACGGACCGCGAAAAAAGTGGATGCACCGGGTCCGACCTGTTCTTAGCATTATAACAATATAATATTTACGAAATAACCTTAATGCGTATTAATATTAAATGTATTATTATTATTATTATTATTATTAGTATTATTAATAGTATTATTATATCGAGTGCCCCATTGTTCGTCTAACTGAATTTTAACGTACAATCGATGGTTGGATTCAATCTCGGGTGAGAGCATGACGCCCGGGGCCGTTTTGGTTGGGCTAGCCAGTGTCTATTTAGGGCCCTTTTTTCATTTAGAGATTCTTAAACGTTTTTAAAATTTGTAAAAAATTTCATCGCGTTATTCATCATCTTTTTTCACATTTTATTCATATTTATTCGTAAAAACAACTTCGAAGGCACTTTTTTGACGGACGAATTGGCCCAGTGTGATCTGAATGAATGTATTTCTTGCCGGTTAATTTGGAAAATTTCTGGATGCGAAAGAGAACAACGTCCCGAAAACTCGCCGTCGACACTCCATGCATGGAGTAGGCCATGTTCATGGCATGTGCCGCTTAATTTTTCACATGATTTTGAGGAAAATTTTGCTGGTTTCGTTCGTGTCCTTCCGTTTCGTTTTACATAAAAGTTTGCTCGCTTTGATCAGAGTAGATACTTTTGGTTTTTGCCTTCATATTCATTTGAACTATTGCTGCTGATTTTCGTATGGCTGAGAATGGTTATGTCTATTTCAAAATTGAGAACGGCCCCGCGCGTGAATCCCATCGCAAAGTAACGATTTGTAGTTGCTGTTATTCATATGATTAACGAAACGAGTTATTTGAATCCTGTTGGTTGTGTCCTGCGATGGCGCTATAATTCGCGCCATCGTCGTCATCATGCTGCATGCTTATTAATACGTTATACATTATTGATTAAGGGAATTGTTTTGGTTTATCATAGCTTGTAGGTTGTAGTCATCGTCGGTCATTTCATCGGCTGTATGTGTGTTGTGCGTGGCGTGTACGTGGCAATGATCGATGGATGCAATCAGCATCTCCGCGCATTTTTCTCATTGAGTGTAATCGATACGATTGCACCGATCGGCCGCCAGCTGATCTGTCGGTTGTAAGTATGCTTGTCTACGTTAACATGTTAGGGATTATTATTACTGTGAGTTATGAGGTTTCCAATGAAATGTTCTTTCAACTAAAACGTTACGAAATTGTACGCGACTGAGTGCTTGTACGCCTGGTATTTGTTGCTATTTGTCTCTGTAACCGAACCGTGACGGGTAACGCCGAGAGCGTGAGAACTAAACGTGTTTTTTCCAATTTTTTTGCTGGCGCGAACTGAAAATGCAACGCAAGTTATCGAAAAGAAACGGAGGCACCCGATTCGTTTAATTTATGAATTTTACCAATTACGAGTTTTCTTTTTTTGCTTTTGCTTTGGTTTACCAACAATTGTACATGTATGCTACAACTCACACAAAATGCTATGTTAGTACATATTTGGACTAGAGATTAGTTTGATGCTTAATTTGTGAAAAATGGAGAAAATCATCGGTGTTTATACTTTTGCTTGTTTGTGACTTGAAGGAGTTGTTGTTCTGTTGCTTGAATCAATGCTTATTAAAAGTGATGTATTCTCACGTCTTTATTTCTTGTGGTTCTGCATTGGTTTCGTTATTACTTTTGTGTTTAAATGTGATGATCAAGAACGATATACACTAGCAAATAATTGCGCTATAACGGTAGGAGATTTTTTTCGTCATAAGAAAATAGAATAAGGCAGATTTTGGTTTATACACACTCATATCATTTTTGCTTCGAATTTTTTTTATTTTCATCATCATTTTTTTCTTCTTCATCATTTAAAATTTTAAGGCGCAGAGGTGCTTAAAATAAGCTTGTACTTTTTTCGTGATATTTTTTGCTCATTTTTGTTTCATCGTTTTTGAACCGGTGACCTAAACGTTATTTTTAGCTTATCCGAACAGTGCTTTCAAAACGCATTCTCTTTTTTAGTGTTCTGAGTGGAATATAATCCTCACTTGCTTTTCGTGTCGACATGTTGAGAGTTGTTGATTGAATTGATTCTTTCAAACCTGCAAAATATCGCGACGACCTGTGGTTTGAAGTCGCCAAGTAGAAAACGACAACACGCCGCGCCAGGCGCATGCGCCATACGTGCGACGTGTTATTTCACCGAATGTGTGTGCATATTGAAAACCAAACCATTTCGAGAACGCAAAAGCACAACCAAAGAATGACATTGGAGCGGTGCAGGAGTCACCACACACGCTCATCGAATGTGTCATGAAAAACGGCCAAAACTCTTACGATACGATATATGTGTTGGAGAAATTCACCGATTACGCTCGGTCTCTCTCTCTCGGAGAGGGGAATGGGAGAGTGAAACTGATAAACTTACTGATTATTATTACTTGCGATCAATGTGTTATGATAAGCGATGACCTAGGAAGAAACCCAAAACCATGTTCTTATAGAACGTGTGATGCCTGCTTCAATGGGCGGCTAGTGTTTGGAGGGTTAGAGGGGTTTAGCTTGTATGTTATTGTTATTGTTTGGGGGTTCTACTGATTTACGCCTATACTGTTTGAATCCCGCTTCCTTCGAAGACGGGTCGGAATCTGCTCGGATTGACCTCAAAAATTACTTCTTACAGTCTCATCCAGAAAGCAATGTAATTCCTCCTGCGGCCCACCCGGAAGCTTTCGCATCGATTGGCTTCGGAGGGCCTTTTCTGAATTAATCTGTTTTCGCGTATGCACGCAAATTGCACTTTTGATAATCTGCTGCTGCGTTTGACATGTTGTAGACCGCGAGTTCGCCATTTACATTTGCTTCTTGCTTTATCTCAACGAAACTTAAACGCGACTGCTGCGGTAGTCTTGGAATTATGATCATTGATCAATCAATTGTGAATCAATTAATAATTGTATCCTGTTTGGTGAAAAGAGATTTTGCTGACGCGACATGGTGTCGATCAATCTCGGGTTTAATGTTTATTCGCCTGTTAGTGTTATGTCTATGTTACATTAATTATAAGTCGGTCTGTTTGCAGTTTGAGTTCTATTGTTATTTGCGCGGCGTTAATTGTGACAAACAGTTTGCTGTTTCGGCAAAGTAGTCGATCGTAAATTGTCAAAACCAATCGTATATTTTTGAGGTCTCATGTGTCTGTTGCACAGATTAATTATTATAATAATAATTAAGAAGTTTAGATAGGTATGATCGTGTCCATTGATTCACCCAATTGCACCTTGACTTCACGTTAATGGTGAATCCAATGTCACAATCACCTCGTTGCTTTTTTGTCTGCTTATAGTCGGTTTGCTATGGTTGAAATTGAGTAGTTAGTAGTTGAGTTCCCGCATATTGTTGCTTGGTTGCTGTGACCGGTGCCTGCATGAACGCATTCATCTATTGCCGACTTGGATCCGTAAACTATTGAGATTAGTCTGTAATTTGTGACGTGGGCGTTTGCTGCTGACTTCTCAGTTATTATTACTAAAAAACCTATTTTATAGCCAAGTTAAATCTGCCAGGAATTATGCTGCCGTAATATATCTAATCTGATTCGTGCTAACAATTACGAAAATGTTTCCGTCGATTTGCTGATGATTATGAAGAGGTTGAAGTTGAGTTCGAATTACCTCAATGTCCATTCCAGCCACGCTGTAACACAAAGCGGCCACCCGCGCACATTGAATTTGCTATTATATGTTATTTTTCGTAAAATTAACACCGAATATGTGCAACTGTTATATCAATTATTATCCACTAGTTTCTGACTTATTCACACGAGTCTATTGCAGTTTGAGATACGCTTAATTTATAGTATTTACACCTTTGCATGAATATGTTACTGGGATTAACTGTAGTTAATGTGTCTTACCAATTTGATGCAGTGCGCAAACGTGGGGTCCTATTGAATTGGCAAAGCAGTGTCTAGCGCCACACGAAAATACAACCAAGCGTCTATAAAACCCCAAACACATTAATTTTGATAACACAACTCAAGTGCTCATTAAGCGACGAAATCAAGCACAAAACAATCACTAAACGAATGGCAGTCTTATAATTTCGGCAGTTAGTGTTCAACCCGCAACACGCACAAGCTAGCAACTTGCCGCATTTGACTCGTAATTTTAATAGTTTTCGTCTTAGGAACAGGAAAATCACAATGCGCCCGCTCCGAGTGTGGAGCAGTCGATAAAAAGGTGTCAAGTCGCTGTTTGCCAATTCAAAGTGGGTTGTTACATTAGCGAGAATGGATCATTGAGACGAGTGACACGATAGGAATGACGTAAATTATTCTAAATTGCATTGTTTTCCCACAATTCAACACGCGACAGTTGTTACAAGCGCACTCGATTAGCAGTAACAATCCTGTACAACAAACTTATCAACAGAAAACAACAAGGGCCAAAACACAACAAGGATCTGTTTCCAACTAAAAGACATCAAAACGAACATAAAATAAATCAAATATATTTTCATGATTCCAAAGATCAAATTGAATTATGACGTTATTTAGTTAAATTAATTAATTGACTAGTTGCCTCACACGGTGTACAAGGGTGGATTACAATGATCGCTCCCTTTCAAAATTAAAATAAACATAGTGCTTGTGAATGATAAGATTACCTTAGAAATAACTAAAACATATATTATACAGGCATCCCGATTAAACTAAATAGCAACTAGCCTTGGGTTGATTTTTCTAGTACAAACTAAATACATTATATTGGGAATGTACAAAATAAACATAAATAACTTAACATAAAGGGCATGCCAACTTAATACAACGTAATACATCGTTCGAATCTGATTCGAATCGTAGTCATGAGTAAGCATTCCTTGCAAAACTTGACGATCCAAGTCTGACTTTACAGTGGAGACCAGCATCATGAATTTTGCAGAAAATGTCTCATGCTGATCGAAGGTTCCCATTGGGAACAATCGAACACAAAAGGACTAGCTGTGAAACAATTAACTTTGGTTAAATCATACACGATGGAAATAATAGTAAGTGATAAATTAGATTAATCTGTAGGTTATGAACTAAGCAATAATAATATTTACAACGTTCGTATGTACATCATGCCATTTTGGACATTAGTTTGCCTCAATGCGCCTGCTCTACTGTTTGCTTGCTCGCGTTGGTATAGTTGAGAAAAGCCACGGAAATTTGACTGAGAACAAATCGAATCGGAAAGAGCTGGGAGGTTTTCTGACAATTGGGAAAAGAAACCGATAGAGGAATAACGTAATCGTGCAGATTGTACTTTAACCGTATCTTAGATTAACTCTCGTTCGTAAACAAAGATCATCTACTTTATCCCATTCTAAACACGTCGTTTCAGCAATTAATGCAATTATAAATAATAATTGTTAGCTAAGCAAGCTAACAATCCGTTTTCCTGTTCGATATAATTTGTTAAATATCCGGATAATAATTAGTAACTATTTGTAATTAAGATATCCGATAAAATGATTCAATGATTAACTATCTGATAATCGACCCCGCGTGCGTTCGCGTCGCATGATTGATTATTCTTCTTTATACTTTTACACTTCCAGTTTGTTTTGCATTGTTTTCATCTTAATTTTGTAATTCACTGTTCGTCGCGACGAACGCTTTAGCCTGAGGCGGAGATATTTAGTAATTAACAATAGTCTTTTTGTTATTTATTACATGTTCCTTGCATCAATTGTTCTGCTTCACTTGGTTTTGTGCAAATTTCGTACGCAAATCAACTGTCAACCTAACACAATTTTCAACAACACCGCGCTTTAATCTCACAAGCGTGATTATGCGCGGCTTTCTCCAAATATCATTTTAGTACTCTCTTATTCATTTCCACTCTTTCTAATATATATTATCTTAATAGTATTATATATAAACAATAAAACGTTGACAGCTTCATTTTTTGCTTAATTTTTTTCTTTAATTTTTAATAAACTTACGCACCATGCGTCACCGATTCGTTGGATTCTCAATAATATTACGTTAAGCGAAAGCGGTGTGGACTTGTTGCTCTGGTTACAAGTCTCGCCGCTTTGTTCTGTGATCTTCGGTTATTTTCTTTGTTTTACTTAGTAATAATGTGTTGCGCGATGCGTTGATTGCCAACGATGACGATACCTTTATGTCTTTGTGTTGTTATCATTTCCCTGTTGCAGTTGGTGTGTGTTTGTGTGTGCGTGTCGATTGATGGTGGGCACCCACCGATGATGGTTACCACATTGCGATATCGTTACCGTTGGGCAGCGCCTCGGTGCATTGCATGCCAGCCGGGGCCGGTCACTCGAGCTGCTCCAGGAAGTTGGGCGACTTGAAATACTCTGGAACGGGATCGTCCAATCGGGATATGATCTTGTATATCGATTTCTTCCATGACTGTTCTGTATCCCTACCCTCTTGGATTGCCTTAAAGAATTCACGCAACGTTTGCTCCACAACAAAGCGGAAATTTGATGGTACCTTTAAACAATTACAACGTTAGTGTGCTTGCAATAACATATAGAGAAAATATATGGTATAGAATTTAGGCGGAAAGTAGAATTATTGAATGAATAGACACCAAGATGCAACAAAACACGACAAAGGCATGGTAATACATCCCCAATCTTATTGTCTAGTGCGAAATAGATTCAGGTGTGATTCAGTCTCATGCAGTTGTGTCTGGTGTTGTGAAGTTGTTAATTAAACGAGTCTACAGTTAGTTAGGCAAGAATAAGAGTGGGATTGTAATAATTGCCATGGTCCTTTCGCAATGGAAAAGGAAGCCACGAACCTGTGGGCCCCATACCTCGATGTGATTATTTCTGTTGTAGTGCAGATTGAGCACGCGGTATAATTCAGAGTCTCCACCGACGTGTAAGTCGTCGGCGTTCTTCACGCCCTCCGACACTGCTTGCCTGGCGTACTTCTCCATTTGGATGTAGTAGAACTCCCTGCGGAGGAAAACAAACAAATTCCATGTAAATAACAACAATTACTGCTGGAAGCGCGCGCAAAAGGTAGTTATAATTACAGGGCATGCAGTTGCGAAACGGAAAGAACAACCGTCGAACAAGTGAGTGGCGCACTTCGGAGTAAGTTGGCGAACGAACATAGGTGCGCGACAACGTATCGTAATTGCGTCTACATCGATAAACACCACTGCACCTCCAGAGTGCAAGTGGCGATTAACGAATTGAATTATGAAGGAAAAATCTCGTGAGCGGGCGCGAGGAACCTGCAATAAGAGCATGCGAATTTGTGTCAACATTAGCTCGTTCAAATATCTGTCAGCTGTTAAGTGGACCGCCAACAAACTCGGCCACTTGGTGCACCAACTAACAAGTTTCCATTCATTCATCACTGTATTCAAAACAAATACTATCTCATTGAAAGCAATGAATGTGAGCATTCGATATTAATTGATATTTTATTGCGCAATTATATTATTTAATTGTAATTGTCATAATTTGCGGGTGGATGCCTGATGAGTGTATTTGCGTGCGCGTGCATTGCCGCCGCCGTTTGCGGTGTCACGTCATGCCCCCCAACCATTGCATGGCTCACGCGCCACTATCACCCAAATACCAATTATAGGGCAATTGGCCGTAAATAATTAATACGGAATTAGAACTGTTAAATTATTTACTTATCAACTGTTGCTCCTGCTTTCGCTTTCATTGAACCGTTATAAATCTTTCCACAAAAGAGCAACAAATTTTAAATAAATATAATATTCCTAAGTCGCCTAAAATTAGGACAACCTGAATTTCTTCTAACCCGGTTTGAGTTCAAGCCCGCATAATACAAAATACAAGAGAGAGAGAGAGAGAGAGAGAGAGAGAGTCGCAAGTAGTAAGTAAGCCTTAATGTGAACCGTTTGCGTACACGTATAATCTTGTACCACCTGCCGATAAAATTAAAATTCACAAGTTTCTAGCAAGCATAGTTCACTGCACCCTAAGTTTGGAACGCGGTGGACGCTTGTGAAAATGCGCAAAGAAATCGTTCTCCCATCGGAAGAAGCTTCCAAGGCGGTTCCCAAGGATTCGCATCATCAACAAGTCAACCCTTGGCGATTTATACCCGCTATGACCAGATACACCAGTAATAGATGAATCACATCGTTTGCAAATGCGTGCAACCGTCATCGCTCTGCGCCACAAAATGTAGGTAAATACGAAGGGTGCCGGTGTCGAAGGGGGATCACGTCTTGTATGCTTTCTTAGCGGTTTCCTAGTGCCTTATGATTGCAACGAATTTCTTGGAGACGTTACACGCACGTCTATGACAAAAGACTCACATCTGCTTTTTGATTTGCCCTCCTTAAAGTCCACAAGTCTCTAGGTGTTTTTGTATGCGGACTTTGCTTTTTCATGTATCACGTTTCCCCCTTGTGCTCCCTGAGCGTCTTCAAGACGTTTGCCATGCATTGTGCCGCTCTATTGTTGCGTCTTACACGAGCCTATAAAGGTGTATTGATTTTTTTTTATTCTGTTGGAATTTAAATGGAATTCCGTTAGGAGCACAACTGCTAGAAAGTAAGCTGGGCAATATGACAATTCTGAAGGCACAATTTCTTCCAACTTCCTTCATTGATTTAGTTGTGGCAGCAGACATGCGATAATACTAAAATGTGCGGGCTGGTGTCGATAAAGTCATCGAAAGGAAGTAAGTGTCATGAGTTGAGCAAAGCAAGAATTATCACATCTTTGCGAGCGACTTTCAACTTCCGTAGTCAATGATTGTGGAATTTTTGAATAAATAAATAATTAAAAACTGTTATGGTTATTGTAAGATTGTAAGATTCCTGTATTAATTCAGCAGTGAGTGTACACACACACAATGTGTTTGAATTATGCCCTCGCGTACTTGTGCGTTGACGGATGACGACATGCAACGATTACGACGGTAAGGAACGAGGAGGGACAGATGTGCAATCAACTTTCATCGAAAAACCGTTACAACTAGTTTTCTAATACCTATTACTAAACAATATCGAATTGCACCCCTTGGTGTGCGTAAACTCTATTTGCAGAAATGCAACGAAAAAAGGTCTATCTATTCGAATTTAAAGCAAACTGCCATTAAAATTGCTCATTATGCGCGCAATTATAAATTGTAATTCTAATTGTAATCGGAAATAAGCCGTTTTGTTTCCCAACATTCCCCGAACAGCCTTTTGCATTCGCTGTCCATGCAAAGTATACAACGAATTGGACGAACGCTAAACACATCAAAAATTAATTAGATGTCCGAAAATCACTACTGGTAACAAGCTCCGCTAAAGGTCTCCGCCTGCATACAAGCCTCGAATTAGAAGTATAAGATTAATTAAGTTGCATCAGTGTGTTCTGGCCGTTTTGCGAAAGACGCGAGAGAATTAAAACGGGGACGCGAAATGTTTCTGGCGGAAATTTTTCAAAGACATGCCCTGGGCATCCAGCCGTCATATTGCAGCAAAACGCACATAGACCGCGCTGCTCAATTAAAAATAACTTAATTAAGGTCTTGAGACTAATTAGTAGAGTTGGCGCATTTATTTTTCTTCCCTTCTAACCCGGACTTGTATGCGTTTTTTTATTTCTCTTGGAGCGGCGACGAGCCGCGCGACTGCATTCCTTTTTCTTTTGCCTCGTGGGCTCGCGTTTTTCTTCGCCGTGTGTGCGCACCAGAGCCGCCCCCGCCTATCTAATTAACTTTGATGGTCGCACATTTGCACACACGTAGTGCCAGCCATTCATTTAAACTGAAGGTGTGTGGATGTAAGGGAGAAATTATGAAATTAGTCATTATGCAATTTGCTCTTCTTTCACCCGAGACGCAGGATACGTTAATGATAATAAAAAAAGTTGACTTTCCAGGACTTGTGGATGTTAATTACAAATCCTTATTTGATGTTTGAATTATAAGTAATCTGTGCGCATTTTTCCCCTATACTACTGTACGTGAAAGAATCTAGAGGTTTGCTAGTAATTGTTTGATTCGGTCTGGTTGAAATTACCTACGCTCACTTTGCATGCGTAACAAATTCAATCATCTGGACAGGCTTCGCGTACTGTTGCGGGGTGGAACGCGAGCGATGCGTATGTTTGCACAAATCGTTGTTGCTCCACAAAACCAGCAAATTTGAATTTCCTCATTTCCAAGTTCACTTCTCCTGCCGCGAGCCAATGTGTGGCCAGCATACAACGTGGCACGTTGCAAGAGAGTCTAGGAAGGAATTAGAGCGTTCTGTTTGTAGTCGCAACATATGTTTGTGTTTGGTATTCTCGCATCGTTTTCCAGAACGAGGATTGCTGCGCGTGTAAAGGAGGCACACGGCGAGGAAGGCATTAATATAGTGTGCCGGCAATAAAAAAGACTTTTCCGGCAGTTTTCATTTGAAAAAAAATCTCTCTCGCATACAAACGCGCGCGCTAACTATCCGCAAATGAAAACGTGCATACTCGCACATGCACTCGTGGCGTGGAAACTGCTTTGTTGTGCAGGTAGTTTGCATTTTGCTGCCAACAAGCGCGCGCGGTCACATATGCTTCGTGTGCACAACAAGCCTTACGGCAAAATGGTACATGCCAGGCGCTTTTTCACTCGGTTCACATGGCGGAGAAACACAATTATTTTCCGCACATTTTCTCCCGCTTGGTGGCTAAATAAGATAATGCCAAAATGACAATTGTTTCTTAAAGTATACGAATTGCACTCACCTAAAATTGGAGAACCACTTGACCAACTGGGCAGTGTTGTTTTTGTTGAACTTAATGTCCGGGAAGTACATCTTGAGCACCGCTGAGCTGGGGTAACGCACCCAGAAGAACATCAGCTTTGCTTTCCGGAGGTGCATTGGCGTCAGAGTTGACGAGTTCACAGGAATTAAGGAAATATCGGCACAGCTTTGTCAATTGCAATTGCAGCGAGAAAAAAGCAGGTGCTTAATTAATAAAACACTAAGATGCTTAGCAAATGTCAACATTCATTAGCAAACAAGCAAGGGGAGCAATTTACTGGCACATAATTGATAAAATTAGCAATTGCATTTCTCTCGTCAGTTTAGACTACTTTAAAATTCGCAAAGTTATCGTGTAATCTTCGATGTGGCATGTGCTAGATTCTCACAAGTTGTTTTCGCAGACATCGGGCACTTATTAGAAAGGCTAAGAAGGATGAGTAATTTATTTATGCGGGGTGGAGAATTTCGATCGTGTCCAGAAAGTTACAAGCATAATTATAGGTATTCCCCACCTTGTTACTTCATTCTCCTATCCCTAACATGACTCAATCAAGCGCGTTTTCACTGAGTTCGAAAAATATATCTGCAGAATCATTACTAATTTAAATGGCTTCTTTTTGTGTTTTCTGTCGTCGTTAATTGTCTTTGAAAGTAAAGAAAAAGAACACTATCTGATAGAAACTGATTTAAATCGGATTGAGTGCATCTAAGGTTTCAACGGTAACGTAGAGGATAGATGCAAAAGTTGACCTCAAAGTGTGCAAGCAATCTGATGAATACCTTCAAGTTTTATATGGGATTAATGATATCGAAATAGGACTGTTGACGTTTGCTGCTAAGATTGCTGGCGTTAGTGTCTAATCTAATAATAAGATTGCATAAAAAGGATATTGTCGGCTGCATGCCGTCGTAGGAGATGTCGCCGGAGTTGCAGTCGGAGTTTCGGTCGGCGTCCATACTCATTCCGCCATTAGGGCCTCGTATGTGACCATAGTCGGGTGATCCACCGTGTTGAGCCGCTGCCAGCAGCGCTGGATGCAATAGCGTCGGAGGATGATGCAGAGGCGGCGAATCGCGTTCCATCTTATGCATGCGTGGTGGCGAGGACGACGCCTGTTGCAAATAACCATGTAACTGTTCACAAGGTTCACAAAAACGAGTTGTTCAAACATAAGTTTACCAAGCAAGAAACCTCTGACATACCTGCATTGCCATGTGATGTCCATGGCTTGGTCCATGAAAGAACGGACTGTATGGTGAGAAAACCTGAGATTCGTGCAGTCCTGGATTGGGGATGGCCACCGACGTGGGCAGCGAGACGGGTAACATCGGAGGCGGTTGATGGTAGGTGGGTGGTGGCGGCCGAGGGGACGGGCACGAATTAGGCTCCATCGACGCAGGGGACATGCCCATGCCGTCTTGGCCGAGGATGCGGCTGACTGTGCGCGGCGTGATGCGCGTGTCCGTTACCTTATGCCGCTTCTTCTTGGGTGCCACGACCAGACTCAGCGCCTCGTTCTGCTCGGGGGTGTTCTCCTGCTTGGCAACGCAAAACGGATGGTTCATCGCGTACAGCGCTGCTTGACTAATGCCCGGCGGTTTGGGCGGCTGAAACATCGGAGGCCTTATATGCAAATCGCTCGTTTGTTTGGAGTGCATGTTATTCATGTGATGATGATGCGCAGGCATCATCGGATGGCATGGGCCATTTCCATTTACCATTTGTGTGTTGCTGCTGCTGAGGCTACCGCTGATAGAAGATCCTCCGCTGCCCGCACCCATGGATGGGTTTGCGGACGACGGTGGAGGTGCATTAGGTCGCTCGGCTACTTTGGTCCTTGGAGATTTGCGATCGAGCAACTGCGATGCCATAAGGAGATCTTTATTGAGCTGCTCTGCTGAGGCGGCCGCATCGTTCTTGCATCGTCTTTGATGCAAGAAGCGGGTCACAATCGAATCGATAAGATTCGACAGTGAGGCGGTGATTTCAGATTTGAGAGCATCGGCGAGACCTTCTAGATCTGTGCCAGTTGGTGTTGTCATATTTCGCATCATAGAGAGCCGGTCTGCAAAGTTTTCCGGCTTTTGCGTATGATGATGATGATGATGCGGATGATGTGGCTGTGGGTGATGATGACTGTGATGGTGGTGGTTGTTGGTCGGATGAGGAACTTGTTGGCTGGCATGAGACTGCGATTCGGCAATGGAAGCAGCCGCTGCCGCCTCTTTGGCCATACGCGCTTCCTGCTCCATCATTAGTTTGTGACTTACCCCCAAATACATGGCGGCGGCATTGCTGAGGTGCGGGTTTTCATGCAGCAGTCCGTTGTGGAAAGATCGGCCGCCGGGAGGACTGATCTTTAATTTGCTCACCTGCTGGACCAACGTAGGTGGCTGCGTCGTGGTTGGCGTCGTTACGGACGGCACCGGCGACGCAGGCGCTGACCTTTTGCTTTGTTCACTATCGCTAGGCAATTCTTCGACCTCCTGACTCTCTTCCGATCCCTGGTCCATGCGGGTACACAGTTGCACATACTTTTGTTGCATCTCGGCAAGCTGTTCCTGCATTGTGCGCAATTGTGATTTGAGTGCATTCTTCTCAACTCGCTTTTGTCGGATGGGTTCCTCCATCATGAGTTCTTCTTCGTCATCGATGTATCGGTCAGCATTGCTATCGTGTTGCTGTGGTTGGTATAGTTTACGTTTTTTGCAGCCGTTCACCTGCTGCGGCGCTGGACTAGAGCGCATACCTGAGACAATGTTTTCCACGCGCGCTTTCTTGGCGTCTTCTGGCTTGGCGGGACTGGAGGGCTCCACTTTCGGGGACGGCAGTGACTCCGTCTCCATGCCGTTGAGCGCTTCCTCCATCAGTTCCGCTTGTTGGCGTTCACTCACCGCTTCTGCGAGACATTCCTTCATCGCGACCACCTCTGCAGCATCAGCTGCATCCTGGCTGCGATCTGTGTCTGCCTTATTCGGTTCGTTGTTGTTGTTGTTCATGATGTTATTGTGATCTTGCACGCCGTTGCGCAGGTCATGCTCCAGGGCAAGAAAGTCGTGTTTACGCCCTTGCAGAATGTCGCGCAGCATGTGGTGAGCGAGCTGCTCGCCCGTCGGTGGGCTTCCGCCGCCGTCCGTCAAACCGCCACCGACACCACCGCACCGTATCACTGCGTCAAACTTCACCGAATCCTCGCTTTCTGTGTTGTTGCCATCCACGGCAACCACTTGTGACACCGGCGTTGTCGATGCCGGTGCTTTCTGTCTGCCGAGCAGTTCGTTTAACATCTTCGCCGGCGCGAAACCCGGTCCGAAGAGACCGAACTGTTGCTGTTGCGTAAAAATCGCGCCGTATAAACTGTTACCGTTGCCGAGGAAGGTCGGTCGCGAACTGAAGTTCGGTATCGACGAGTAGCTGTTGCGCGGCTCGCCGGCGTCCACGCGCTGTCTGGTTCTTTTGCTTTTCTTCAGGAGTTTATCTGTGTACAAACCGAACTCTGTCTCCTCCTCCGATGACATTATAAGTTAAAGCGTTATTGGTCGTACCGGTTCCCCCTCTACGCAGCCCCAGGCAGATGAATTTCGCGGTGGCCCCCACTTAAGAATAGTCGCCCATGTCAATACCTGAAGCAAACGGAAAAACGTATTCTTTACATCCGGTCGCTTTTCCTCTCCACCTCACACACATACACACACAAACGCACATCAATCTAGCTGCACCGGGCCAGCGCAGACAAGGGACGAGTGCGTGCTCACAAGGGGGCAAGAGAGAGCTAAGAACACCTGCGGCTTGGCAATGCAAACGCACAACTGTTGATCTGAGTACTTGCGTCGCACGAGCGAGCTCACATACACACTCATGCACATGCATGCTGAAACACAGAAGGAAGTAACTACTTTGCGTCCACACACCACAAAACCGCATATGAAATTCTCCTACACGTTTTGCGCGCTTGAAAAAAATCCCAGCTCAGAGTAATATAAGCCAAGAAGAGCAAGCTTATTTTTGTTGTAATATAGTCAACTCATTATCCAGCAAACGACGTGGTTCATCTCTAATTAAATACGCGCGAGTCAGCTAAAGGGCAGGAAGTTAACGGACGCTGATATTTTTTACAGGATTCCTTTCAGATCGCGCTGGAAACAAAAAGGAAACTGCTTCTATTATCTTTTAAATTTACAATTGAGGAGTCCTAAGACGGAAAGGGGGAATGCACAAGATGGAATTGGCCGGCTAATTAACTCATCACCACAATAATTCAATTAAAAGCAAGAAAAAAGTTGCATTCATTGTAACAATGAGGTTATCTTGGCGTAGCCTTCTGTTGGGAGGGTGGAATATTTGGTTCCGTTTATGGTATACCACCATATGGCCCCACTTGAGTGATGCATGTGTGCTTACGAAAGTGTAATTCTCACTAATAAATTACCATCTGTCTCGTCATGCTTGTCTAGTGTCTTATCGTTGAAATGAAATTAGACTCTTATCGCGGGGCGTGTATTGCGTTCGATTCGCATTGCGTATGCATTGCCACTCGCACCAAATGCAAACTCACTTATCGCACTTATCAATATCGTCAACACTTGCTAACAAGTGTGGCACTACACCTACAAGTTTTGTGTTTCATTTAGAAACGACTCGAATTTAATTTGACTTGCTTCAAATCTGCAATGAGAATCTATTCTAAGGACAATGAGCTGTTGTAAAATTTGCATTCGGGGGGTCTGAAGAAATGCGAGGTACAACTCGAAGAAAAGTTCCCATGTCTTCCCTAGTTATCGTGGGAATCATCTTGGGGTTCTTAAGCGAGTAGAAGATGTGTGCGACAATGATTTGAAAATAACGCCTTTCAGGTAAAATCAGTATCTTGGTCCCCTTTTTGCAAAGTTCTCATATTTTCATGTGAATATTTACTCAAATATTCCCACACCGGATACAATCCTTTATGTTTTATCATAAAATTAAAAACGCGGCAAGTAAGTATGCGAACAATATGGTAATCTTATTCATTAGGAGAGCACCGACATGCTTACACTCAACGAGTGTAATATGGGTGGGAAACAATAAAGTTCCTTTTCAGGCGGCGACATCGCGGTGGTGTGTTCGGCTCGCATGACCGCGTTGGAACGGAAGTAACTACCGGTCTCGCACATCGCCCGCCGATCTACTTTTTTCCACGAGGCGCTGACCATGCCGGAAACGCATCTTTCGATCTTAGCTGGTGGCAAACACACCTGAACAATATGGACGTCGTGCATTACTGGAAAGACCAAGAAAACGAACTACGCATATGTCGCATTCGAGCATTTTACAAGTCGCCATATGGTCATCAAAATAACCTTGTCGTTGGAATGAGGAATTATTTTTAGGTAGACGAATATCTAATTAATTTTCTTTCTGAGCACAACTGTGCTTATGTTTCCAAACTCGCCAAAGTGACTAAGCTTGAGTTCTGTCTGTGTTGACAACTGTGACATGATAAAGACTCATAAATAGCGTACGCGTTATGATCTAATTAGTCGTTTAAGTGATGACTTAGCGTCACATTGCTTACATGGTCCTTAACTGAATACATCCGGCCTGGACGACGTTGAGCCCGCGTTTCATTGTACCACTTTGTCGCCTCACACTGCGTGATGATGTATTTAAAGATGCGGATTTTTTTTATTACAATTACGAATATGAAGTTTGTTTTTTGAAGGTTATTGGTAATCAGCCGCTTCACTAAAAATGGCTCATTACAAATAGCTATAGGTATAAGACCGTTTTCCATAGTAGTTCTCTGCTCAAATTTTGTAATGATGGATTAATGACGTGATAGCTGCGATTTAATCACCTATCTGGTAACTGGACTGCGGAGGCTGGCAGGAGGAAGTTTATGCATTTATCAATGAGGGGGAGACTAAATGTCGCGATGGTGCACTTTGTGTTCGCGCTGCGATTTGGCCTCTTTTAAAGAGACGAGCGTTGTACGAAGCAATTACGCGCCGCAAACCGAACATGATTAACTTGTCCGGTATCTTATCTAAGTCGCGCGCGCTCTTTTTATAATCATGCTTCCTCATTACGACCCGCTTCCTTTCCTTTCGTGCGTGATTTTCTCATACGCTTGCTTCCTCACTTCCCGATTCGAAGAATCAGAATGCGGGCATGCTACTTCATAGATTGCATACTATTCGCATGCACACTGTTTCTTGCCTTCCTTCGACTCTTGCGAGGCTGTTTCGTATGATTTTCAAGGGCGCCGGTTTTCTAATGACAGAGTGCCTTCCGCGGTGATCACGTAGGCGTCTCGCCCCTATCTTAGAAGGGTGCAAAAGACAAAAGGCCAGACTGCTCGAGAGTCTCTCTCCTGGCTGTAGGAGATGTAGCTATTGCGTTGAATTCATCAAGCTCTCTGACGGTGTCATTAATACCAAAGCATGCTCATGATTCGACCGCAAATAGATATCATTTATTCAGGTATTACTTTCGGCAATATCAAGAAGGCTAAGGTTGGTGTTGTTGTATTGAAACTAGAGGTGCTTTATCTCTCCACCTCTCGTTTGCAGTGCTTAGTGATTATATCAATAAAATTACAAGTGTAATAAAGGTGTAAACGAAGTTGCGGAAAATTTCCTAGATTGCACCGATATACGCTCGCGATACGGATATTGATTTAATAAATAAGTGCCTTCCGAGGCGGATAACACTCGCATTTCGTTTGGTTGCCTTCAATTGCGCGGTGTGGAAAGTAAAGCAAGAACTTTTTTTATTGCACCATTTAAATCGATCCGATTGACGCGATTGCAACGCAAGTCGGAGCGCCAGCAAAAAACACCTTGTCGACAATTTATATCGCATTTGCGTCGTGTGCACTCATGATTATTTGTCTTCAGTAATACAAAGTAAATTTACTTATTAGCGTAACTTACTTTATAAAGAAAAGCCATTAAAGTATTTTTATTCTACAGCCCGCATGAGAATATATTCATACATGATTTATGCAGGTCACACACTGTTTTGTTCTTATTCTTAGCCACTTGAAAGTGGTGAGACACTTGCGAAGCGGAAGGAAACCCACGGTTCTCAGGCGCCAAGCAAAAGGGACAATAAAGGCATGTAGGTATATCTCACGCAGATCTGAAGCTTGGAGTGAACGCACGAGGTGCAAGACTCGAGTTGATGTATCCAGGAATAACGCTAATCGAAACCATGCTCACAATAGCCCATCATGCAGTACAGGAGAGAGAATCACAATTAGTCAACTGAAGTAACATCTGAGTCCCTCCAGGAATAGGTAACTAAGAGTCGAAGGGAAAAAGAGACAAATATGCACCTGAGTGTTTTTTTTTTGCAAAAATTGATTTTAACAAAAACTAAAATAACATTTCTATTTCTACAGTTTATACTACTGGTACAATATTTCTTTCCTGTTCTGTTTTTCTGTCGAATTTCTCGCATAATTAGTAACGCTTGTAGTCACTAAAAAAAAAAAAAAATAACACGTGTCATAACACGCGTTCGTGCACGCATCGAGGATCAATTAGATATTAATTTCAGACCCGTGTATGATTTACAGCAGGCGAAATTATAGCCACACGTTGAAAAAGTAACGTAAGCTGCGCGTGAACGCCACTCAGTGCGGAAGTACGCCGCTCAGACGAAACCGGAATAAGGTGTGATTGTCCAGTGGCCCGGAGATGGGGCACGATGATTGCGGTCACCTTCCGGTTCCGTTCTTCATATTGCCTTGTTTTTATTCCATCCACTCAATCATCGCGTTCTTCGCGTTACGTTTTATTGCCGTCCGCGTAAAGCGCGAATCCTTTAAGTGCCATGTGATTGCATATAAAACACTCTCAAGTCTGAAACAACCGCCAGTAACTTTTTTATTTGCTTTAAAAAGTTGTTTTTTACGCATTTACTTATGTTTGATTGCCGTCGGATTGCGATGTGTCCAAATGTAGTGCCAGCAAATTGTCTTAGTGAAAGGACAAAAAAGAAATATCCAGCGCGCAAATGTCACGAGTTTTTTTAAGCGAAATTTCTTTTTTATTGAGGACCGCCGTACAAGAGAGGTGTTTTATTACAATAGTGTGTACCTACGAAGTAACAAGCACAAGTGTGCATTATATGGCGACGGAATGACTTTTAAAAAGAAGGTCCTTTAAAGCGATTGCTATTTGTATCATGTGCAAGTTATGCCTTCTTGTTGTCGCTACAAGAATTGCAAAACCGTCATTATTATTTTTATCTCTTGGCCACATCGCATCCAGGATGATGTTACTGCACACGCAGTGGTGTGTCGTCCCATTGTGGGAGACATAACCATTTTTATAGTTAATTTTCATACCCGCGTTGCTCCCCTTTGCAATGAATATCAAGTTAACATTTCTTTTTTTATTACCACACAATCAAGTTAGATTTTCCGAGGTGTAGTACTCGGCACTTTTATAGATAGGTGTTATCCGGGGGCTTAGGGGTTGATTTGGGTGAATCAAATCCGCCCTCATAATGAGGTTTCAATACTTGCCCACTAAATATATTATGCATTTATATGCGGGTTAGCTACTCTAATTTGTGCCAGTTTTTACCTTAATACATAACTTAGTTGAAACGTGCTTACTTTTTTTGGGGCACGGTCAGAAGGGATTAACTCTAATATCAAATGATTGCTACTATTAGTGATCAATGTCTTTCATCACATAAAAATTCTATTAAAATATATTCAAACATTTACCGTTGACTTCTTAGTTGTTAGGATACACTGAGTGGAATTTCACCCTTCTTATTACTCATTCATTGCTGACTTTTAGGAAATATTCTTTTGCCTTGACGGAACCACTCACAACCCTTTTACGTTTTTCGACGTTCTAGAGTTTTCTGCAATCCATTGCCACCTACGGGTTTCTTTCTTTGCTTCTCTGAAGTCGCCGGGGAAAAAATGCAGGAGCATGCAAAGATACGCGGATTGCATTGGAAGGATGTTTCCCCCATCGCCCTAAGTGCTCTTACATGAGTGCATGTCGCGTTCGGAGAAGTGGGGTAGTGTTTTAATCGATGCCCGGAAGAAAGAAATCTCCGCGTGTTAGACCATGCGTACATGTTCGTCAAGGAGTATCGAGTGTCAAAGAATTTGCAAAGAAAAGATATGAAAACATTGGATGTACACTGACAGTGTAAACAATGGACTAGTCCTAGTTGTATCAGCCAACGAACGCAAGATGATAACAATGGGTTCTACTTTTAATAACCTTTTACCTAAGTACTCAATAATCTTGTTGTAAATGTTTGCACTCAGTTCAAAATTGATTGTGTGAAGATGAAAATAGGAAAATTTTGAGTGGTTTGGTCAGTGACTCATAACAGAATCTCTGCACATCAATGCAGATCCAATCTAGCAGGTTGGTTTGCAAATGCGATAGAGAAAAACGCTGCTGCAGTTGGGAAGCGGGATCAATACGAAGCGGGAGTCGAACGAAAGGTTGCATGGTGTGAGGCAGGTTAGGCCGGCCTGCATCCTCCTGCAACATTCTCCCTCATCCGCTCAAACTCCTTACTGGAGCGCTAACTTTTTACTCCACTTGGCAGTAGAAAAATCCCCGCGTTACGACACCGCTCTCACTCGCAGCCCCTCGTATCTTGTCTTAGACGAAGCCAAAGGCATCTAACCAACCTCTCGGTGCACTTGATGTGCTAGATTCATATAATTACAATTGTACAATGCGCGATATCCGTTCTCTCGCTCACCTCGACATCAACCCTTTCTTTGCTATTTTTCTTCCTGCTTCTTGAACAGCGAGCGCGCGCAAACAGATGCAAATGAATATCGCATTAGCGAGGAATTCTTTCGAATGGAATAAAGCATGAAATGAATCAGAAAGGAGCGCGTCATTAAGATATTTTTAAGAAATGTAAGCGTCGCATTTCTATCATGCTTTTTATTTTCACTATGACGCTTCTCAAGTCAGCTTTATTAGGCGCGTGTTGAACGAGGATCATTAAAGATTAAAGACGACCACGAGGAACACTTACGAGCAACGAGATTACTGCATTTGCTTCTATCCTAATGCATGAGATGAATAGAATGTCCTCGTGGTGTATGTCGGCTTCACACTCGGGCGAATCACATTTTCCCACAACAATCATCAGTGCGCATCGGATAATGAATTTCAGCAATTAGACGACACTTCTACACGACGATGTTAGTCACTTCCTAATAATGATACGTGTATAGCTCAATTAATCTAACAACTTAATTACATGTTACATGTGTTTTACTATGCCAGATATTGTGTCATTTTCAAGTGGTTGTAGACACCACTGGGAAGGAAGAAATCAATATCTTCAAATTACATTTGAGCAAGTTTAAGCACTTTAATCCACCTGACTTGCACTGTAAGGAGGGTAAACTATCTTCTCACACATGCATTGACACATGGCGTTTGAATGCCGAATTCGGATGTGTGGCAAGTTTGTTTGTTTGCATACATATCCGCCGCTTAAGCATGCGAAATGGGTAGGCCATTAGTGTGCATTCAACGTTATTGTGCAAGGCGCGACACGATATAGCATCGTTTATAGAACCTCCCAGCAATATTTGCTCATATAGCCGCAAATTATGCGCCTCTCTGGAGGTGCTCTTTCCAAGTGTATCGATTGTCGTCGGTTATTAGCAATCTATATAGTGGGGCAGTGCATTGATTGCTATTAGAGTTGCTTATCTCAAGCACACATCTTGGTTCACCTTAAATATCTTTTTTTTTACATCAGAGTTCATGTTGAATTGTAAGTGAGAATTGTGGAAATAAATTATTGAATCCAATGCATTGGTCAAGGAGTGAGGCCAGGGATACTTCATTGCTACATCAAACGTGAAAGAGACTTTTTTAGTTTTGCCAACTTTTCCCTCTGCAACCCTTTGGCGCAATTCTGCACGTAGTTCAGTTACTGCGTAGGCTGTAATGATTCGCAAAATACAGGGAGTCCAGACATAAATAAGCAATATGTGAAAATTGTGCTTAATTTCTTGACTCTTTGCATTTGAATCACAACACTCTGATTAGTTGGTTTGCACAGTTTTGCTCTGTTTGCAAATGCAGGAGGAAACTGACCCTTGGCTTGTGCTTGGCTGAATGTTGGCGCGCAATGTTTTTTTGCATTTAAAAAGTAAAACTACGAATGCTCTTTTTAGCTCTCTTGCCTGCTGGCCATACATCCTATTCCTAATTAGCATAGGGCGAGCATATGCACACATCGCGCGCAGAACGGCACGTAAAGCGGATTGAAAATTGAAAAATCGCGGCGTTTTCCTCCTTCTTTGCTGGCTTTCCCGGGCAGCGGCGTTTTTTCCGCTCTTTGCCCAGCGACACAACATTTAATTTCGGAACAGAAAACACTCTCTTTGTATGCGCGTAATTTAATTGAAATGCTAGAATTCAATGCATTTTCCAACGTTCTATTTTCTTGCAACTTGCAAGGAGTGTGAGAGGGTCGGCGATTGTTTGGCGGAGGTGGAATTGCGATTGTGATTACCTGGGAGTAATTAGTGAGACGCGATTTAATGAACACAGCCGTAAAACTTTGCACTTTGTGCATTCACTTTTCGATAGGCACGGAAGTTTAAAAGTTGCTTAACATAAGGCCATGCAGAGAGTGTGAGTACTTTAAGTACAACCGCCTACTTACCCCCAAGCTTATCATGCAACTGTTATCCTGTTAATTACTTTTGTTTCGCTTAGCGTCGACCCAACTGCATCACGCAGAAGAAAATGCAATCAAAGAAAGCAGTTTTGGTCAGAGGCCTAAGCAGACAACTCGTAGACATATGGTAGACAGACTTGCCTTATGGGCCACGTTCCTAATTCGCAACGTTTGCGAATCGATTAGAAATTTGCTGTTTAATGATTAAAACTATGATGACAAGTCATTTGTAAGAAGTTTTCTTAAAGCCTCCTAGTGCAACGCAGAAAAAAATAGATGAATTTTGTGCAAATCTTGTGCATCCATTCAATTAGCCTAGGGTGTGGCCATGCCGCCCCACGGCAGCAAGCCTTTATATAAAACATCGATCGAACGAGCGGTCATCGCTTCAAAAGTGCGCCGTTTGATTCCCTCATTGCCCCTTGCTTTAAAATCTCGCTCTCGCGAGCTCGTACGCAACGCATGCGCTTCCTCGCAGGACGCCGCCGCTGCCGCCGCCGCCACCGCTATTGATAATATTAAGCAAGGACTATAGTTTAGTCCAATGCCAATCTTTTTAATATTTCTACGTTCTTTTTCATTACAATTAAATTCAAACACCTTTTCTATTCAAGAAGCACAATTATTTGTAGGTGTTGAGTTTACAACGAAGGCGTATTACCTTGTTAAACATTTGTCACTAATTGTAGCAATTTGTATAATTTATTGCCTTCGACACAAATAATGCATCTGTACGTCCCAGCTTGACATTGTCCAGGCTACATAAACTTGATGATAAGCAAGTTAAGTAAGTTGTCCGACAATTGCACTAACAACTGTAACTTGTAACACGTTGTAACTCGCCCGTGGTGCTTTTTTACATGTTCAGCATGGTCACGCTTATTGTCCACACTGTGGTCACAATGTGATCAAGTTCTTACCTTTAGGTAGTTACCCAACTAGTACAAAGTGTCAAAGGTATCAATTAAATCGGGGACAAAATACACAAGGCACGCCTGCTATGCCGGATGTTGATGGCAACTTTTGTTACTTTCTTACAGTTGCACCGTTTGAATTGCCTTGGATTTGTGTGCATTTTCCAATCTTACGTGCCGATGCTTGCCTAGTTTGCAATGCAATTTCAAGAGAAACGGAAGTGATCTTCAGAAAGTACGGTTCAGACAGGTGATGCGTAGGCGCGGTGCGTTCAAGAACATTATGCGCTATAAAGTGCTTCAAACACCAGGTGGCAAACGTGTAACATCTTAAAATGATTTCAATTTGATTTAATCGAGTGCATGCTTTCAATTGTAATAGTTATTACGTTGGCAATCGTAAAATAAATATTTTAACAACACTGACTTCTTTCTCCGTTGCCGCAAACTGTCTTATTGGAGAGAGTTTAGACAGAGATTTTAGTATGAGCACGCTTCAAATTGTTGACATCTCTAGGCGCATACCAGATTATATTTATTACAGTGCGAGTCTTTATAAAAATAATTTTACCACCGATTTAATATATTTTGTTGCTTCAATTGTGCTCTTTGCAGATGCTTCTCTAGTCTCAAAGGACGTGATCTCGTATTCAAAAGTCCAAGGTGTTGCCGCAGATGTTACATATTTATGCCGAAAAGGGTTCAAAATCTGGAAAACTCTTTCAGATGTTTGTCCGCTTGTCCGTTTCGAGTCTAATATGCATCTAGTAGTATTTGCAAATTTATATGGCGATAGGTTTTTCTACCTGCGTTTGCTATTGTGATATAGGTTTGTAGAACAGGTAGCTGAATGATATCTTGAAAATGTACCTTGAAGACATTCATCTTATCTTAGCAAACATGCATGTGTACGCTTTTGTAATCAATCAATCACAAGAAGCTTTCGTGTTATAAGTGGCCTCTTCATGCGGTATACAATTGTTGCAGAGGAGCAGATGTTATTTGTTAGTGGTTAACTGCATATAAACAAAGTAATTTGCTACAATTTACGAATTATTAAATTGATGTTCATATTTCCGGGCTTGGAGTTGTGCATGTAAATTTGCAAAATTAAATTCTTGCTTTCATTATTTAGTTAAAGTGTGCATAGTTTAATGGGCATGCTTAAATGCTGCTAGTGATAGTGCAGATGTGAATGTGTAAACGCGCTGTGTAAAATTATGAATGAACGAATGAATTATTTTTGATACATTTGAGTGGTTGTGGTTTTACGCGTCGGCATTATAATATGCCGATTGTGTCATTGTGTGCACAGCACTCGTGTGCAACACATGATGCGCCGCATCAATTTATTAATTTTCCAATCAACAGGTTGTTAATAATCCCCCGCGCCTCCTGGCACCCAATCCTCATTGACTGCATGTTTAATCGGAATGCATAATTATCAAGTTTCCAAAATTAAACTGACCTGATCTAGTTTCGGCTTGAAAAATATCACAGCAAGGTAGGGTGCATTTCAAGGCGGAGTAGATCACGCTGATGATGCAATACCCCATGACGTGTGGCACGAGTCCCGAACTTCGAGAGACAGAGTATCGCCCAGAGTGTTCCAGACGCTGCAGTGGCAAAGCGTCTCCTGGTGTAGATAGGCATAGAATTATGGAATTGTGAATTGCTCCCTCCTGTATATTGGGTGAAAAAGCACCCTTCTTTGTGCTATATCTGAGGGTGCCCAAGGTTCTAGGGTAAGTTTCTTTGTTTTCTATCAGAGGTTGAGATGAAGTCAGCTGGTTTGGCTGCTGCTGCAAGTTGCAACTTGGCACGAGCTACGAATTGATAGGTGCGAGTTGCAGCTGTCCCATCGCCCAGTGCCCGGTGATTTACCAAACCATTATTTCGTTTTTTTTTCAAGTCAGCATACTGGCTTGGCAAGCAAATAACGGGAACGTGCCTCTGTTACGCACACGCTGCATTTGCACACACGCCAAACACAAATAAATTGATAATCGATAAATGGATTTAGCCACATGTACATTGGCACGCTTCGTACATTTTTTTCTTGGTTTTAAACCAACAACAGTATAGCCTGGTCATAAGATAGAAGCTTGGAATGCCAATTAAAGTTTTCCAATCGGTAGAAACGTCACTGGCCATTTGATTGTGTCCATTCCAGGTCTATAGTCAAATTGATTGGACTCCAAGAATGTAAACTTACGAAGAGATAAATTACCTTTTTGCTGCTTGAAATCCTAGTCTTGAGTTGGCCAACGAAGAAAATTAATCAAACCGTGTTGATTTGCTTGCCTTTCAGAGCCAGTGGACAAGTAATTACTTCTACCAATTTCCGAATTAATTTAAACTTCTCGAGTGGAGAGTAAAGGAGAAGACAAGCATCTTTAAATTTGATTTAATGATGCAAACTCCCCTTCTGCATCTTTACAACGTTATAATTCAATGTGGAAAATAAAGCAAGCCGGGAAAATCGTCCCGGGACGTTATACAACAGCTCAGGCGTCTTGGAAAGTACTAAGATGCTTGTCTCGACCCCAAGGGAAGGAAATAAGTGGCAACCTGTTGCGCGTCTAGTCACTTGGAGCAGTGGGAAATCTTATAAAGAAGTTGTTTGTAAGGATCGTGCGGAAGGCACTCCTAAAGTAAATTGTTCAATGCGTGACCGACCACCACTGTCGCTGCTATAAACCTTATGGAATAAGAAAATAAGCGCAACAGTTTGCTGTACGTGTAGAATCTTAACTTGCAGAGATTTGAAAGTTGTGGTTTTATTATGGGGTGACATATTAATTTTCAATGATTAATATGCATTAATATGCATTGTTAAATAAAAAGCTGAAAGCCGAGAATTTAAAAATGTTGATGCGAGGGGCCAGCAAAGTGCACATCGCAGGCGAATAATTATTTTGATTCGCACCTCGCGCAAAGGTAGCCGGGTAAATATGTAAATTAGTAAATATACGTAAATACACGCAAGTCAGTAGCCGGCGGTGCAAAGGTGTGAGAGAAATGGTACAGGCAACACTGTAAAAATATTCTGAATAATTCACCAGGTGACTGAAAGGGTCCCGTAATTTGGTGACAGATGCCAGCGCGGGAAAACATGGAAAACGCCGCCGACACTGCCGCCACCGCCGACGAACGCCAGAACGCGTCCGACGCGTTCATAAATTATATATGGCTCACACGGCCGCTCTGCCGCCCCCCCTGCACCCAAACCGCGCTCTTTGTGTGTGCACCGACTGCATCAATGTGCATACACGTGCACAGTACGCACACTGAGTGCGTATGCCATCATGATGACGACGAACGGCCGTCCAAATGCGCAAAAAAGCAGCAGGACCAAGCTGGACAGGATTCCGCATTGCATGCAGGCGCGACGAATGTATGCAGGCAAAAATCTATTTCAATTTTTAATGCACACACAATTGCACCGCGCGCAGTATACATGCATGCTGGCGTATGCATTCGTATTAGCACGTAAACCGGGCGGACGGGATGCCGGCCCAATGGGGGGCGGCAAGTTGGGGGACGGTGGAAGAGCCCCCGACAAAATCAATAACTGAATTATAAAAGCGCTCGCATTGCATTTGACCAACGGTCCGCGACCGTTTTCTCTTTTCGCGCACGCTGCACAACCGGCACATAGAAGTGATTACGAGGAGGCGGCACAATCTACATTCGAACCACACTGATTATATCCACCTTAGCATCGGAAATATTTCTTCTTAAAATTTGGAACTACCATTCTGATTAGGAACAACTGTCAGATTTCTTGTCAAAGCATCTAAGTAAGATGCGGTCATCAGAGGAATTGAACACCTAAGCGACCGCAAAGACAACCCCACTAGATAGTCATGACATTAATAACAACAACCAACTCACACCTGTAGACAACTTAATGTTGTCACGCGCGCGAAAAGGGTGCACATAATTGTAATTGCGCGCAAGGCTTTCCCCCTTGAAAGAGGAAGCGAAGGAAGTGTAGCGTTGCCGACTGAGGACTTCGCGGCGGAAGCGCGACGCCTAGCGGAAGCGACTAAGTAGCGCGAACACAATGAGCGGTTCCGGTAGCGTGTCTACATACAGTATCCATAGCGCACGCCAACAACTGAACGTGGACTAACAAACATCAGAAGCGAAACTATTATCGTCGTCATTTGAATACTTTGCATGCACCTTGTTCGGGAAGAAACATTTGCATTGATAATACTTCTAATCTTAACACATAAAAAATGATCTATCTGCACAAAACGAATAAAAAATGTAAACAATTTAGCTGATTATACTCATAAACCGTAGCAAAAGCAAATTTACAAGAACCTGATCTGTTCAAGAATTCTGACTTAATTGCAATTAAAGTTCTATTGGTAGTGTCGCCAACTAATGTGAACATATTCCAATTGTCCAAAAATTTACTTGTTTTCTGAATTGTTGGACATTTGGTATTGTCACACGTGTCCTCTCTTCTTCTTGGAATTAATGTAATTAAGTATAAACTTTTTATTAACGTTCTCGATTTAACTGGAAGCAATAAGGCGCGTGCCAAGCGTGACTTGGTTTAATCCGTTCGACAAATCGACCCACATAGAGATAGCCAGGTAAAGATAGCAGTCTGAAATATTAATACATGCCGCAATAAGTGCGCTACAAGTAAACGGCATTAATATTTTAGAAATCGCGTTTGGCGCTGAATTCACGCGCTTTCATTTCACAAGCTAACCGCTTTAAAATAAATATTTTCTTTAGCCGCATGTCGCCTGTCGAGTGGATTACCATGAGCTATGACGACGGAACAAGAGAATGGCGTGGTGGTTGCAGGAAAATATTATTATATTGAATAAACTAATAATTCTACTTTGCTAACGTGTACAGTATCTGGGTGCTGTCGTGAGTTTTCTAATTACGAAAAAAATAGATAATAATAGTTCATGCTTGCTGGGGAAAACATGGAAATGTTTTTTACACTTTCCACATCAAGTACGTAATCTAGGTTAATCGGGGAATTCCCTCGTCTTCATGCACGTTCAGACGTGTTTACTTCCACCTTCCACCGGACGTCCTACAACCTTGAGACGCTTGGCCGACCATGACGTCGTAGACGTAGTAAATTCCTTTACAGGTCTTACGTCATAAGTTTGCAGACTTACGACGATCGTGCCTCCACGACGTCATTGATGTAGTAGCTGGCCCAGATGGCAGATGGCCACAAGTTTCTGATGGTACTTGTGTGTGTGCACTTGGATTGTATTTACATTACAATGACGCATTAAGATTATGTCGAAGCAGCGAAAGGCCGGGTGTCGACTTGCAAGAGGGGAAGCCGTACAAGCGTCGCTTTCTTTGTTTTGTACCTCAATTCCCTTCGATATTGGCAGCCCCGCATGTACGCGGTGGGCTCAATCACGGTCAACGAAAGAGGGATTGCATGCAAGGCGAATCTGTACGACTAAACAAAACACGCGGGGAAGAAAAAACGGAACCAGTGTGGCACAAGCGTGGCGGCGACACGCGTCTGGATTGGGTTTGTGCGATGTTGGTACTCGTCATCGATACGTAAAAATACGCATTACTAGTAATTCATAGCATAACAATTCAGGCTGCATCAGTTAGGGAGACGCATGAAAATGACTCAAGTAGTAAATGGTAAGAGTGTGGAACCTGATTTGAAAACTATGCAAAGTTAAATATGAAAGCACCTTCCAAATCACCAGTCAATTTCTTTGTTAGTTCAGGTGAGTCGTCTTATAAACCTTTTTATAAGACGACTCAGGTGGTTCGAGGGTGTTTCCTTCTAAGTTACCAGCAACCACCTGGCAGAATCCAAGTTTCATGACCTTATCCATGACGTCAAACTGCTGCTCGACTCCTTACTACGTCACACCAATCTTCGAGACGCACAATTACTATATATCGACGTCATTGGATTACAGTCTTGAATCCACCACACATGGCGTGCTATATTCGAAGGGACGCTTTTATGGCTTGTGCACAGTCTGTCATGAATGTTGGCTTTGGGTGGTTCAATTTCCAGACCTAGGGCAATAAATTTCGTCACATGCCAATAGGCGCGAATGCACAATATCCATGTGTCCCGACGGCAGCAAAATTGATGTGCGACTGGCACACGACACATCAGTTTTTACGTGCCCTCGCCAGCGCTAATTATTTAGCAAGAACGGACGGTTGCGGCATGGCAGCGGCGCGATTCTGAATTATTGAAAATTTTCGCGCACCGCTAGGGCACTCGGAGCTGGCGGCGGGCGGCGTCGAGGTTTCGATTAAACGATTAATTTAAATGCAAAAAGGCAATTTTCGAGTTGACAAAATATTTACATGCTATTTTCGTCGCGTTTTGCTGCGTACTTGCTGGGTGGTTATACTGAATGCGTTGGTTATCACTACTATACACGGTGTGACAGCAAGGGGTATTTGACAGAAATGACTTAAGGCGAAAACAATTGATTTGCTAGCACAATTTAAATTTAAAACCGTAAACGCAGAAAGGATATCCGCTTGGCTTTTCCATCGTGGACATGAACGAAACGTGTCATCAAGTTGCTGTGACAGAGGTGATGCGGTCCAAAGAATTCGCGGCATTCCGCAGGATGCACGGTATAAAGTCATCGGACTTGAAACCATGCGGAGAGTATTCTATTCATCACGTCCTCGTTTTTCCTCTGCGTATTGGTCAAACGTAAGTTAATTATCGTTTGAATTATGCAACAATACTAGCTCTAGTAGCCGTGTGCGAGATAAACATCCGCTCATGCCCACATGCTTTGACCACTGAGTGGATTCAAAACAATTAAGAACTTACAAAGAACCTATTTGACCAAAAGCTGAAATCAATGGATGTTTGTGCACTGGTGTAATTGAATATTGCAGATGCGCAAGGATCAAGTGTCAACGAACGCACATTTCAAGATCAATCTTAATTCGCGTTTTGTTTGTGTGATTTCTGAGCTATTGTAATTCGTGGGCTGGCAAAAGGTTTTTCTTAGTTTACCTGATGCTCAAAATTGCATCAGAGGGTTCACGCCACCCACAGATAATAACAAACCACAACGACTTCTTAAGTACCTTTCAAATGACATCAATACAAACTGGAAGATGTTTAGTGATCGATAAAGATCGATCGTCTTTTGAATAGTACTAATATTGAGTAACCCACAATTCCAATCTGGGAGTAAGCAAGTTTAAAAGACGTTTAACTAGAAAACATATGTTGCTGCCATTTGTTGCTTCAATGCACGCACATTCCGTCATAAGGTAGATGCATGCATATATAAAATATAAACGTAATAAATAAAATTGCTGTCATAAATTGTTTCGTATGCTTCGAGGTAAAGCAAATTAATGTAAGCAGAAGGTAACGCACCTATGCCGACCTCGTACATATAAGCAGCAGTAGATTAGACTCCCTTCTTTCGCCGTACACGCGGACCCACTCGCCCTTCTTGTTTGCGCACCGTAGAGCGCACATCAGAGACCGCCAGGTGGCAATTTCTTTCTCTCAAGGGGTGCGCGCCGTGCCGCAAAGTCGGCAGATGTGTTTTACCCCCTTTACTTTGAACCGTGCTCACGACGCGATAAACGAACACAATGCCTGCAAAAGGGAGTCTTGTATCGTCGATTTCGCCAACATTCTGCTATCTTATTGTTGTTCACCTAATTTTGTGAATGAGGAGATGCTAGAGCTAGTTGTTCTAGTTTTTCAATTAAAAATTACTCACTGTGTACTATTTTATTAACTTGCTAGTTTCTTACATTAAGTTTATCAATTATATGCAAACTGATGATAATGGTTTGGATACAGGCATCGGATAAGTTCCTATCAGATTGGAAAGACAGCTCTAGACCTGTCATTTTAATCCGGCTGGTGATCCGATTATATTCGAAGTAGGTTTGTAGTGTTGTCAACACTCACGTTTTTCACGTCAATAACGTGCAAACAAATTAAATTTACATAATTTACGTAATTTCCAGAAATTATCTACACCTTAAACTGCTCATGATTAAATTTAAGTCAATTCGTATTATAGTTTTTGAGATGGCCCAGTATAATAGTAATTAATATATGTAGGAAGCCACAAATAAAGTATTTGCCTAGCATGTTAAAAACTTCCGCACGCTAATGATAATTTTCTTAGTTACAACAGGAGGCAACAAGTAATTCACATCAGAGTGATGAACGACGCTATCGAATTGTAATTGCATGAGATATTCTGTTCAAAACAGGATGCTGTCAAGGTTAGGAGCCACATGTGGACTTGAGTATAATAATTCTATTTAATGATTGACTATGAAATCATCGATTGCAATGAAAAATCTAATGTAAAACAAACTTAAACCAAAAAAAAACAAGGTTTTTATCTGAAATTGATAAATTACTGGATGAAATTATGCTTTTCTATTAAATGCATAAAATCAACCGGATGTCGTGATCTGGCATTGTGCTAGAAATAATAAAAAACAAGTAAACAAAAGAAGGTGAGCCGTGTCCGAAACACTCCTCCGTACATCCGGCAGCTCGCGTTCTTATTGGCCAACTCCCATAGCAGGAATAAGATCCGCGAATGGCTCTCCTGCACGGAATTTCAACAAACTCAGTCTGCGAATCGTCAATGGCGTTAATTAATTTCAGTTTTCTATGCTCACTGTTGGAATCTCTCTTCTTACAGTTTCGAGCACGATTGGCAGAGCTAAATATTTAACACTAGAATTTCAAATTTTATGCTAATATAAAATGACAGGGATTAATTAGTTCTCTTTCTGTGTTGCCAAAAAATGAGGACAACCTCAAAATGACTGTAAATTATTATTGGCCGATATGATAAGGCGTACTCTCGCTAGATTCCAATCGATTGTGCGAGATGCGGCTTACATTTTGCTTCCTGATATTTTTAGTACTTTTTTTATAGAGTCGCCATTATACTCGCTGGTCATTAGATTTGCCAATGTACGATCTGACAAGTAGCAACAAGGTACATTATTATGTTTGCTACTTGCGTATAGTTGGCGCAAGCAAAAAAAAAGGAGACACGCTACGCTGGAGACATTATGATCAGGACGTAATGTCCTGTAAGTAGAGTCGACGACTCATTCTCATTCTAGCCTGCTTTCACAAAGCTCGCTTTGTCTGCTTGTTTATACTAAAAGGTGAACAGACTGCAACGTTGCAACTCTGTTATAATTATGTTGCGACATTAAAGATTATTTTGAAATTGGCTGACCAATTGATTCTACACTGCTAGGATTTAATGAGCCACTTGTTACGCTTTATTCTTTAGGCGTTTTGTTTTAGTCGTTGGAAAACTCCGCCTCGTCACGGAACAGGTGAGCCTCCAATAAGAAGCTCCTACATTAATACGTACAGGTACACCAATAAGAACAACGTCTTATATTTCAATAAAGAATTCCTACTACTCTTCGCCCCTTCCAATACAACTCCCGCATACCAATGTGCACTAATGCACTCCGCGTTGAAACCACACGTGAAACATCATTGTTGCGTCCATTGCACAATCAAATACACTGCGTGTGTAATCTTATAACGAGTGTATTAATTCGCTAATTTGCCAGACGATTCGATATTGTCATCGACCCATCTCGCCGTTCGGCGTTCAATGTTTGCACTTTCCGTTTCGAGCAGGCGGATCCGCTGCGGAAATGCTTGCGAGTGCGCGCAGATCGAAAGCGGTTAGGGTTCGTTAAGTGCATTAAATCAATTAGCGTTGCCATTTTTGAACCGCCGCCGAGTGAGGATATCGCCTATATCAAGATTGAGCGCGCACCAGCATGCAATGCCTAAACACATTTATTGGATGTAACGCTCAGCGCCCTCTAGTTTAAAATAGTTCTACTTCACTCTAACCTAGTATAAGCACACTTTCATTCATATTTTCACAGGTATTCTTCGAGTTTATTCTAAAGTGACTTACCGGTTAGAAGGGAGGGAAGTCGGAAGCAAGTTGTAGTCCATTTACTTAGTCTGGAATGGAACGAATTTGAATTAGTAAATAGTTATTGGTGCTATTCTCCTTTTTTAGATTGCATTGGAAGGTTTTACTTATATTCATGTCAAATGATAAAACATTACTTAAGATAGATAAATATAGTGCGTCATTTACATAACACAGAAACTAAATATGAGGGCATGTGCATTCTTATCAAGCAATAGAAACAAGCAGAGAATTTAAATGAAGTAATTATGGCGTGAGTGTTTAGAAACAGTACCGTACCAAACCATTCTAAAGTATGTCTCAACACAACCTTCCTTAGATATTTCAAAATAGACCAGCATTGTTTCCCATCAATAAATGAGCATATCATCGCATTAAAATGCATTATAATCGTACTAAGATAATACGAATAGTTGTGTATTTTATAGAATTATGCAATTAAATGTTTTGTAGTTGAATCAGTGCACGAGTGACTTGTTGACTTTTGACGATGATGTGCCGTCCACTCCAAGCTAGCGGCATAAAAAGCAAAATACGTTTGCTCTCTGGGAGTTGAGCTACAGTTACAATTAATTTTTTTCAAGTGCCATGAACGATGCCAGAGAGTTGATGCGCGTTCGTCACTCATTCAGGACATTTGATGGACAAATGAGTGTGACATTTAATTGCTTTTAGATTTATTTTTATTTCGTTCACGGCTACAAAAGTGCACTCTCAATGTGCGTATTATAGACGTCACAATAGAATAAATTGTTTAAGGTTTTTTAGCAAAAGAGAAATTGTTTTTTATGGAAATCAGTTCAGGCATATCGTGTTATACCGAACTTGATTCTAATTTATAGTTTTAATGTTTACTTTCATGATAATTAAATTATTAACAAACTATTTTCTTCCACTCAATCATTGCAGTAAAATCTTCATCATGTGGTATACGTCGATTTTACCTATGAAATCGAGTATTAATGTTTCAAGTATTCAAGTGCTTAAGTATTTCAGTTCTCTTCGTTTAGATGCAACAACTTTCCCTTTAATCCGATCCGGGGGCGGCAACTGTCGATTGACTGCCGGCTTGTTGTGACGTTTAATGAACAGTCGTTTGCGGCCAACCGCAATTAACCATAATGTGTAAACTAGTGACCAAATTATGTACGTTGCCACCCGACCGACCGAATGCCTATACCGCCTCCACTCTCACTCTCACCTCAGCCGTCTCGCTCTGCCTACCGCCAAATAAGCATGCGATGCGCTCGTCTGCAATATTGTGTGTCATTGATGCACGTGGTTGCCGCCAGCGCCGCCGATTGATATTGCATGTGTTTAGGTTTAGCAAAATACATTAGTGCATAATCTATTAACAGTACGTAGTGTGACGCGCTTGTCGCTATACTCCGCCGCCACGTCATGCCGCCTCCATTGGCTTTCCAAATCATTGTATACTACGTATGAAGCCGAATAGGACGCATCTATCCAGATTGTAGCGTACAGCAGCGTGATATTGTCGGCGCGGGGGTGGTAACTAGTGACGGCGGCGGCGATTGGTACGCACGCAATGCAAATATGCACTCACACACCTATTAGGCTATTATGCGCTAATTGACTGACAGTATTACCGCCCGATATCCGTGTAATTATATCAAAGAATTGTTGTAATTGTTAAATGGCATGGGTGTTTAATGTAGGCAACCCAAAGTACTGAAGTTAAAGGCAAAGCATGCGATAATTTCTCAGTAATTATTCAATGCTCTATTTTTATGGCAATAAAAATTTTAAAAATACGTTTAATTTCAACATGTAAAACGCTTTAAAGTCTTTAAACCAATTAAATCGACTAGTAATTAATTCAATTTGCACACTGATTTAAAATAAATTATTTCATCATTATTTTCAACGCTCCGTGCCGGGCACTATGTAATATCATCGTGCCGCGGCGGCGGTTTGGTAACACAACACAAATCATAATGAAATTATACAAATAACCCAGTGTTTTGTATAAATTTATACATTCCCAAAATGAATTCGTACAAAATGCGTTAATATATGATTATATGAATAAATACCGCGGCTGTTGGTCAGTTATATGATTATTATATAAATTGACTGTTTGTTTATTGCCGGACGCCACCCCTGCCGCCGCCGCCGTGTGTGCGAGCGCGACCGCTAAAAATTTAATCGGCGATAGCATCGACCGAATGCCTGTACCAATAACGACGTTAATTATTAAACACAATATCAGTTTCAATTACATTAATATTCACACATATTTGACACTGACCTACCCCCGCCATTCAATCGTTCATTCATGCCGCACGTATGCAATTAGCGTGCTGTAAACGTATTGCGGGTTGCATGTGTTGTGACGTGCAACAGGAAAGACGCTTCTGTGTACGCGCACTGTTTGCACTATTTATTCGCAATGGACAATTTAATTTACAAATTTCATTTTCATTTTCATTGATATAACAATTGGGTGCGTGTTGTCTCCGCGGCTCGCGTGTTTAATGCTTCCCCCGTAATAATATAAATAAACATTCGATATTTTCTACGTTTCTGCAAATTAACGCGGCCAGATATGCGGTGTTGGCAATTATGCAATTAAATTATTCATTGCACCATGTCGCGTGTGTCACTCTTTTTTATTGTATTTATTATTTATACTCAATTTTTCCAATATGTTTTTGGCTAATGTTCTCAATAATTAATTTTGTTACTCTATGTGCTCTTGGTTTTTAAGGACTAGTGATTCGAGGATAAAGATTTGAGCATTTATATCAACCGAATTAAAAAAAAAAAAGAAAAAAAGAAAAAAACTGTTAGCCATGTGTACTTGCCATGTATCAAACGCAAATCTCCAAATTACATTTTTCGCATTTCGTTGTCCGATAGTAAAATCCACTCGTAAATAATATGAAGCAAATGGATTTAATTCTTTTGCGTGTGTGAACATATTGTTTTCACATGAGTATCGCACTCTCTCTCTTTTGGATTTGCACATATTTCACGTACTTGCCACAGCTTCTTGTTGTGTGCATTGCGATCCATACTATTGGTCCTCTCGTGTGGCGGCTTATGGTGGTGCACATGTCGTATGCACATGCATTTTGCGCGATATTCCTGCTTTTAAATGTTTTTACGTTTGGCATCGCACGTCGGCACAGTTAGTTTGTGTTATCGCAAACTTTGCCGAAACGAACAGTAAATCTCTCTTTTTTCTGCCGCCAATTGTGGAAACTGATGATGCCGCAATCTTCCTGCTTTAAAACCTAGATTTATACCATATAGTGATAGATGTGTTTTAAATAGTAGATATTTTAATTTTGAAGAATTTCATTGAATTTAATTTGTTGGGACTTTGATGTAGGCAACTTGTCACACACGTGGGTACCTTACTTGTTAGTTAGGGTATTCCCCTTCAGATGCGCTACAGTAAAATTTTTCAAACTGTAGTGGTGCCCATACCAAATAGAGGGGGCTTTATTCTGTTTGAAAAAAATGTCCCAACATGTTTTACACAATAGTGTGCTTAATATAGGAAAACAAGTACTGAACCAACTCGTGGACTCTGGTTCCAAACTGGTTGGCAGCAACATTTTTCAAACGCAAAATAAACTCCGCCAAAAAGGAGGGTAAAATGATGCGAAAACAGAAAAACATAAAACCGGTAAATATTACGCTGTGCGTTTATTTTCTAAACGTTTGTGTGCTGTGTGCGCGCTGGATGGGAAATTTCGAAATTAAATTTTTGTTACATTTTTTCGGGGCGCGCAAAGCCCGCAGGTCGGCGGCGAGGGAAAAAAAGAGCGCACGATGTGCGTCGGTCGTTATTACAGAGCGGTGCTGGTATTAAAAATGCTACGCACTGACGTACTGGGAGCACTAACTACACACGACAGCGAATACAAATGCAGCACGACGCACCGACGGGAAATATGCGCGAAAGCAAACTCGCAAATTGCGAAAATGAAATAAAACGAAACGTCCGGCCAGGCAGCGGAATGATGAAAGTGCAAAACACGCGGCCGTATGTCGTGGAGGGCCGGCCGTTGTACTATGGACGGAGGAATAATGTACGTTGCCGGGGCCGGCGACGGCGACGAGTAAAACGCGTGGAAAACAACGAACGAACCGGACAGACATGTTTTCCCGTGCAGCGCCGCGCCGGAGTGCATTATTGAAACATTTTGAACGTTCCGAAGCTCGAGAGAATCGAGTGGCACGACAGGGGTGAGCAATGTGCGTGTGTCGCCGCCGCCGCCGCCGCTGCTGCCCGCTAAACAGAAACGCTAGTGTGGAGATTGGCGAATTTTGTTTCGGTTGGCGATGCGCTGGGCCGAGTTTGTTGTTCGATGCATAATACCATAAATTCCCTTTGAGGGCATAAATTATACGAAGCCGAAAACAATGCAAAGTAGCACTGTTCACAGTATTGAGAAAGCAAACATGTTCTGTGTTTCTAGAAGATTATGATTTGAATTTTGACTGAATTTATTTTCCTCTTAAAAAATGCCACTAACTATAAAATAATCCACGAGAATCTTATTATGCTCGACCATGAATAGCCTCTTTGTTCAATTCAAAACAAGTAAAACTTGTTCTGAAAGAAAACGCGTTTCATTATTCAGACAAAATCCAGTCTGCACCCTTTGAAATTCCGATGCTTGCTGAACTTCAGTGGAAGTTTAGGATTTGAGGTGCGCGGTTGTGTCCTTAATAGTCATAATTTACCTTTAGTCATTGAAGCAAAAGTTAAAAAAAAAAATAAAATATCCATGAGCAGTAGTAAATTGTGTTAATTGAAGGATAATTCTAGTTGCTAGCGAAGGTTTTAGTTTTTCCACTCAAGTTTAATCATATGTCTTTCCAAACTGTTCACCAATTGTTCGTTAGTTAAACTGCTGTGGTTATAAAATCCAAGTTCATTTTCACTAAGTGTACATTTAATCCTATGTTTATGAACTGGTTAAATAGTTATTAAATACGTCGGTTATATTTGAAAACAAGTTCACTGAATTTCGTTCATTTAGTTTTACTAAATTGCTGTAGAATTGTAGCACTGCTGCCACTGTTTAAGTTGGAAGCGGCGGCGAAAAGTCAAAGTCTAACTCGCGCGTGGCATCCGCAAAGATGAACAAGTCCGGCGGAGTTCAAGTCCCAAGCCGACTGACGACAACGTTTGTGCGAAGCTCCTTGCTGGCGTCGCGCGAGGGGGGTGGTCGCCGGCGCGTCGTGAAGGCGTCCCAGGACCGTCGCGGCGACGTCTCGACGATGAACTGTGTTCTGCGCGGCGTGCGCGCTCTTCGCTTTCGCGCTGGCGACCGGGAGCGGGTGTGAGGGGGTGCGCGCACCGCTGCCCGCGACGAAGGATGCCGGAGGAGTGTGAAGGCGTCTCGACGTAAGACGGCACCGTGCCGCGCGCCTGCCGCACGCGCGCGCTTGTTACTGCTGCGAAGAAGAGCGAGAGGGTGCGGGCGTGTGTGCGCGAAGGACGCGTGCCGCCGCCGACGACTAACTGGGAAGACGTTTGTCGTACGCGCGCCTAACGTCGACGCGGCGCCGGCGTCGCGGCAAGTGCACGACGGCTTCCCCACCACCCACGCCACGCCTCCGCCGGCTGCCGCCGCGCCGCAAGTGGGGGAGGATAATTAAGTTGATTTTTAAGTCGTCTCCAAGATTTTTTAAGATTTGCTACTAGCGTTGCGAAGCTGCCCCACCACTTTGTTCTTGGTTCGTCGCGCGGGGGCAAGGATTCTAGCCCCACCACTTTCTTTTTCCGGCGCCTTCACTTTGGGGAATCAGCTTGTTGGAGTTTCGGTAATAAAAATTTTACACTTTTGCAATTTTATTTATTTATTAGAATAATTTTTTTTAACTAATACGATTTAATTTTTTTGGTTGTGATAAAACATCAATTTCTTTAAACCAGTCTTTGGGTTAATACTTTGTAATTTTAAAGAAGCAAAGAAATGTTTAAATTTAATAATACCCACGAAATAGTTGTTTTTTTTTATGTTTATCTTAAAAACTCAATTTTTATTTAAACACTGATTTTAAATTTGTTCATTCCATTCGTATAATAATTTTAATTTTTTCACTGGAACTTGGAAGTTCAACTTAGACTATCACGCTGCCGCCAACTTTAGTGCCGGTGTCTAAGTCCCACAGTATCCTTTCTGCACAGTTCATCTCGTTCACTTAATTTATTTTAACCATCCTTTTGCTTTCACTGTTGCTATTAATTTCTACTACTCACAGATTGATTCAAACTTGAAACAGAATTTTCAAACCAAAAAAAAAAAAATGCAATAAAACACATATTTTTATTAATATAAAAAAATAAATAAAAATTATTATAAAAATATGGCATTCAATTGGCTTACCTTATGTTAAATGTTTAAATTTTCTTAGATATTTTATGAAAGGCGCACACACATAATGCGGTAGGAATCAACACACTTAGGGGACATGGTCATGAATGCCCGTCTTGTGGCACACTAGCGGCGTCCGACGGCACACGGAGTGGGGGCACAGGACGCATGAGCAGCCGTCGCGACGCAGCCAAGGCGTCCGATACGTGGCGCCCCGTTATTCTCGCGTGGCGACGTTACGAACTACACGGCCGAATACAGTGAGGGTGTCCTCGTTGCGATTTGCAACGTCTTGCTTTAGATTTCAACGTGGCTTTCTCAGTTCGTTCCAGCTCTGCCAAAGTAATTTATTAATAGGCGAAATATTTTACGTCGCCAAAAATTCTAGTTACGGTTAAATATAAGTTCTTTTACTTGACAGTGAGTCTTGAAGAAATGCTTAAATTGCACTTTATAGAAATGGTAGCAATTTCTGTCTGTCATTAGAAAGTTCTAGCAATTAGACATTCAATTCGATTAAATCGATGTTTAGGTCCGGCTGGCTAGTAATTTAATGTAATTGCAGGTCCGCAGTGTGGAGTCAATTCAAACAAAACATCTGGTTTCTGGTGCTCAAGAAGTTGTGTCTACCGAATTGCCGCCATAAATCTCCTTCCGACACTGTCAACATGAAGGGCCATTCGCAATTCCTTTGTCTTGGAGAATAATTCTAACAAAGACGCAACGTAACGACCTGCCGATTCTGGTCATCGTCTGGTCATCTGCATCTCATCTCACTATTTCACCGCCTAGGCGTAATTGCCTGAATCGGCAAATGTTTCCGAAGCGATGCAAATGTACTCCATTTAATTGATTCCTACCCATGACAATCGAGGCTCATTAAGAAGTGTGCGCGACATTACAACAACTTAAATGGCACGCAGCAGAAAAAAGAGTGCCAATTCCATATGATCATCTCCAATGTAGGAGAGACGAGGGAGGTATTCATCGATTTCTATCAATAGCAAACGTTTTGGCCCAGACTCGGCGAAACACAACAGGTGTCCTCCACTCATACGCACACAGGCGCGTTGGAGAGTTAGCGCCAAACACACCAACGTCGGCGGTGGCAGCGACGGTGCGGGGCGCGTAATATAAAAAATAAAAATTTCCTGGGAAAAAATAGGTCCGCGCGCGTTCGAATAAAAAAAAAGTACTTAGCGCGCGTCGCATTTTTTCCGGGTCGCGCCGTGCGCTTTCGATTCCGATCCGCGCGGCGACCTCCGCCGCCGCCGCCGTTCAGCGGCCGCTGGAGCAGGGTCGATTTTTTTTATTCTCACGCGCGCGTTTTATTTTTTATTTTCATTTTCATTCAATGGTAACACGGCAAGTCCACGCCGATGTTCGCGTTCATAGGAATGACACCTATTAATACATTTTACGGTTTCGTGCTGTTGTGTCTGGTGTGTTGGTGTGTATACGATTTAGGCGTATTGCAGGAATACGTTCATTGATTACGCCACATAGTGTTTGCAAATGCAACATGTTGAGTGAGAAGTAGATAAAGAAAACATAAACATGATCTTTCACAATACAATCAAAATCAATCACAAACATTAGCATGAAACGTCTTTGGTTTGTTATCTTAATAAAGGCAAATCATTGAGCTTAGTAATTCTACTGTGATACTCATAAAATCAGCAAAGAAATTATATTGTGTAAGATATTATGATTAAACAAAAGTTACAATTTTACTAATATAACACATTCCCTACTCTTTTATATTTAACACAATTTTTAATCTAGTAGAGATATTGTTTTGATTTCCTCCTTAGTTGATAGGCGGAACATAGTGCTACCTTTAGAGATAACCCAAATTAATAAGCAGAAATAATAGATTAGTCTTAACTCCAAGATGTTGGCCCAAAGACTGGAGAATTCAAAGACTTTCTATGTCTTATTAACTCTAAATAGCTAAGTTATTAATATTTCTCTATAAGTTTTTAGCTACTGATTGCACAAACACTTTTGACGTTCTTTTAATTTCCATTAACTCAACTACGCTCTGAACTCTCAATACCTAAAACAGCATAAATATTACTCACCAATAACCAGGTATATTATAAGACTTCCTTATTAACACTAAACTAAAACTTATTTTAATGTAAAAATCTTTTCTTCTTAAACTCTATCACATTTAATTTATTTCTAATTATTATAAACTAAATATCACAATAATAAATCAGTCTTAACTCTAAGATGTTCGCCCAAAGACTGGAAAATTCAAAGACATTCTATGTCTTAATACCTCCATCCGTATTGCACCCCCACCTACAATACAATGTTACAATGTTATTTTCTCGTCCACCGCACAATTTCAACTTTAACGAACTTCTTAAGGAAGTAGCGTTAATTGTAGGCACGCGTCGCTCTTGATACTTCAAGATAGGAGGTCTACCTTTAACCTACAGTAAAGTGCTAGGTGCACGAGTATGACACGCGACCGTTAGCGTTATTCTCGAGTGCGTAAAGCGGTATGCATCAGTGCGTAACTTACCGGCCGGTGCGGTGCCAGCACTAACATAAGACCCAAATGTCTTGAAGAACGTCTTAAGATGGACCTTTAACTCGGTTGCACTTATATTGATATGGCACGTGGTTATGGTATGTTGGGTAACGACTTTTTAGAGCTTGTTTTAAGGAGGGTGGCATATGTTAATAGGAATAATAAAGGTTTAGAAGGTTTTTGGAGGGAAAATGTAACATATTCCGACATATTTTAAATATGTCAATAAATTAAAAATAAAATGATATATTATTGTAAGCAGGAACGCAAAATTAAAGAAGTTAAAAGTTCTTTGATTATGTTTAAAAGTAAAAATTTGTGGAGTCAAAAGCAGGAAACTGGATATATTTATCAATGTGTTTATTTTAAGTCATACTTTGATAAATAACTGCAACAGCAATATTTATAAATTTTATCATCATATTATTAAAAATAGTACTTGAAACAAATCTACAAAAATAAGTGACTAAGAAATTTAATAATATCTTGACTCTCAAGTAATAAGTATATTGTTTGTATATTGGAATTTGAGTAAACCTTACCTCGGTTTTATACTCAAGTTCCAAACTCAAAATTTAACTTTGGCTCTTTCAAGATCAAATCGGGTGTTGGCAAATAATATTTATAATGTTTATTTTATAAAATTATCAAATAATCATGCTTTATTTTAGTATGACTTTTATTAGCAATGAATGCACTTAGTTAACCTTAAATTTGCTCACTGCAGATTCTTAAAAATGCAGAAACAGTAATACTGTTTTTGTTTCTCTATTATTATTTGTTTCTCTAAGTATTGTTGAGTGTGGTTACAAAATGTTTAAGATTTATTATATTGATAAAACTTTATTTCTCTATTAATTATGTAACCTCTAAGAACAGTCAACAATCAATATGACTATATAATCTTATCCTTTCTTGGAAATGTTTCTAAATTACACTCTTAAAAAACCAATAACTTTTACGGCACATTTTAAGAATAAAATTGAAATGATAGCTTAGTGACATGTGACGAGCGCGCGTTTGACTAGAGCCTAATCAAGACGCGGCATGAGGTGATCAACTTCCAAGTCCGGTTTGCAACCCTATGCCACACACTGTGTTGCACTATAGCCCTCTAACCCTAGATCTTAGCGCGTGGCTTAACTCTCGACGCGTGACTGGCCGGAAGTCAAAGTAAGTGAAATGCATCTTAGCAGAACGAAATTCAAGAAACATACCTGTGGTAGTACGAGCTCAAATATCAATTTAATAGCATTCCCTTCGGTAACTCTACGAGTCTTAAGATAATAAAATTGATATAAAATTGAAAAAAATAGCAGTATATAAATTGTTGATTTCTACTTTTTAGTAGACAACAAGATCGTAACAATTGTCTTGATAAAAATATTTACGCACGCTTCAATCAAATATTGAATATCCCGGTAATAACTTACAAATACAAGCAATTATCTTTTTTCTGTGCTATGCCTAATCCCCTTTTCAACATTTTTTATAGTAGACAGAGTTGTTATCAAAGTTGTCTATTGTACACTTAGTTTGTATTGTATACCGAATAATTAGTAAGAAAAAGTCGATTACATACAAAGAGGAAGGCAATGTCCAAAATGCATCATTTATTGATGAGGTAAATCTCCCCAAGCGACCTAAAAGCCGCGACACGAACACTCGACACATTTACCACTTTTATCCGCGAAGCTATTAGGCGGTTACATGTTATTAGACATAAAAACCATGCATTAAGAAGCGCCAATGTAAATGAACAAAAACTAGGGTGACATTATTTGGCGGAGGCGGCGTGGAAGGAAGGATATGAGTTGTTACTTATTCATTGATCTTGATAAGAGAACACACGCTAGATAGTGTACGCCCTAAACTAAAGGCTATTAGACCGCGTCTTTCGGTTGTCATTGTGTAAAGGGACATATATAGGAAAGATAGATTGATAAAGTTTCTATATTTAAATGCACAATTCTTATCAGTTTTTTTTAAGTTATTATAGTTATTGGCTATATTAAGATTGCATCAGGTTGATTTTTCTGCTTTGTCATTAGACCAGTGTTTTTGCCAAAATTCACAAATAAAATTATAATAGAAAAACAGTTCTTTTTTGATAAATCTAATTAGTACGGTTAGTATAAATCTGAGATCTTTATTAGGATCAAGAGATCAGGTTCATTGTGTACAAGTTAATCAAGCAAACTTGAGTGGAAAACCTCAAGTGTAAATAGAATAAAAGCATGTCAGATCTTTAAGCCGCTATTATCGGGATTGCTTGTTTTCAACATCGCCGACGAAAGATTCTAATCTCGTCGACGGCAAGAATACATTTGCATAATCCTTATATTCACTCTTAATTAAAACTCACGATGATCCTTGAGATCTTAAGCAATGAACCCGCTTTGTGTGCTGTTAAACGGATTGGTTCTCGCTGAGGAAAACTTTAAGTGGCACACCATGCATACCTACATGTCTGCCAGTGCACACTTGTGCCAAAGAGCTTTAAAAGTTTTAAATCTCACATTCTATATGTGAATCGTGCATTTCATTATCTTGTTTTACACGTCTTACTAATAAATTATTGTTTTATTTTCTAAAAAAATAAATTAAGACTATAGATGCTTTATTTAAAACATGTAACATTTAGCATTTTAAAAACAGTATAAGGTAACACACTTAACAGCGCGCTGGCGTGCAAGTTAGTAGGTCGCGCCTTCGATTCCTGCTGACAATTCCGTCATTGGCAGAGTTGTAATTTAAAACCAAGCTGAGGGTCTGGTAGGTTTGGTAGGTACGAGTACGGTGTCAGTCTATGACCGATGTGGTTGCAATACGCTCACAAGTCACACACCATGACGTTCTAATCCGCAAATAGGTTTAGTCTTTATTATTTCTATACTAGTAACAGGCAATATTGTTTCATTCTAAATTGTAAAGAGATGATGTTATTTTTTATTGAAACAGATTAGAGGATGGCAGATTCACCTTTTACACAAAATTCGTTTTTTACTGCCAGATAAGGCTGCAGGTACCGAAATTTTGAATTCGCAGGCATTTGAAATACACTCGAATGAAGCGCGAAGAGGATGACAGTTTTGACTTTCAAGCATCATTCGATTGAAAGGTCACTAATAAACCCTTCTTTGTTCTAAAACTTACTAGAAATTCTATGCCAAGCGGGGTCATTGGGGGGCGGTAGAAGCAGAAGGTAGCATGATATATCCGTGTCATTACCATTCGTTCACTCGCATATCAGTCTTAACATCTCACACGACATCCTCACGCAAAGCTTGGGGCATTGTAAAGGCGCAATGATAGCGCGCTATTCTCGTCAGTTATTATCTAGTACGTGATTGCTCATACTTTCACGACATCAAGTCGAGCTTTTGTCATGTGCGTCTTTGGTCAAAATCGTGAAAATAAAACTGAAACACGGCCATGTCGTGTGGCAAACTGCAAGTGAACAATGTTTGTATCCATGCCAAGCGTTCTATACGAACATAAATTGAAGATATAAACATGAAAGCTATTTATTTATAGATAGTAATGTTATATCTATTCAAACTTTTGAATGAATAGTTTTATTCGCAAACAGAATAAAAAATTGATTGAGGTCGGAATTATATAAAAACAAAACTCAATTACCTGAAGTAGGGGTAAAGACGAGAATGTAATTTACTCATATGAACATTGTCTGGATGTTCCTTGGGATAGTTAAAGGACAACTGCGTCTAATTTACATCTTAGTGACATAAAACGCGATAAGCATCTCTCGAGTAAAAAGGGCGCGGGTGGAAGTCACTCGCAACTCACCAACTCAAGCTGAGGTGACTTCTCAACGTAAAAGATAAACATTGTTCGTGTGCGTGGAGGAGAATTTGTGTTAATACGCGCTGGGGGCGGCCGGCGTACGTGTAAGTGAATTACTTAGAGCTGACGGCGTCGGTGCGCGAAGGTGCGGTTCCCGCGAGATGACCTCCTAGGAGCGGCCCGTCAGACGGCGGTCTTGCGCGCCCTCGGGAGCATGGGGCGGCTGGGAGTTGATGCGTCGCCAAGTATGCGAAACGCATGCTAGAGGACTGTCCACTGACGCAGTTACTTTTTTAATGAAAAAGTTACACGCTCATTCCAATAAAGGCGTGTGGCTTAGTTGCTACTAAGGGACCTGTTAAATTATCCTCTCTGTTTTAATGCTTTTGTTTGGAACGCTGTAAACTGGATGGTTTCTTTAAACAGGAAATAATTGATGAGTTTGTTTTACAGTTGGATAAATAATAAATTTATGCTTTTTATTCTGTAATGTAGAAATTATTTTTTCAAAGAGAGAGGAGAACTATTATCGTAATGTATACGCTATATATATATTCATTTGATTATTTTTCTTAATGTGAAACAAACGCAATAAGTGAACCGATTTGGATCATGGATACATGTTTAATTAATTATGGGTTATATAAAGTGATGAGTGTAGGTATAAGATGACTGACTATTCTTTCAACTTCAATTAATTCTACCGAGGTATATTTAGAAAATCAATTTGTATTCATTACTAGACTTACAACCACTAATGATCAAATGGTATTTTATATCTGTCAACTGCATATCCACGTACTCTACAAGAGTTACATATTTAATAACATAAAATATTCTGAAAAGCTAATTGTCTCTAATATATCACAAGGTAGATGACAATATCTTCAAGAATCAAATATTGTTCTCTTTTTTTCTCTTTATTTTGTATATAGTAATTGAGAATTAAAAATACCTTTATTAAAAGCTATCAACTTTATTTTTGCAAGTGGACGAAAATGTGAAACTATTTATGTAATAAAAAGTAGTGGTGTAATAAGTAGTCTGTGGACAATAAAATATGTACTTTATGCTTCATATCATAGCATAACATATGCTTCTACACATTTTAGAAATGTGTAGAAGAAATTAGAAACATTTCAAAACATAAGTGCTTAAAAGCTTTTTATCCCCAAACTAAAAATATATTTGAATTCTGTTTTTACTTATTTTATTACTTTCTATTAAAGAACTATTGTTACTTTTCATAATTGATTTTGTAAAGAAAAACTAAAGTTACGAAGTAATTTATAAAAATAAAGCCTGAACCTAACCTTAATAAGGAAACAATAATATTACAAAAAGTTCAAGCATTTTGAGAATTTTCGTGAACAGGTTAAAATTTGTTGCATAGGGTACTCAGTATTTTTAATATGATATTAATATATTCTAATATTTTCAGAAACAACTAGTTAATATCGATATTCCACCTAAAAAAGTAAACAAATTGAATAAATTCGCCAATTCCTTATTTTCGACTTATATAGTCAATTACTTATTTCTATAAAAGAATAAATAACATTCTAATAAAGTAAAATACATTTGGCACCATATGCGTAGCGTCGGGTTAATTAATTCTCATTCTCACCACTCTGGATAAAGAGTGGTCACCTCTCTTGAAAATAGCTTGATTAAACAAATAAGCGCACATTTTATTTATTCACGCACAATAAAAATAAATATTTGGCACTCTAAGTTAATTTCATTTATTCCATGAACCCACAATTAAATATCCCGCCAAAAAGCGTGTTAACAGTTTTCCCTCGTGCAGACTTCTCACACTGCTGTCATTTGCCACTTTTCAAATTACACCTACTAGCAAGCTAAGAGAGCGGAAATCGAAGCTTTAATCAATTATACAAGATACAGTCAAGATACTTTCGAATTAAAGAAAGAGAAAAGAAACTTGAGATAATAACCGTCTCACCTTTAAACCAACGACTGATGACGGATAACGTTTAGATGGCAAGAGGTACGGAAATACGGTGTCTCCGGCACTGGCAAAAAAATTAATGAACACGTCAGTGAATCGGAGGCAATAAACTCTAACCACTTAAAATTATGACAAGTGCGCCCATTAACGTATCAAAGCGATACGCTATTGTTTGACGGCAGCGTACGGAAATATGCTGCGGATGCGACAAGCACACTAGCCATATGTTCGTTGTTTTATATTTTGAGAAAAAGAACACAACGCGGAGGATTGTAAGGATGAGGATTGTAATTATAATTAATTTTGTTAATTAACAGAAACGAATGGTGATTTTTTTGGGGTAAAATGTGTGAGATTTTTTTGACGAAAATAATTGATTTTATAATAAGTAATAAAATGGAAACGAAAACCTGGTATAACGATTATAATTCTTATGGTTAGTTATTACTATATTTTTCTACTTAAAATTCGTTGAATTGTTTTCTAGACGTCAATTATGCTGCGCTAACTTGCATAAACTATGCAATTAATTATTAAAATGTCAGTGATAGGCAGCTTAAATACTATCCATTTGTTACTGGTTATATAAAACAGTAAAATTTCATATAAACAGTTTGCTTGATATTCAAAAAGCAGTTATGCATTTTCTCAAAGTTGTGAATATTTAAAACTGAAATTATCAATTATAATTCTTAAATTACTTTGTTTAATCATTTCTTTGTCTCTTCAAATATATTAAACAACCCAAAATAGAATAAAAGTTAACGAACAAGTCTTTTCTTGACTTCTAAAGATTTATCTCTTTTAACTAAATATTATTTTCTATTCAATCTTTGCTTTTTGGACACATTCAGAAATCTATACTATTCTATCTTGATTAGTTTTTACGTAATTAGTTATTGAAACTGCTAAAAATCGTCATATTAAAAGAGATGGATCGATATGAATGTGGAAAGAATGAGGGAGTGAGAGAGAGAGTGAGACGAGCAGATGAATTATATTTTATGAAATATATTTTGTTAAAATTAAAATATCATATCCGTTTTATAAAGAATTTTGGTTTGGTTTTAGCTCGATCTATAAGGCGCTTATTACATTAGTTCTTGATTTCTCATCAATATTCCATGAAAGCATTTTCTCGTTGTCAACTTGAATGTATTAGTTTAATGTCAGTGGTCTGATCGTAAATATTTCGCGTTGATGCACCATATGGCACAAATCACAACGTTATCAACTAAGATAAACACCTACAAGCCCACTTTTCCTACGCATGAACTTTGTAGATTTCAATCTCGCTAAACGCATGAATTAATCGCTGAATGTACGATTTTTTCTTTTTTAGCGCCTCATTCCGCATCGTACTCCGCTTGTTTGAGCGCACATTAAGGTGTGCTCAGATGCGCCCTCGTGGGCGCCTCATTAATATTTGTTTGGCAGTGTGTGTGTCTGGATGGCACGCACTATCCGGCTGTATGCAGGGCAACAAAACCACGCGCTTTCGATTTATAGCCAAATCATGAAGTCGCCGGGGCGCGCGTTTTCGACGCGTGAGTAACGAACGTCCATAGCATGTAACGATATCGAAGGATGGATGTGCCACACACGCGCAGGTAGGTTGGCTGGCTCGGTGTGCGTATGTTGAGATACATGCGTTGCCAGTTACCGAGTGATTAATAACCGCATGCGAGAGTTAAGACTGATATATTAGTTCGATATGAAGTATGCGCGCCCAATGGCGGTGGGCGCAATGTTTGTACCTTCGTTTGGCTGTTATTACGAATACACGTTGGGTGCGTATGTGGATGCGTTGCCGCATTCGCACGTGGTGAGCGCCGAGTGAAATGATGTGCGATGATAAAACGCAAACAGCGTGCATTAGCACAATATAGCAACATAGCAATACGAAGCTAAGTGGCAAACGAAGGAGCTTCGACTACATGCTTTCCTTCAATTCGCTTGGATTGATAAATAATGACGAATCGTGAGATTTTCACATGTGTCATATTAAGATCAGTAATAAATAACTCTAGCAGATTACTATTAGCTGTGATCTGAATCAACTGAAATTGAAGGATTGCACACTTTACATCATTATTTATTATGTTTTGCTTTTCAAAACAGAATATTACTACTAATTTTAAACTTCACCCACATTATTCAAGCATGTAGTATAATCATTTTACTTTTGATGTTGTTACTTTGGCTTGCAAATATTGATTGCCAATATAGTTAATTTAATTAAAGTATTAAAAATTAATTAAAAAATTTGGCTATCTTTGGGAGAAAAGTTGTATTAGCAAATCAAAATATTTTTTAAATTTATTCTATTTTTAATAGATAATTTAATAGATTATATATTTATATGTTTTTTGTAAATAATCTGCTCAATTAATTTTGTTTATTTAGACATATACAAATATAAGACTGTAGATTATTACTGAAATTTTGAATGTTTGAGACGACCTCTATTTATTACAGTTGACACTATTTCAAAAATCTAGGTTTGTAAGTTTTAAATTTAAAAAAAATAAATATAAATAAACAGCTTTTTCAGCAAAATATTGTAAAACTTAGTTTTCAGTCATATTATTTGTTATTTTGGTATAAAGTTTATTGTTCAAGTTTAATCTGCTCTTGTTTATTGTCCACCTTCATAGCTAGAACGATTAAAAGCCAAAAGCAATTTCTTGTAAGTGCATCATGATCTTTAAGTGTATTGCATATGTGACTATAAAAAGCAAGAATCAATTCAAATAAAAGATTAACGACACCTCACAAACGCCACCGAATTCATTCCATTCCAATATAATGTGGCACGCGTTAACTTGAGGGCAATGTGTCCCGAGTGAGGGCACATGCGTTGGGGGAGAAGTATGATGTGTGTGCGTTTTGATATATCAGCGTTTGAAACGTGCGAATTGAAAGGCGTAAACAAAGGCCGTTCTAACGTGCGTAAACGCAGCATCGTCTGAAATTGTCGGGCTGGGTATGAAAAATTTGCTGGGTGTGCGCGGCCGAATCGCTTTGAATAGCAATCGAAGCTGTCAACGCAACGTATGACCACCAGCCTCCCATGTCGCGGGTATCCTCGCGTGTTTGTAGAGCGAGACAATCACTTTTCCCCCTTTATTTATTAACCGAAATCAATGTAGAGGTAAATCGGCGTGTCGATACGGTCAACACATACAAGCAATGAGGAAAAATGCGCTGACATTTATGGTTTGTCTAATTTACTCGTATAACACATTTGGACTTGTTTATAAATCAATGGGAATTACTTTCTAAGTATGTAATAATTAAACATAATTTAAACATAAACTTTTTATTTTTAAGTCTAGAATTATGCCAACATAGCTTTTGTTTCAATCTGGAAACACTCAGCATTTGGATATTCCCTCATCCCACAAATTTTCTTTTTTTAAATTTTTGGTTCGTTTTCCTTCTATTCGAGCGTGTCGCACGAGTCCAGCAGTACCCAATAACACACATCATTCGACGATGGAAAAGTGCGTTTTATGCGTGTGCTTTCGCCTGTTTCCTGTCATTACGCATTTGTTCTTTGTTTGTGCACTCACGTTTTGTGCTGGTCTCAAAAAAATTGAAATACGCTGAAAATGCAAAAACGCGTAGGAGAGTGATTTATAGGTTATGCTCAAATATTGCTGTGAGTTTGATAGCACCTTAAATTCAAGAAGGTTTTTTCAAGGGGCAGAAGGTATGCCCTTGATGTGGCTAGCGTGTGGTTGAGTGTTTAAGAATTGTGATCACTGCGGGATGCAGAGTGCTACAAGAAAACTCCATAAGACCATTAGCACACAACCTTGAGAAGGAAATAAATGTTGAGTTAGTACATTTTAAAAGATTTTTATATCAATCAATTTTTATTGAACAATATCTTTATTTTTTTTTGAGCGTACTGTATAATCATGTTAGATACCGACACCGTAGTGCATCAACAACCAGGGTTATTAACAATTATTGAGAATGAAATCAGTGGAAACATATATTATATTGAATATATTCCCAGCAGGATTTGAACCTGTGTCCCCCAAATATGCACCTCACTGTCACTCCCTTATTCAGACGACTTACCGACTGTGCTACGGAGCGGCGCCAATATGTTAATTTTAATTCAAATCTAAAAGTGTAAATTTTAATTTGTAAAGCAATAAATAGAAATACTTTTGCTTTAAATGAGCGTTTATAAAATATTTTTGCACACCTTATATTATTGATTGATTTTATATTCTTTATATTAAAAAAAATCTTAAGTTTGAGAATGACTTCTTAAATGATATTCATTGCCACAAATTTCAGCAACACCTAAACGTATCTTCTTCCATTCCTTCTTATTCATCCCAGTATATTCATCCCTAAACCTTGCATGTTTTCTCGATACAAGTTGTTTCTAAGTTCAGCTTGCTCGTGTATTAGACATAAACTAGAAACTAATGCCCTGCAAGTTAAGAATTTAGCATGCGACTGACCAAAACTCCTCGCTCACTTTGCTGGCTCGTGGCGATTTGCCTCTCGGCCTTGCCAAGTCACCCTCCGTCTGTTTCTCCCACACACCTACACGAGACGGGCGCTCAATCTCCAAGCTAATGTAGCATATTTTGGACTTATAGTTTATACTTTGTTCCAGGACTTGAGTGTCCGTGTTGGGCTGCTGTACACAAAATGCTGATTAGAAAGCGTGCACACCGAGGAGCGACCAAGTTATACTCCCTTGTTATCGGAACTAATAAACGCCGACGGCATTTGTGCACAACTGAGTTCACAATATACTCTGACCTCTTCAATTCAAATATGAATGACCACTACTTTCTTGGGAAAAGTCCTGATTGCATTTGTTTGTGTCCGAAATGCTAATTTGGGGTTGGCAAGTGAGTGATGTAAAAGATAATTTTTAAGATTTTCAATACATTAAAATCCCAGTTAAACCTTACATCCAAAGGGTCTCATTCAATTTTTTACTTTTACAGTAAACCATCATGCTCCATAAGTGTTGAATCCAACAGTCTGCAATGTGTATTCACTGATCATTGGTTTGTATCGAGGGTTGAAGATAAGACAACGTTAAGACAATTACAGAGCTCATAAACATAATTGCGCACCACACATACTACTGCAAGGAAGCAAATAGGATCCACTGCAAGAGTTTCACTCACAGCAACAGTACTTCTTAAGCTGGGACAACTACAAAATGAGCAATACAGAACCAGTGGCCAACTTTGCAGCGTTCAAGATTATGATAAGGATTTGAACGGTTCTAGGGTGTCCCTAAACTCAAAAGGGTCCGTTTTCAAGAGTCAGCTCTTATCTTAATAAACTACTTCTGATTTGCAACTCGCCAGCATTCTCCTGCGGCTATCGAATTACCATCACTGATTTCTCAAATGATGTAGACAAAGTAAATATTCCTGTATTTGAATTCAAAAAGGGGAAAAATTGTAATAAGTCAGCAAGTCGACTCATTATAAGTCTAAGTCGATAAAGTCTTTAATATTGTTTAATATTCAAGTTATGTATTTTTTCCAGCGCAATTCTGCAGATTGGGAAGTTTCATTCATTACAAGTCATATTCTTTCGTAATACTCTTTGCTTTTTAAGTATCTTAAAAGTTCGTCTCAATGCGCAAGAGAAGCGAGGGCAAATGAAAGAAATGTGGAAAGGCTTAAAAACTAAATAAAGCGCTTGCAAGCGATGCGCCGGCGGAAAGGGTTATTGTTTGACTTAATCTTTGAACAGAACAACGCAATGGAAAAACGACTTTTTGAGCGAGGAATTGCGAGAAACTTGTTTCATTAAAAAGTACTTTATGCTCTAGAATACTGCCATGAAAAAACTAATTTATTTCAAATACTATCTAATTAATTTTAGCTAGATATAAAGTTACTTCAATTTATTACTATTTTATAAAAATAGAATACATAGAATATCCAAAGAGGGCGCTTTGCTATCAACTGAGGTAAAATCAATTAATTGAAGATTAAGAAAAAAATTGCCCTCCTTTATTTATGTATTTACGTACAGAGTAAAAATGGTTATTTAGTTTTGCACAAAACAATCTCAGTTTTCCATTATGCCAGTATGCATAAAATCTCAAATCTAAAACTCAAGTTCAATTCTAATCTGCAACTCCCTTAATATCCATGTTATTATTGCTCTCATTTTCTAATACTTGTTCTAGTCGCCTTTTAAAAGTTTGTATTCTTTGTCAAATAAAAACGTCCTGTGCTTTTAAAATTAAAGCGATTTCCTTTTATAAACTCTTCATCGACTGACGCAACTTTAAGGAAATTAACAAAAGACGCAACGAACACGCATGCAAGCAATACTCATCCCTCTCACGACTGAATGCTCAGTTACATGCTATAGATACTAACGTAGTTGGTTAGTAAAGGTAATCTTCAAGAATAGATTTTAACATATCTACCATTTAAAATAATACTTTTATTTACCCTTGTGAGGCTATTGACACTCAGTATGGCACTTTTTAAATAAACCTATATATTAATACCTACTGACTTCAATTCAATCGCGCAATAATTCATACATGTGCTTGCACCAGGTGTATACATCGGATCCGTTTTCGATGAAATTCGTACGATTGCTATCATTCGCAGAGCGCGCTTGTGTGTTCTAGTTTAGGGGTTGCAATCGTGTGCTATGTTTAGAAACTAACACTTTTAACATGCAGGCGAAGGGATGATGCGTACGTTTCTTATAAAAGATGTGAAAATCGATGGATCATTGTTGGCCAACCGCACTCCCTAAACTGACGTTTAAAATGAAGAAAAAAATCATTGATTAGACCTTAAATAAAAACAGACATTGTCTATAAATATTATCACAAAGTAATATCATACAATAAACTTTGTTTATTAAGCCTATAAGATAATAATGTTTATTATAAGCAAGCGTTTACATTACCTATATCTATTGTCAATAAATTTCTCCCGCATCAGACGAGCCATTTCATATAAGCTGCAGCGCTTCACACGTGCGCGTAATAACAATATTATTTTATTCTATCTAATGTACATAAATAAAGTGGCAATATGTCAAAAGCTGCCGAGAGAGACACCTCTAAGTTTACCACCACACGTGGGTCGTAACAAATAGTAAGGTGCGGATTACGATGGCATATATTCGAAAACAGCGGCGTACTCAATAATAAGGTATGTTCGAAACAATCTCTCGTAAAATCTGTGGAAAACTCCGCGGTGCGCTGAAAGATGAGACGGATTTTATGGCGGCTATATGTAGAGCATAACGGCTGTCACTGAAGAATGGTGGAGACGCGTATAAACGTAAAATTTTTATTTGAAGGCTTGAAGAATACGTGCGCTTACGATCACCGTACGAGTATAACGGGCTATAAGGGTATAAATAAGAATTGCAACTTGATGAGGAATCACAAAATAAAATATTGTAGCATGTTTATCGTGGTCGTAATACCTTTTTTGCTCATGTTTACCCCAAGGACTCAATACAAATATTTTCAGAAAATTGCGACAATTTGATAAAAGAATTAACTTGTTCATTTTTTTTTATCTTCATATTTGGTATTTAGTCACATAAATCTATTCTAACCACATTTTAGAGCCTATATACGCGTTTTTAGTTTGAGAATTTTAAATAAGAGGCTATAAGGTGATATGAGAGCGAGAGCAAACAAAGGCAAATTTTAAAACTTACTTTTGTTTTAATTGATTTTAATATATTTATATAGTTAATTTTTAGTATAAATTAGGGCAAACATTTTGTAATTATAATTATTCTATAAGAAAATAAATTAAGATATGAATTAGAATGTGTAAATTATAATAAAATGTGAATAAATTAATTGAGGTTTTGTTGTACCATTTGATACAGCTTTTAAAAAATGTGAATTTTCTATTATTAGTAAAAAAATAATATCTATTATTTTAAATTAGCAATAATAAAATTTTTTTTATAAATTTTTCTTTAGATAAATCTTATATTTTATATGTTATAAAAATGTTAGTAAATTCCTCATTTAATTTTCAAATGTTTTCTTGGAATTCTAAGACGCTACTATTGCCATCTAGTTTCGGATAGATGTATTAAAGCAATGTAAAGAGTACGCTCTTAACGCGTTGTTTCCTCCTAGTTTCGTCAAACCATTCAACCCTCGCTGCCTGCTCTCGCTCCATCAAATTGAAAGTTTCGATTGTAGTGACGCAGTGGGCAGCGCCGGCAAACAAGCGAACTATGCATGGTATTCTATTGTCTTTCGCATTCATTAATTTCCACAATACCTCTACGAATGAAAAAACTACAAAAATTTGTCAGTAAAATAAAAACATAAAAAGTAAATCAAATTATTCTAAAAATACATTAGACATCTCTTTTATCTCTTGTGCATTATTAGCACATATAAATTATGTTTATTAATAATATCATCTCGCAATAGCTGGTCAATTAACAATATTACCAGCAGCAATGGAAACATATTAAACATGCACCCAATCTATGTATCGTCCAATTCGCCGTACGTGAAAAACAAATGAACGCCACGTATGCATCACACAATCGCCGGCGTGATGTGAGCCAGTGTACGCCTACACAACGTATTGCCGAGAGAAAGAGGAATATGGCTTCAACAAATAGATTGCAAGTTAGATTAAACGCAGGATTCTGCTCGATAAAGCCGCTCTGCGTACAGGCTCTCTGTGTGAGCGCGGCCGCGGCTGAAGGGCGAGGGACGGTCGCCGCCGACGAGAGCACGTTTCGCGTGCCGTCTCGTTTTGCCTTGCGACCCCTCTTTTGCACGCCGCGGCCCTAACCGCTATTTGCATTCGTGTGCGAGTGTTTGGCCTCTGTGCTTATACTTGTGCGCGACCCTGGTAAAGCACCCTTAGAAGCGCTAATATTCTCTCCTGGCACCCCCCGCGCTATCGCGAAGCCGGAGCCGTTTGTCGAACGCGCGCGAAATGAGAAGCCGAGATGAGTTCGATTAAAACAATGGATGTAGGATGTTGCCCAGCCAATGAGCACGACCTCAAGTGAGCTCGAATAGTTACTCTCTTTTCTGGCGGCGGTCGCGAGACCGAGGCATCGAAACAATTCGGTACGTTTAATCGACATAATAGAGCAACTTGTTCATGACTATAGGGTTGTTATGCACTGAGCAATATTGTGCTTTATATCTACCAAAACCTATTCTACATGACTGTATTATCTTTTTATATTCTCATACAATCTATCTGCATCAAGTTCATTTGTCATGGTTGATTATCTTGGATAATTGGAACAAAAATTAATAATAAAGATAAATATTTAGTAGCGATGTTAACATTCGTTGCGTTGGACACGCAAATGCAAGAAAATTGCATTAAGCGGCGATACGTCGGCGGGAGATTTGTGTAACGTCCATTTCGCTTGTTTGCTCTGAAACCCAAAACCGAAGCTGAGTTGGTTGAAGCTTTTGTTTCTGCATTTTCATAGACAAGCTTTGCTAGCCCCAGAATACACATTTACATTTTCATCATCATCGGGCATTATAAATTAAAAATTTTTCTGCTGTTATTACCCATATTACATGTTGCATTTTCTGCCGTCATTTTTCTGTTTGCTACTAGTCCTACTGCTCTTAAATTTGCTGCATACATGCACGCAGTGTGTCATGAATTCGGGCATTTTTTGGCGTTTTTATTTTCTTTTTATTATGTACCCATATGCTTATAGGTTATTTTCCTTCAAACTAGAATTTTAACACTTTTTGAACAGTTGTAAGAGGTAGAAGAGGGATAAAAGACAAAAAATTACCTGCTGCCTGTGGAAGCCACAGCATTTTTATATTAAATACAACAACAATCTGAGCGAGCAATGCGCAAAGAAAACATTGCGATTCTAAAATCTGTGTCTGCTAACCTTGAACTAGCATATTTTTAACAAACAATATCTTGAAAGGTAATGACCCTGAGTCAATTCTATTAATAATTAAAGCTACTTTGATTAAATAAACCAAACTAATAGGTGTTATTGTCATAAGTTAAGTTATTCGGAGGATATAAATCTGCTGACATCCTAATAAATTTTAATGACTATACGCAGCAAATTTGTAACTTCAAAAATAATATTTATATTAATTTGCACATTTTCACTGTCAGCACAGTCGTGCTACATTAATAATCAGCGGAAGCACATGTTAAGGTAATTAAAAGCATTTCGTGTCATTTTCGTAATATTTTACCGCCTTCCTACTGTTTTTTGCATTCGTCTGCCGTCAATATTCTATATTAGCTTGTATTTCGCGGTGGCCAAATATATTTGCGGTTCATTTATTTAACGAATAAGGGGAAGAAGTTAGTGTTAGTAATGTCTAATTTTTAATCAGAACAGTGTAAATATTTACTGAGATAGTAAATCAATACTATAAAAAGTTATTAAAAAGATCAATAAACGAAAAATACCTGATCACATTAAATAACAAACAAACTAAAATAAATCATCTTTCGTACTTGAAAGTATCAATAAAAAAGAAAAAAAAAACGGAAAGTAACACACGTAAAAATAATTACTCTAATTTGTGTTATTAGTAAGTTATTAATAATTTAATTAAATTATAACAATCTACAAACTTACTCAAACTAATGTTTTATATACCTGTACGTTGTGTTGCCTATGTCAGTCATACTATAGCGTCTTAAAGCAGTGGTCGCCAACCTACGACTCGCGAGCCGTAAATGGCTCCTAACAACTTTTTGTACGGCTTGCCAAAGCACCCACATAATTTAGGCAAATACAACACACTTATAGCGTGATTGCGCGTGTTAGGTTACAAATTAATGTTTTTTTTTTGTTTTTTCATCTGTTTGGTCAACCTTGAAATAATTTAGTCTATCTTCAGGTTATTATCAAAAAATATTATTTTCACGTGTTGGGCGTATTAGTTTTATAAGTTGTTAAACTTTTGTCTTAGCAATGCTACAGAAGAACACACTAAAACCAAACAAAATTCTGTATTGCTCAAAATATTCTCACATTTTCCGTTTATGATTGCTAAACACATCATGTTTTGGTTTAAAATTAAGAACATTAGCTCGAAATGTTTTTTATGGCTAAATTGCTTTTATAAATTGTATAAATTTTGTTCTCCGATCATATTGTTATTATATTAAAATAGATTTTTAATATATTTGTTTTTGATAATACACAAGTTTCCATGTGCGGCCCGCGCAAACTTATTTCATCCGAAAATGGTTGCCGACCCCTGCTTTAAAGTATATAAATATTTAGTCGTAGTCGTATGCAATAAACTATAAGAACATCAGAATCTACAATTAATAAATAATTTTATTTGGCAGGTTACCAAGTGTATAGTTCGGTTTACTTCCTACAATTGTACAACTTTTATTTCTTCCTAACCTCCCCCTATCGCACTTCCTTTATGATAACATTGAAATAGCATTTTAAAGAATAATAAGAAACGTTTATTAGTTAATATTATATTGTTCATTAAGAGATTAAATGTACTGTGTAATTAATAAAAAGCCCGTCGTGTTTGTTTTGAACAAATATGAAATCTGAGCATTTTACATGCATACTTTTCGGACTCGCGCCGCTCCTCATACAAAAACCTCATCGACTACAGTGGACCGCGTTTTTACATTAACTCTTTTACTATTCCTTGTATGCATTGTAGAGCATTCTTTGAACAAACACACGTTGGAAGAGTCGAAGCGCAAACGTCGAGATTTAATCTATTAAAACACACAACAACCGCTTGGCCATAGTTGGTCAACACTATCGAAGAAGTAAAAAAGCAGAACGATATTAAATATCATCGCGTCCAAGTGGAGCTCAAAACTAATGTATATCTATATAAGTGCAAAGCTTGGTAGTCAGCCATATGCATTTGCACCCTTATTCTTAGTTGGGATTTCGCGTGTCGTGGTGTAATGGTTGCAGCCCTGATGCATAGACGAGGGTGCCGCTTATTCACTGTGAATACCCAATGTAGGTAATGTGTGCGTAATTCCGTTACGACGGTTTGCTGTGTGGAGTGGCACATCGACGGCCGGGGAGGTTCAATTGTACCGCTCATTAATCACGAGCGGCGATCCTGGCCAAGTACTTCAGGACGTCAAACGCAGTCCGAGAGAGCGCGCTGTCGCTGAAGAGTCTGGTCTCGCCGGCTCTTTGAGGGTTTCATCTAGCTAATTGCCACGAAACGACGTTTTTAATTAATGAACGCGCTGCCTCCTTTTGCGTCTCGGTTGTCCAGCCAACCGCCTATACATATCCAGTTTCACTATTGCACATTTACTTTGCAAAGAACAACAAGACACAACAAGTTATGCAGTGAAGAACAAAGTATAAAATGCCCTCAGTAAAGGAACGCTGATACTTTGAAGAGGTGATTTCTTAGTGTTGAATGTAAATTTTTATTTAAATTTAAATATCAAATAAATTTCTATGCGTTGATCTTAAAGCAAAAAGCTTGTATGCCATCCAAACAATTTTAGAGTTTCAATGAAAATCTCAACTTGATCAAACAGGTTTAATGTTTTTTTTTATAAAGAGCACGCTTTCCTAACGCCACTGAGTAAAAAAGGGGTGAACCGTGGGATCTTTGGACTTTGGGATCAAGACACAGTCGACCTGTTCCTCTAGGGATTAAGGGTCACAGGTTGATCTTTTTTTTAAACTCGTTTCGTCTAAGAGTGAAATAAATTGTGAGAGTCTGTGATGACCACAATGCAAACTCATGAGTATTGCATGACCATCTTCTACGGCTGACTGCTGGGAATATAAAATTTATAAGAGAAGCTCAGCAACTGTCTAACGAATATCAACCGTTAAATTTGTGATTTGCAATTCAAGCAATCGCATTACATACTCACATGTAATCGTTGCCAACGGTTTTATTTCATCAAAATACCAACAATCACCTACAGTACATTAAAAATTAATTTTCTTTGTTTGGATTTTATTTCAATAAATCTATTTTTATTGAAGTCATGTTCTTACAGTCCTTTTTTTAAACAAGGGTCCCACTTGGGAATGACCTACACGCGCCAATACCTTCCACCACAAAAAACACCCCATCTTTTCTATTCAAGGGTCCCATCTAGGAATCTCACTAAACAAGTTGATCGTGCGTGCTGAGCACGTGTCTAGTCTAAAAATCAGTGACAGGTTAAGCGGCCCATGCTCAGGTAAGCATACCCAACACATTAAGGGCGCACGTGCACCTCGTTTTACCCAGTCGGCCCATTCGAGAATGCCGACAAACCGACAATGTTATCTATTGTATGGCAATATTGTGCAGGGTGTAGTAACACTTTGTACGGTGCCTGGCACACGCCATGTCACATCATCGTGTGGCTTACATAATCGCTTGTCATACAAATTGCAGACAATTGTCCCATATCCAAATGGGAATGTTATTCCTTAGTGGCATTATGAACAGTTGCATGAATTTATAAAGTAATCAATTAGTAGTTACAGGTGAAGATGATAATTAATTACATTGAAACCAAATTAAAACGTTTTCGGCATTTTGCCTTCTTCAGTTTCTAATTTATATAGTTTTTAGATTAGTTCTATTGAGTGGGAGGGTGGTCAACTGTTTCTTCTATCGGAAATAGGTATTTTGGGCATTATTATTAGATTAGTCTTAAGGGTTTAAAGATTGTCTGAAAGTGTAACTGGGTGTGCTCATTAAGTAGTTTTGGGTTATTTAGTTTATGTTTGTAGATCTAAAGATTCTCTTTAATGTCTAAATGCCTATTGTCTGTTTTTAATATTGTTAGTGTTATTTTATCAACATAATGCATCTTAAATACTTCGTAACCATACTCAACAATACCCCAGAATTTTTTCTAAATATATAAACAGACATAATCCATAACTGTTTGCTTCTGAAGCAAAAAAGTGATAAATGTGACGGGTCACCGTTAAGGCAAATTAATGTCATGAACATTGCATTAAAACGTTGTCAATCGTAATAATGTAACAAATTTAATTAATTCTGTTTGTAGTTATTCCTCTTTGGACAGTTCCTTAGTTGTACCATCTACAACCCTACAGACATTATACTCTTATCAAAGCTGTATATACAATTGAAGTCGCTTCTTAATATTTTCTCCAACTTTTCTCTTCTAATTTTGCAATATAAAAAATTTGCAATAAATCTAGGAATAAAACATTTTGCAAGATTGATAATGCTGACTCGTTACTGAATATAAATAAATGAAAGAACCAAATACAATGCTTCTTCTGAATAAAGCGTTGTAAAACCATTGAAAATATGATATTCTTGATATAATATGCCATTTAAAATTGAAGAGTGATGTTCTTAGGGAAAGTAAACCCCGTAAATATTGGCTTTGCAAAGTTTGTTCCTCAATGTGCGCTGACAACATCACGTCGAGCAAACTGTACGTGTATTGTGGGCTGCTTGAACGCTTAGACCGGCCTTCCATCAAATTTAATGATAAACACCGACGCGCAAAGTGTGAGCGACTGATACACCATTACTTTTCGTTATTAACGTGCCGCTAGTTTTCAAAATTGCATTTTCCTCGCCAGCATCGTGCTGCATTGGGGATAATGAAAAGGCATCCAGTGTGCGACAGTCATAGTAGGACTTTAAGGCAACGTGTTATGAATGTAATATATTTTTGTAATGTCAATAACAATTTCAAACGCACAACCACAACAAAAATCTAATAATATTCATACAGCAATTGTGTGATTATCAATTATTTCCGCGTAGAATTACGAATGAAGGTGTGCTAAACACAAAGTTGTGTTATGATTGGTTATGATTGACAGTTGATACTCAATTTCCTTGCACCTCTCGTTACATTTATCCGTGATGTGCACATCTCTTGCCGATGAACATACGTAACATGTATCCGCATGCCGGTTATTGAAAGAGGGTGTCTGCATGAAGTAATCCAATCATTGATTTCTTTTTAGATTTTATTACGATGCTGGCGAGTTTTAAACGCTTGGCAAACACGCGTGCCGTGTAACATAGGTTTTTACTTTGTTTTCCAATTATGACAAAATCAAAGAGTATCAACCACCGCAAATGTGCACTGATCTAGACAATAAATCAAATTCACATCGATATATAATTGACCTGGCATGTCATATTCGGGCGAGGCGTTTGCTCCAAAGGCAATTTGGAATTTTCTAGTCGAATTTAAAATGGTGGATTAAAGGAGAGGCTTCCTAGTCGAATTTCGTGTATAGACCGGCGAACAACGGGCATTGACAGTTGAGGCAGTCGCTGTGGCAGCGGCAGGGCGCTGGGAGTGAAGTCCAAATTGGAGAATGGAAAGCAGAAAGTACCGTGGCTGGAGAGTAAGCGCGAGCGGCGGCAGCGACCGACGGCGGTATTTAATTAACTGTGTGTGTGCGTTCATTACGTCAATCATTCGTATATTTTGTGCTTGCGCGCCTGAAACTATCAACTGCCGAAAATTATTCGTCCTCTCTTTGGCTGCTCTTCTGATGCCGAATTCGTTTTCTCTCTTTACAACAATACGTGCGAGCTCAGCACTAAAAAAACCACTCTAAAATAGCAAAAGTCTATTCTTTCTAAAATACGCATTGATTAAATTCTCTTTTTCTTTACTTCCATATAGATTCCATTCTAAATCTTTCTCACATATAAAGATAATCCTAATGAATGTGTCTAGTGTCCCAAAAGAACAAATTTTTAGTGCAAATCCTTTCCAAAGTCTCATTCGAACGGAGCAAATCTAACCGTCAGACACGTGTCGACTGATTCCGACTAATTCCAACTTATTTGTTAGAATTGTTAGCAAAACCTCATGCTATTACATGTCCGACACTGCCGCCGCCCACCCTACCATGGCGACGTGTTTAGGCAAACGACGTGGACGACGGGACATCGTTAGTCAACATAGAGACGTCCGAGAACCGGACGGGACAGACTTTAATTATCTCTCCAAGGATTTCTCAAAACATTAGCTCCAGCCCAACCAACCAAGCTGCGTCGTATGTCCGTGAGAAGTGACGTTTATGCATTTCGCAATGCAACCACGTCCGGCTTCATTACTGAGCGCTTTATGCCGCCCTCAAGCCGCGCTGCTTTGCATTCACAATTTTGGCTTCGCTCTTTACTACTCTCATGGAAAAAGACATGCATTGACAGAGAAATACTAGATTTGGATGATTGTAGCAATTATTATTCCAGATGCAGATAATTATTTTTTGCCAAGTTGAGTCTGTAATATTCTCCTAACATGATCAATTGACTTTGAATCCCTATGCTTTTGTTGCATAGTAATCTAGTAGTTATTAGGTATCAATACACTAACACTTCCTTCAAATCCAACTCAGGATGTTTATGTAAACGCAGAGACATTTGTTTGTGTGTACACCGTAACCTATTATGGTTGGACAATAACAGATGATCGAGCTGTCGCTTCTCTCTATAATGAGGTGATAATGAGCCCAGGGCTAATCTGAACCAATGATCGGCTTGTTATAATGTGTTATGCGGACGCTCACCGCGGCCAGTACGGCGGTGGCGCTACAGCCAACCAACAGGTAACACGTCGCGTCAACTGTTCCCCAAACACGCCACAATATCGATAGTGATAAAAATACAAAAAAAAAAACACAGGAAAATCTTGCATAAAAACAGCATTAAATACAGAGTGCTGATAGTTTCGGTTGCAATACCATAACTTTCTTTAATTCTGTAAGCCTACATCAATTGATAAGTTAAAGAAAGAGTTTTCGGTGCCACGTGGACGGATACAAAGTGTGTGTTATGCAAAAAGTGCAAACATGTATACGGAGTATATGCAAATGGTAAGTTATTTTCTATTTATACGTGCTGAACGCAATGTTTACTCTCAGTTTTGCGGTGTGAGGAGTCATCTCATCACATTACGTTCAAAAAGTAAATCAAACCACGCACATGATTGACGCCGTGTGAGAGTGTGCACGACATGTGTGGGTGAGCGATGATTGATGGATTGATCTAAGAACGTTATGTTTGGTGTTGCTTTACATTACGCGTTTTGCGGCGGTTTTCATTTCTATCGGGGAGGATTTTTTGGAATCCGGAACGTTCCAGAACGTTTTTTTCTGGACTAGTGCGATATGCTTCGACGTGCGTTGAGCTGCTCTTCATTCTATTCATACGAAGAGTGTTTTAGCAAGAAACCAATTTTAATCACACTAATTGTCAAATTAATCAATTTGATTTGTTTTTATCTATTGGTAAGTGTTTAATGCAATGAAGGATGTTGATACGGCTGTAATAACAAGTAAAATTGATGTTTTATCAACATGTAGAGAAAAGAACACGCTGTATATTATGCGGGACAGCGTGAGGAGAGAGAAATGAGTAGGAGAGTTTGTTCGTCGATATGGGCGCGTTTAAAACGTCAGTGTCAGCGACGGTAATGCGCGCGATTAAAGTGAAATATAAGGACTGCGGGATTACGGGGCAACCAATCCCCCCAGAATCAAACCAACGCGAGCGAGCTTGGGCGGGCCACCCCCGGTAATCAATCAATTTTGATGATGAAAAATTATTATTCCGATGCTTTATTCATAATTCTATGGGAAAACCTATCGGACTATCGCAACGCGGTCGCACGCACAAAGCCGTCGCCCACATCTAGCCGTCGCCTGACTACGTACCTGCCTAGCGCCGCCGCCACCATGATGGCACACACGCGCACACACGTCGGGACGAAATGAAACGCGGAATTGGAATGAAAAAGCCGCGAACGGCCAGAAAATAAGCAAACAAACAAACACGACGCAAACGCAAACGCTAATACTGTACGCACACCGGCCACGCAGATTTCGTCCATTTTATTAAACACGCTCCAGCGCAATGCGCTCGCTGTCAAAATGGTGAAGCGCTCGGCAAAAGCGTGTTTACTTTGCTCGTTTCGGCTATTTTTGATGCTAGAACCTGCTGACAAATTTATAATTATGCTGAGCGCACGTTCAATGTGCACCAGAGTGCGCAGCCGCAGCGGTAGCCAAGGTATGCGTAATAGACTACTACAAAAACTCGAGGGGAAAGATTGCGTAAAATTTATATAACGTGCTAAAGAAGAACACTGACCGTGAAAATAAAAACCTACCTCAAGCCTAGACGACTGTTTAAACACACTCCAATAAGTATAACAAATCAAGAATGATAGTATGTAATAACAAGCAATACAAAACTAATTAATATCTATTAAATTTGAAAACTACTCAAAACATATAGTACATTTTATCTATCTTAAGATGTTTCAGATCATGTTCGATCTAGTATCTTTTGTCGTGGGCAAATGGTGGAGGCGCTAGGCATCGTACACGTGACCCGCGCCTCCGCCAATGGAGCAAGTGCCGGCTGCCGCCGCGTATCGACTTTTAGCTCGCCCGCCACCGCTGTCACGCTCAGCAGCAGCCCACGGCGGCGTCGTGTTAGTGCGCGCTGTCTGTGCTCGCCTTTCGCCACCGTCGTCTTCGTGTCGGTGGCTTTTATTTCTCCCTTCGAACCGCGCCGGCGCTCAGGGTCGAAATATGAAATTATGAACCTAGTTTTAATAGGTTTTGTTTAAATTATTCAGGGACTGCCTACATTAGAGAAGCAGTTGCTTCCCCAAGGCTTGCGCTTCTATCTACAGGTTCTGCAAATATCTGGAGAAAACCGTTAGATGCACGCCAAATAGAGATGGATTCTCGCACACGGAAATTATCTTTTAACGTTACGTATTAAATCCTTCTTTGCCATCGTCGTGTGCTACGTTGACGTTTGTAGCTTATGCAGAAAATATATACTTAAATTATTACTTGGTTGAGTTGCTTGCCCGTGTTTAATGTTAGCTCTAATGTGGTCGTTTCTTTCTTTTATGCTTCTTCATCTCCTTTTCCCATTTGCTTGCTTTTGCTTAATAGCTTCGCGCTTTCCTAGCTGGAGTTTAATTTTGTTTAAAATTACGCTCAAATTGAATTTTCTTTCTCGTACTTTCTTTTTTGTTACTGCTGACCTCTTAATGGTTTGTTTTATAATTAACTTTTATGTGAATAGAATCATAAATGTTATTTCAATTATCTACATTTCTTTATTGTTGTTTTATTATTGACTTAAAATGCACAAATTACGCATGATTGAATATTAATAGATAAACATGATCTAATTAATATTTTTGAAAAAAAAAACTTAATAATAAAAAACAGTATTTACTTTCTAACAAAACAAAGCACTTTTGTTGGAGTTATGTAAGCATTTAGTTTATATATTTGATTATAGATATAAATATATAAAAACGCTTGCATATATTTAAGGTATGAAATAAATTTCATGCAAGACTTTTTGCTATACATCTTCCCAGTTAACATCTTTACACTCGCTTTCTCACTCACATCATTTTTCCTAGAAACAGAGCTAATGCAACCGCATTCAAACCCTTTGTGCCCGAGATATCGGAGCGGCGTAAGGAAACAGAAAGGAAGAGGACGTCGAGAAGGACGCACAAAGTACTTCGGCAAACAAACACGCGATAGGAGTAGAATTTTATCGGCCGCCCTTTCCAACTCATCCTCAACTTGAAAACCTCTTTGCCCACATTGCACCCTCTCCTATTTCTCACTAGCCGAGGCTTCCTTTCCTCCTTCTTTGGCGTTGGCATTTCAGCCGGCAGCGAGCGCCACGAAATTCTATGCCCTGATAATTAAAACTTTGTGAATTCCGTTGATGTACTTTGCAACCTGGGACCCAGCAAGCATAAAGGAAAATGAAATACATAAATAATGTATACACTATATAGATATAGCAAGAGGCGATAGAGTCTCCGGCGTCTACACTCGGTGTAAAATATAATTCGAACCCGGGGCCGGCAATCCTCGAACGGCGACCCAAAGCGCTTTACTATGCGATATTTCGTATTGTCTCGGGAATGAACCTTTCTATTTACGCTGGCCGAGTCTAAAAGCATTCATAAATGCATACGACAAAACCACCAAAGTCGATATAACGTTCATTATATAAGAACTTTGTTCTCTTATATTCTACGCTGTGCAATTACAACCTCTGCTAGGAATTTGTTTATTTCCAAAAACAATGATGACAAAACTTAATATTTAAAACTAGATTGACGTTTGTTTTTATTAGCATATTATTCCTTTTGCAATTATTACGTATCGCGGTATAACCGTCTTCCTCGCGAAGAAAGAACACTACGAATAATTTTGAATACAATCTGCATATAAAAAGTATTTCTTTTCATCGCCGCGAGATGAATCAACCTGTTCTCATTTCACACGCTGTTTGTGCATATTTTAATTTCAATTCAGTAAGCAGCTTTCTCAAAGAATGCACCCTTTAATAGCTGGACATGTAGATGACCAGCTATTCAAAGAGTTTCACTTCTTTCAAGCGCAATATAAAAAGAGGGAGCTTCTTTCCAGAAGCTTAGGAACCGGTTATCTCTCCTCATTCTTTCGTTTATTTTTGCCTAAGCTATGGACTTAGAACGAGACATTCAATCAGGAACGATGTTAAAGAAGGAATTAAAAGTGAATTGGTTGAAGTGAGGGAAGACGTCGGCGAAGAAATGACTAACGCGACTTGGCGTCAGTTTCGCGGCGAGCTCCATCTTGAGCAAATCATTAATCGAATGCCTAATTTGTGATTTAATATAAATGTATTTGCATGATGAATGAGTAGTAAATAAAATGTTGCTAAATTATTAACAAATAAATTGTACAGCTCTATTATTGCAATAATCGCGAGTGTCGCGTTTTATTCGCGCGATTTAATCAATATTTAATCAATATGTGGATGAAATATATTTGAAATTGCGTGCACATTTTTGAATGTGTTGCATATGTGCGAAATGGCACAAGTGAAAGTGATTTGTCAATTGTGTCAATTAATGAAATTGAAAATTATGCTGGTGTATATATATATAATTGTTGTGATAATGTGATAATTAATGTTTGTAAATCAATGAAAAGTGCTACATGTAAATCTTAAAATAAGGTAAATAGTTATTAATATATTATTAAATTATGCTTACAATTATAACTAAATTATGGTACAAAACAGGTAATTACGTTTGCATTGAATGGTGGTCATATAACAGTAGAGAGAAGAAGCTAGAAAAGCTTAAGAAAATTTAATGCGTTTTATATGTGTTTGAAAGTATATCAAGTATGGTATCGAATACTCAAAGAAAACCTGTTAGCAGGAAAATAGACAATTGTATTACTTTGATTGCCTGGTTTTAACAAAAAATCTCTACTTTAGAATGTTAAAGTTTTGAAGTTGAATTATAATCAACTGATACGTTGAAGAAAACGGTTTTAACTATTAAATTTAAGGAAATTTAATATAATATATAGCAAATTTTTCTAAAAGTTTATTTTCTATCAAATAGTAGAATTAAATTAGTAATCTGACAACGTACTTTAAATATTCTAAATTTAAATATATTTTTGGTTGAAAAATAAGAAAAACATAATAATATTAAACTTGTCATACTTATTATTATAAAGCCCAGTTTGTTATGTAACACAAATTAGCTAAATTATAATTTACTAGGTTACCTGTTTAGACACAGTCTTCTAGTTGATCCTTCATATATGTTACTTAGCGAGTTCACGTCGTATGTGTTTTTATAGACCTGCAAAAAAGAGAATATTAAACTTAACATTTTTAATGTCGGAAACTAAAAATTACAAATTATTTTCTTTACGTTGTATACAAATACACATTGCGTAGGAGTAAATTGTATGCAGAGGTAATTGTGCAGAATAACACAACACTACAGAACAAATACTGTACTAGGCAATGGCGATTAAGACAAAATAAATACAATTTTTTTTCTGATTTGATTTTAACACTTACTGTATGATTATATTGCATTTTTTTATAAAAAGAAAAAACTTTTCTAAAAGTAGTTTTCAATTTGTTTGTTGAATTTTATAAGTAAGGTTGGAACCAGAATAAAAGCAAACGAGAACAAAATGGACGCTTGCTCTGCGTGGGTCTGATGGGCGTCGCGACGCTCACGCAAAGAGGATAAGGCACACATGCGACGACGGTTCTCCGACACGCGGTACTGATCAATAATGAACACTGCCGGTATAGAGCTGTATGGTCGAAACAGCGTTCAGCGACGCTGACGAATGTCTGCGATAATGTAACGAAAGAAAATCTTAATTTATTCAATTGTGTTTTCTAGTGTTTTTCTAATCAATACGGGTATACGCTAATTTTATTGAGACTAGACAAAAACATATTTAATGACTCAAAAAACAAAAATTGCATAAACCCAATTACTACTGTAAACTCGAGGTGAAATCCAGCAAGGAGGAATTGTAGTCATGATAATAAAACAAAAAACAAAGTATTAACAAAACGATTTATCAGACACTTTAATTATTTGAGCTTTCTTTTAAAATTTAATTGATGAATGTAAGAAATTCATAACACTCTATGATTGTTTATTATTAAATTGGCATAATTTGTATGGAATATGAGTTATATATATTTTCTATAAAGAAAAAAATGAAATAAAGGAGAATTCAAGAATTTCTTTTAGTTTATTCAAAACAAACAGCTCTTAAAGTGCATATATTAAATATTTCATTGAATAAATAATAATAACGTGCAGGTTCTAATATAATCAAAAGTTATATAACAATTGCTTTTTCTTCGAAGAACATGATATTCTATTGTTACTATTGTACTGCAACTATGCTGGATACCGACACCATACTTGACCTCCACTTAATCATACTGCATCAACTAGCAGGAACTGAAATCGGTAGAAAGATGCACCCATTCATTTGCAATACACCTCAAAGCACCTTAGCACTTCCACTAGAAATTAAAGTCAATTTAAAAACACTGCAAATAAAAACAGCATCAATTCATCTACTAGTCTGTACACGCTAATATTGATAGCGTTCTATGGAGTCGGCGGATTCACGCACGGCTTGGCAAAATCGACGAGTCATTATAAATGCACAAAACTACGTGCCGCTGACGTTTCGGGGCACTAATAGCCTATCAGTTTTTTCCGCTGCCGCCGCCGTCCTGCCTCACACTTTACTCGCGCATCTCGCGTCCACCGCCGACGAGGATGTGTGTGGGTCGATGTCGATGATGATGATGATTTTTACGCGGCGTGCTCGCGCGTTCCGTGCATAAATCATAAATTTTCCAGTACGCTGATGACCGACGACTGCATTTGCGTGCACTCTAGATGACCCCGGGGCGCAAATTTCTAGGAATAGCTTTGATTGGTTTGGATCTAGCAAAAAAATCAGTGAAAATCACACAGAGCGCAAACGAAAATTTGACATGAACATTTTCGGAAAGTTAGAAATTGGTAATACCAACTTGAGTACCCTTTTCTTAAAACCCACCCCTTACTCAATTTCTACAATAAAATAGAACCTATATAAATAAAAAAAAAAAAACAATAGAAAATCGACTCCGTATCATTACGTTTTTATCACTTTTTGAGTGTGCTATTGGAATATTGTCAGTTCTTTGAACCCGATTAAAATCGGATTCAGAATGCAGGATGAGAATGAGAGCGAGTGCAACCGCACCGGCCCCGTTCCATTCATAAGTTATTAATCGATCCGACCTTGACATTTTTTCCGAACGGGAACGCTCACACCACATGCATACTACATCCACGCTCACCATGCCAAGCGTCGAACATCGCTGCATTTTTTTTTCTCGATTTCGAATGCATCCCGCGCATGTTTCAAGTTCGGCGTCCGCGAACCTGCACTCGGCCTTCGTCGCGTCCATTCGCACAAACGGAAAATCGCTGGAAAAATGGAGAGGAAAAGTGTGAATGCAAAAAAACGACAACACACTACAATCAACAATGTTTAGCATTGTGCTGGGAATAATACAACAGCAACCCACTGAAATCATTTGCAGTAAATAAGTAAACAAATAAATTGAATTACTCACTCAAGGGTTGTCTGATAATGTAACAATGTAATAAAAATATGGTTTCAACTTTTTCTGTCCTAGTCTAGATAAGTGCTGCTGAACTCTGCTGTCTTCTTTTATTGTTGTCTGTGGGGTGTTGTTTTAGATTCGCCATTTGAAATTCGCAAATTGGATTCGTACTGTTTGAAGCACTTGCTTTCATCGCTCTCCTCGCGTTCTTTAGAAGGCTGTTTTTAATCTATATGTGATCTATACGTTATTGAATTAAAAATGATCTTTGTGAGTTTGTTGATTCGCACTTTTTTGTGCGCGCGCGCGCATTTTCAACATATCGGCGCATCAGCATATCATCAAAATGACGTTGATGATGAAAGGGGTTGTTGCCGCGGTATATACGTAATATTTTTGCATTTTTAACCGTTGTTTTTGTCTGCGCGGCGGCCTTTAACACCACTTCGTTTGCACCTCGACAAAAATGTGCTCTTTGCATTGAAAAGATTTGTTCCCAAATTGTCATTATTCAAATATATACGCGCTAATATATAACGACAAATTACCTTGTATCACAAGCAATTATTCATCAAATTGCGTTTATTATTCCATTGATACTTTATTACTAAACAAAAGGGAAACTCAAATATCAGGCGTTATCATCGTTTTTCCAAGGATGCAACTAATGCTACTCTCACGGATGATAATAATAATAATAATAATAATAATAAACGCCAAGGGGTGCAAAAAATGCGGAATGCATAGACAACGACTGGTCGACCCTGGCAGGTCCTAGACTTTTGCATAAGCAGTGGACACAAAATTTCGACGAATTTGCATGGCGTAATGAAACCGCCGCGGTCTCTCTTTGGGGGAGCCACAAAATCGAGGGCGGAAAAAGGATAGTAGGGTTGTAGTAGAGCCGACGTAATCCGACCTACGCGCGCTGCCATCGCCACATGTAGGGACAGATAGCTTGGCGCAATAGGAAAAAACATGTGTTGGACGAACCTGGAAACATGCATGTTTCATGTGGGGTGGCTTGCTGTGCAGACTAGTTGCGGGGTACGCGGGGAGTGGCTCCTTGGGGAAAGACAAAAAAGGAGGAGGGACGTCAACTGCTCTCAAGTTGCAGGCGCGCGCGCAAGTGGAAGAGAGCGCGCGAAAAAAGAAGGAAGTGGGGGCAAATACAGGATTGAACGTCCTGCACACATGCCTGCCGCACGAAGATGGAAGGGAGCGCGAGTCCGCAGGGCAAACACGCGCGCGAGGATGAGGTCGGCACGATGAGGAAGCGCGCAAGGGGGCGACGAAGAAGCACGTGTGCGATAAGACAAAAAGAGATATAAATACAGCATGCGCGTGCAGTTTTGCGAGGCCCGAGCGCAACGAACGAAACCTGCGAATCGATCCTTGAACGGGCAAAATGGCTTCACGCACGCACACAGCGACGTGAAAACCCAGATGGAAAACGGCGTTAAGGACGCACGTCGCACCGCACGACCATTACAAAATCAACCCTAAAAACGTAGCGGATAAAGGTTGTGCACCGGCGCCGTTGCCGCCGTTGCCGCCGCCGCCGTCGTTGCCTTCGTCCGCTCAGCGCTCTGGCGTGTGTGCTCGTAGTGCGGGAGCCAGCTCGAATCTGGAAAAATCAGCTTGAGCAGAAAGCGCCGCACCGCCGCCGCCGCCGCCACTGGACTGCAGTGCCGTGATAAGGGTGGGGGCCGGCAAGGCGCATATTCGCTTGGCGGCGCCGCATGCTCACTGTGCGTTTTTCCTGTTCAAACAAGCCAAAACGTTCTCCGTTAACGCGCGAGTGGGAAACGCGGGGTGGAAAAACTATCAAAGCCAAACCGGCCCTTGCTCTTCGCCGCCGCCACTGTCGAAAAATGTGCGTACTTTGACGTGAATTAATGTGCACCACGCACATTCAACTATTCCACCATAGCATGTTCACCAAGAAAAAAAAAATTTATTTTTTGCCATCAATTTTTTCACTTGATAAATTAAAATCTTCATAATACCTCATCTCTAATGAGTGCTTCATCAATTTTGACTTGTTTCAATAATTAGTCTCTTTCACTGCCTTCACGCGAGCATATAGTTATATAATAGCACGCTGGCGCACTCAAGCAATATGATAATTGCTTTTAATTGGACGCCTTTAAGCGCAATAATTAAACAACTTATTCGCCGGCTGATGAGGCCATAGCGTAGCAACAACCTGGCTGCGAAATGAAACGAACGACAAACGAAAACTATTAATATCATAACGAATGGCTCGTAATGAATCATTCGACTCAAACTACGCGAAATGCACGAAACAGACGCAATACGAAACTTATTACTTTAAATGCAGCTTGGTAGGCGCGCGCGGTCGGCGTTGCAAAATACAAAATGTTGGTTGAAATATGAGTGGGAATTATAGGGCTGAGGGGAGAGGGATGGTCGGTGGTGGCGGGTGCGCGCGGATATGAAAGCGGACCCATGCGGGCAAGTTGTAAAATGTTCGCGCATTGAATCTAATGTGTTAGACGCGTATTTACTCATTGTCCATCGTGCTTTATAATAATATTTCTAGTCCTATAAGAGTTTTTAATTGTTGCGAGTGTATTTTCATTAAAGTTGCAAACATTCTAATTTATATTATCGAGGATACTAAAATTTATATTTTACATAATAATATAATAATGGTTAATTTAGAGCCCAAAATTCAAACTGAAGAAATTAAATAACGAAGTAGCAATCTTTCAGTTATTATTTAAGTGTTAATTCATAGGAAGACAAAACTTAAAATATTTAGAAAAATAAAATAGATTTTCACCTTTTAAAAATTAACAAATCTTTGAATTTGTATGAGATTGTCTTGCTTGTTAATATTGCCTCAAATAAAATCAACTTGTTGTGGATTTTAGTTTCTTAATAGTGATTATAGAGCAATAAATATAGTTCGTGCGCATTATTAAAAAGTCAGTTTTAGAACTAATTATATTATTTATGCGAACGCTCCACACGTTCTATCCGTTAAGCTTAGAATATAAGTTCCGAGGAGGGTTTTCCATCCAGGCAGCGATAAGAGTAGTTTTAGTATGGTGCGCGACCGCACACATGCATAATTCAAAATTAATGGATGAGAACAATAAAAGCAGAATGTTAGGAACTCGTTTATTATCCCTCGCGTCGCCGCGCGCTGCTCGGCTGCTTGCGCGAGCGAGAACCGAAACCTATAGAACGACGTCCGAAATATTCGCCATCGTTATCCACGAGGGCGGCGTAGCTTAGGAGGAGGGGACGGCATATAAGTTGATCTAACTTTATAGCGCTTGCCTTCGACTGCTGCTCCGACAGACCACACTATTCCGCGCCGATATCAACACTTTCTGCCGCTGCTAGCGCCGCGCGCCGGCGGCTCAAAGAGAGAACAAGACGCCTCCTGGGGACCACCGCCGGACGCCCACCGCCCACGCTTCACAGCATTCTGGTGCGCAATTTCTGCTAGTTTCCAATTTAGTTTCGTCGAACCGCACACACTTTGCACTGAAATATGTCTAGCATTTCGCAACTATTATTAGGATTGCGGCGGCAGCGCTTTGCTCTGCTCTTGCGCTTTGCGGCAATGAAAGAGGTTTTCGTTTCGCTTCGTAAACTAATTCGCCCATTGCGAGTTGCAGCGTCTATTTAATCCGCAGGATGGACCTCTTGGACCAACTTAATCATGTTCGCATGCATGCGCAAATAACTAAAAACCAAATAAACACAATACATCCGCACGGATTAACGGCCCAACAATTAGCAGATAAATATTTGGACTTTGTGCTACATTTTTACGCTTATAATTGCCACAATATGCGAAAAATACATACGCACTGATGAAAAAACAACTATTTGTTTAATAATTTAATTGCTAATGCAATGTCAACAAATTATCATCGGTGTGTCGTCGTGTATTTTTAACGCTGATGATATAATAATAATAAAATACAATGAGAATTTTATTTAATAACCACCTCGTGTGCAAATTGCGATTGAACATGTCAACAAAACATTACCATTGCTATTTTTAAGCATTTTTAGCATCATTACGATCATCACAATAGAAACAGGTTGATCGGTACAACGGAAGTGGAGTAAAGATTAAAACGCGTGCTATTATCATTGTTAATGAAGCCTCATTAACGCACGTTTATTAATGGCTGCAGTGTGTAAGTTTGTTCGGATGAAAAGGAAAAGCGGCGGCGGCTGCGGGATGAAAATAAAAAGAAAAGTGTTACAAAGAGTGCTCGTGTTCGTCGGCGGTTTGCTGGTTGGTGTGGGTGCGCGGTTATCAATGGAGAGCAGAAAAACCGTGTGCAGAAGGAGAACCGCATAGACCGAATGGATACCGCAGCTTTAAAAACGCGCGGCGACGGCAGCATGCTTTGCACACTCAAGCATGCGTGGCCACATGCCCGACTTTGCGCCACAATCTGTACTTGCTTTTTTATCTTCAACTCGTTTCATAATGAGTCAAATACAATCAACAAATTATTCAACAACTATCATTAAATCATGCAATAATTGTTTTCTTGTTAAATCTAAGTGGTCTGTTAACGCAATGTGGGATAAACAATCTCATCAAAAATATCAACTTATATTGCATTATATTGTGAAGTCTTTCATTGAAAAGAAGAAAATAATAACATAATTGATTAATGATTTGTAAAAGCACTAGTTATACTTTTTCTTTTCTCAAAATTACATACAAAACTATCATTCAGTTATTTAGATTTGTTATTCAAAAATCAAGTAACATATAAGAGCATCCTGTATATCACCAAGTTTTAATTTACATTTCTAACTTTTCCCTCTTCTTGATCACCTCGGCGTATACCCTCCTGTAAACTCGTCGAGCATTAATTGCAGAGAGGAGGGCGCGTAATAGCCGACGGCGGCGGCATGTGAGGCGATATCGGCGGCGTCGCCCGGGCGCCGCTTGCTCCTTCACTTGGCAGGAGCGGTGGCAATAAGGAGTGGTTTCTCCAGCGGCGTTAGCGCGTCGCGGCCCGGCCAACCTAAGCTAAAAATCTTGCAGAAGCTCCTGGCTCGGAGCTGTATTGATCAGCGGCAGACGCCGCCATAAGAGTGGGAGTCGCATTCCGTTTATTCCGACGTAAGGGCGGAGGACGAAAGGAAAGGACAAGGGAGGGTTGCGGTCTTAGTCCCTGCCTGATACACGCACACTGCCGTCGTGTTGTATGCAGCACACACCGGGCGGCGGTTCAGCAACGACACCCTCGAATATTAACGCCGATGGGTGCCTGCTGGCAAACTATAGTCAACCCGAGCCACCCCGTGAGCTCATCGTACAGCCTCGCCATTTGCGCACCCTCTTCGCCTCATCTTTCATCTTACCACTCGCCGTACACTCCGCATAGCAAATCCAATTAACCCTTTTCTCCCAAACGCTCTTTTTATACTGAGCGTATAGACAAAATTTCTAAGAAGTTCATGTTAAACATTTCCAACAAGAAATAAATTAAAATAATTTATTACACAAGTAATAACAGCAATATTCACTGATATTTAAAGAATTTAAATATAATATTGCCAGCGGTTTTTGATGAAACACTCTATATTAAGAGAGTAGAGAGTGTAGCAAACAAAAAGGAATAGCAATTACTTTTGGTTGCCATTAATCAACTATAAGGATTACGGGCAGCACCCTTTTCACTTCTTACTTGGGCGAACCGAGGGGAAAGTAGAGAAAAGAAAAATGTCTAACTTTGTTGATCAAGGATGAGCGCTTTTCCTGAGAGCAAAATCACAAATCATCATGATAACCAAAAAATAGTAATTTTCCTAAAAATTCATTTACAATAAAAGCTTCCTCATTTCCAATGTTTAACATCCTTCTACGTTGTTCATTTGTTGATTAGTTTGGAGCAACAATAGTCTCGAGCTATTTGTATAGAAATTCCGAGGACAATTTGCGCACACAACGCAGGCATTAGCGACGACATGAACAAGAAGCGAACGGATAATATGTACTCGTTTCCGTGGCATGTGTGCGCGCATATTCAAGCACATAGTTCGTGTCGACTCATAGTGCAGACTAGTGCCACTATGTGGTGGAGTAATTTCGTTCAGGCCTTGCGAATTGCCTACTACGACCTCATCTGCCGCTGCCCTCCTGCGCCTGCCTTTCCTACTTTCCTACGCCTACGACACACCAGGTCCGAGTCACTTTGGCGCAGCCACATTCCCACACTGCTGCAGTAGGATTCAATGTTTTCAGGATATTTGCCGACGCCAGTGCAGTTGCACTAGTGCGAATCGCAACCCCCATTTTGTCCACATTCGCTCACATGCAACGTGTGCTCAGTGCACACTTGCGTTAGTTCCCAACTAATTTTTCCTTTGTTTCGGACGTGCGTTGGTGAAAATCCGTCGCACTGTATAAGAGTCGAGAAGAACGCAACTGTCCATGATGCCGAAAGCTTTTCCTGGTATTGGCCACTACTATCGGGGCAAACGAGCGAGGAAGCTTTCCTGCACGGCTCGACGCAAAATGCGTTTTTGTTGCTGCACCACTTCCCATTCCTCTCGTGGATTGTCAAATCCTAAATGCAACAGATTATTCTTTCTGTGGAAAAACTTAGCCAAAGACTAAATAAAACATAGATTGTTTCTTTAGTATTTAATCATATACCTATTAAATGTTATAAAGTACTACCCTCATTTCAACATTGATAGAGTCATGTCTAAAAAGGAGGCTAATGAATCCACTACTATCTCATTAATAATTGCACCGTTGTACGTATGTTAATAATATAATGTTGTCTATGTCAAAAACATGAATATCTAATATACAATGTTCATTGTTTAATATTGTTTTGTTTCTCCAGCATCAGCGTATCGCAGATCAAGTTATGACAAATTAGAATTAGACAATTGAGCATTTGAATAAATAATAAGATTTCGGTGTATTGTCTCGTCACTAATATTCAGCTATCTGAAATATATCAAACTTAAAATTAATTCAAATGTCAAAAATAAATCCAGAGCCATAGAGGTCAGCCTTGCACATCCTTTGTAGGCGACTTTCGGAAAATGTTTAATACTAACTAAATATTCTGCGATTATCCTTGACTTTTGAATTTGTCAATTTTAAAATTGCAATTACAATAAGAGAAACTTCAATCAGCCATTACTTCTTTTTTATTTGATATAATAAATATGTTTAATTGCAATAAGTAAGTTTTCTTAAATTAACCATCAAATTATAATGTTACTTGATAATCATTTTATATATAATATAGTACCACTAATATTCTTAACAAATTTGCGCAAGATCCTCACCATCAGCGTCGTCAACACTTCGATCGTTAGGGGACGCCTGCTCCTGGCAAACAGACGAAAAACGCATGCGTCGTTCTAAATCTACTGCCATCAGCAAAAGAGGAAGCAAAGCGAACAAAAAGCAAGAGACAATTCTCATGCTAATCATCATACATTAATTATTATATAAGACATTATACTGATTTTTATTTTAAAAAAAAGAGAAATAAACATTTTTTTTTCATTAAGAAACACTTTATAACTATTATTTTTTTTTGCAGTGTCCAAGGATGATGCAATCTCACATGGCTTCACATTATAAATGGTTTCGTCAATTTTTATTAGCGGTGGGCATTCAAGCAAATATCAAATATGGACCACACGTTAAATAAAAAATCAGATGTACGGATGCTGCGTTACGAGATAGAGGTATAATGCACATTTCATTCGACGCAAAGCAAATATACAAATATTTAGGCAACTCGTTGCTGTTGTTCGCTATGCATGTGGTCGTGTTTGCCTCGAAAACATTGGTAATATGATAATAAATAAAATAAATAATAGTTTTTTTTTAGCTTGATACTAACAGAGTAGGTACGTGAATGCAACATGTGTATGCAACTGTGTGAAACAATGCATGCGAATTACATTTATGCATTTTTCTTTTCAATCTTGTTCTGATTTCGTTTTGTTTCTTGCTTTTTTTCTGTCGATGACAAAATCATAGAAATGATTCTTGGTGCGACATCTGCTGACGACTGACGGGACTGAAAATATTGGCGCTTTGGAGAAGAACACGGCGTAGCACTCAAGGGAGCAACGAAGAGCAAAAGAGTCGGATGTTCAAGGAAAGGAAGCATAGCTGCAAGGGACATGCAGATTATTGGTAATTTTATTAAGAATAAAATAAATATGTGCTGGAGAAATTGGCTTTTACATTATTTTATGGCTTATTAGTTAATTATGCTTACTTATTGCTTACTGCTTATTAGTTACAATCTTTGCTTAAGTTGTGCGAATTTAATGAATAAAAATAAAGGCTTGTAGATGCTATTATGTTTTAAATGTGTTATTCAAGTTATATGCTGGTTTTTAATGTTGCTGCTCATTTAATTGTTTTTTCCAACTCTCCTGATTAAAAAAAGTGAATACATCAATTCAATTCCTGCATTTAGAAGCTCTTATTTACTTAGAAATTAAAAACAAAGGTAAGTGCTTTTTATTTAGTTTAGTCGTTTAATGCTTCTTAAACAGGTATGCTTCTTAGACATAATGATTAAATATTTTCTTGGAAAATAAGACAACAAATTATTTAGAAACTATATGCGCCTCAACTAAAAAATTAATTCAACGTCTCAATATTGTGCTTATAACTTATAATTATTTCCAATTAAATTATTGTATTCAAAAAAAGTTAGATTTATAAAAATATTGTGATTGTTTACTAATGCAATCAAATTGCAATAGAAATAAGTACATTTTGAATGAAGTGTCAATATAAATTCATTGATACTAAAGAAATATTTAAAATTTGTATGCAATTTAAAAAGCTATTTAAATTTATTAACAAATAAGTAGAAGAATAAATTGAGATGAAAAGCTTTCTATTATCGGTTCTCTTGTAGTGCACAAAAAGATCTACTATAAGGCTGATAAAAATAAATATATAAAACTTAGATCAAATAAATAGCTATCTGGATAATTAATTCATATTCCTGATGGTAATTTTCTGCTGAGGATATCTTTTGATAATAGTATTGGTTAATTGTCTTGCTATCTATGAACAATTATTACCTTATTAGTTGAAAACACAAATAAAAAAAGAATAAAACTTCTTATTAAGTTACATTGCTAGCTCATGGCTGAATAGGATCAATTAGCGTAAAAAGCCAACGCTGTTTACCACACACAGCTCAGTTTCTTATATCTACAAATTGCTGTTTGCACAAAACGTATCGTTTATAATTGTCTTCCAAATACGGGGCCGTCACTTGGATGACTTGAATAGCTGACTGATGAGCCAATGCAAAAAATACAACGTCCTGTAATTGCACTAGTGTGTTCGGCGCGCAACAGAATTATGGCGCATAAAGAAACGATGGGGAGCGGCCTGGGTAGAAAGCAAATAGGTTTTTTAGAGAAAAGAGGCGCTGCGGCGAAACAGTAAAACGGGGCAATACTAATTAGAAACGGACGGCTCAAAAGCGCGCCGCCAACGGCCAGAACTCGTAGGGCGGCGCGCCAGCCGTCAATTTGCTCGGCGGATGCACGGTGATAGTCTCACCGTGCACAGCCATTTTGTTTTTCGCCTGTTTTCCATGCACTCGGCTGATGCACATAGTAGGCTCGCCAACAATCCGGTTTGTTGCTGGCTTTTAAAACGTACATACCATCTTTCCTCATATTGACATTAATCAATAAGATTAATTTACAAATTATAAAAGTTTATAATTTATCTAATGCTTCAAAGAAAATCAATGCTAACGTGTTCATTGTCCTCTAATAAAACAGAGACATTAGGTCTTTACCTAGGAAGTTGAACCCAATTCTATAGCTTTACAACAATTACACATTGTATTCAATTAGAGCTCCACCCATTCTAAAGTAATTTAATCATCTGATGCACTGATACTTCTCTGATGAAATAGCCCCGAGACGTGAATTACTGAACGCCGTTCAATTTAAGCCAGTGCCAGAATCCTCTTTTTCACATCCTTTGCCTATACTAGCCATCGATGCCGTCGTTGACCGCCACACGACGGCCTAATTAAAAAGCGAGTATTTTGTACTATAGCACAATTAAGTAGGCATGACAACAAAATAGGCGTAAAAAGCCTATTTGCCTCAGTAGATAACCTGCCTGAACTACTCTGATCTATTCTGTTCTGGAATGCAAGGCAAATAAAACTTCTTTTGCATATTTTACAAGGTGCGCTGATTAACGATTTATCGAGACTCTTTTACAGCGTGAATAATGGAAACTTGCGCAGTGTGTATATTGCACCTGATGCACATTTATAAAGGTGTGACGCGTGCGATGCGCTCGGCTGGCGGGACGAAAATACGTAAACATCGGTTGAAACTAAAGACTTGACATGTGCGCAACGTGTGCAACACGAGAACATGGTAGCATTTTGCGATTAAAGTTAAGTACGTGGCATTGATTTTCTCTACGTTGTTGTTGAATTTGATCAAAATGCTTCGATGCTAATAGAGAATTCAGTTAAAAGAAAATCTTTATATATTTATATTACTAATCAGTGGAAGTGCTGTACAAATATTCATGCTTGATTATAATCAAGAATTATTTATTAAGACATGTTTTTTTTTTAAGTTAAGCCAAGATCTTTAGATCAAGTTCTTTAAGGTAGGCAACCCAAAACACCTATTAATCTTCCAATGAGTCTTAATTCAAAAATTTTTAGCGTGCCAAAATGATTGGATGTTTCAATATTATGAAGAAGATCTAATGATATATTATATTAATCAAAAAACTTATTTTTTTTGGAAGAATGACATTGTTTTATTTGTCATGTGTCCGCCACGTTTTCTGGGTACTTTCAACGAGCAAGTATTTTTCCTGTGACATTCAAGCTGGGCACACACGTTATTGCCGGATTTCGGACTTATACAAATTTACAGCTATTAATCGGAGCCTAGCTCCGATGCTTTAGCGACACTGTTATTGCCCCGAAATAGAAATGCATTTGTGCCTCGCTTAAACTAGGCCGCTGCATTTATAGACAATTTTTTGCTGCATTGTTCGGGCGTCCTAGGCGATAAATAATAGAACTCTTTAAATAGTGCTATGGCGACAACCAACACGGTTGCATTAATGGCAAGAGCTTTTGGCGTTTGAATAATAGGCAACCACATAGGACTGTCTACGTAGAAATTACGGTTTCTTTGCTATTTTACAGCTATAATTATGTTCTTTTATCGTGCTGGCTGAAAGTGTCTTTAATTATCAGTATTTTTCTTGAGCTGAGCTGTCGACAATGGCCGTCGTAGCCATTTGGAAGTTTGGGGCATGCTGGACTAAAACATACAGTCTCCTAGCCATGTATTTTTAAAGCGGCTGGATCAAGGGAGAGCTTTTTAAGCCTGGATTCCGCGTTCGTTCGTTCAGTGCGTCGACCGCGGGATCCACAACCTTGCTGCGTTCATCCCCTCTCTACAGCTCAGCGATGCTGAGTGCGTCGTTTGCTTGAAGCGTGCAGACTGCGCTGAAAGAGCGCAGGAGTAAGAGAAAAAAGGTAGGAACATCAAAAGGTGTCCGCCCATCAAGCGTGATCGCCGATTGGACGAAAGGGCCGTGCAAAAGGCGTAAAAACTACCCTTGCTAAGGAACAAGCTCTGAGCTGTGTAAGAGTGGGGCGTTTAACCCCTCCCTGCCGCGCGCACTATGCCGCGAAGAGTGCGAAGAGTGAAACGAGTAAAGGAAGAGAGTATAGAGGAGGACGTGCAGGTCACTGCTGCGCGCTGCTACTGAAAACCGGTTGAACCGGCTGATCGACTCGCATAAACACGAGGGTAGACGAGTAATAACAACGCAGAGAAAGAGGGTTGCTTCCTCGTTTGCATGTGCGCCCGTCCCCTGTTAGAAACTCCTCTCAACGATCGCGCATCCTATAAACTTTCTAACTCGCCTCACACTCTTAAAATATTTGGAATTTGCAAAGAGTTGGGAGCGCACTGAACGCACGTGCTTATGTAGGCGACATTAAAGAGGGGTTTACAGAGAATGCAAGGGGACTTGAAGCTAAACAAGCGAGACGTGGCTGCGGCAAAGCGAGAAGGAAGTAACATGGCCGAAACCGAAGCTCGGGTGTCATTAATGCCGAACGATCAACTTAGGATATGAAAGCGGCGAATCGGTGGTAAGAACGGGTGAGTCGACCACCCCGCGGCAATCATAAAATATGCAAATCGTGCCAAAACGAACGCAGGAATGCTGCTAGAAAAGGACAAGCGCGGGCTAGATCTTGAGACAAAATTGCTCTACCATCCAGGCTGTGCTTTTGCAATTGGGATCAGACCTTAATTTATCGACCTCTTTTTTTCCAAACGTACCGCAGTAAAAGGGAAAAGCCATCCTACTCGTGATCATTAGAGAGACTTACCGACCTGTGATTTAGGTAAAATGGCGCTATAACTTTGCCGATAGAGCTCCTCAGCGGCAAATTCTACCTTTCCGCCTGCTTTTATTCGGCTTCCCGAATGGACGCAAGCTAAAGTTTTAAGTATCGGTCGTTGAATGAAGCTAGACCATTAAAAGTTACAATTCAAAACCAATTTGCGTCAACTGGAAATAGTGCCTCCGCTTTTTCCCTTTGCAATTTAATCTTTATATCTTAGTATTCAGAGTGAAAAGGATTCATTTTCCGAAACGGCGGCTTTTGTTCGCGCAGGTTTCAAGTCATAAATATATAGAAAAAGGATGAAAAACGCAAAAGCTCGCTTCATAAATTCGCATTAAAGCAGATAAGGTTCTTTCTCTTGGCTGAGCATGTTTTCTCTGTGCTGGCTCACTTTTTCACCCACCTCGCGCGAACGACACGTCGTTGCTCCTCTCCCTAGCGTCGCCGCGCTCCCCATTCCGCCCGACTCCCTAGCGAATTGCAGGAGGAGGTGGAAGACTCGGCCGCGAGGAGTGGGTGGACGATGAGAAATGAGTCGAGAGTTGGAAAAGCGCCTGAGAGCCGCGCAAAGGCAGCGGGAACGGCGACGACGAATGGAACATGCAAAACGAATAGGGCAACTTGAGCGCTTCGCACAAAACGTACGTCTCCGCATGTCGACGTATGTATTCCAGATATCCAGCTCGGTGTGCGAGAGTGGTACCCGTACGGTAGCCAACTGCTCCGCGCTGGGGGTGGGCGCCACAGAGGAAAAACTTTAATTTCGCTCAGCGAAGCTTGTAAAATATTGCTTTAATCTCTGCCAGAGAAACGTGAAAAATAACACGTCTCCTCGCCTTAGCTGAATTTAAATTACTTGCATAATCCGCCTAAAAGATGAATAAAAATTCCCGGGGACGATGGCAAAGGCTGGGCGCCCAAACGAAAAAAACAAAACGAGAATGGAGAAGTTGAGGACGACGGACGTTGGCTTGTATAAAACAGAGAAATGTGCATCTCTGGGCCTTGCAGAAAATAAAATAGATGTTTTCATTAGTGTCACGACGGGCAATAATTCTTTGTATTCAGTTATCCAGTCAACTTGTGATAAAAGTCACTGAAAAAGTCGGACAAACAAATTTACGGTTGAATTCACCATGGCAATATAATCTAGTGATAATTTGAATTCAAGAAAAAAATGAATTTTAATTTATTAATGAGATAGTTCACTGATCGTAGAAAGAGAAAAACATTCTAAAATTTGTAATTTTGTAAACAATATATAAAAAATACGGATTGTATCAATAATATTCACAGGTTAATAGTTTTTAAATGTTAAAACAATTGAGCATTATTAAAATGATTTTATAGATTTAATAACTGAAGAAGGCATCAAACTGTAATGTCTAACTAAACTGGTCCTAATTGTTACATCACCTTAATTTTAACCAGTAATATGAAGTAAAGCATTAATTAGAAAATAGACAGCAATGATTGCAATGCTATCTTTCGAACATGATTTTATTCTTCTCTGCCTTTTTAAGAAATACATAAATTCTGTAAGTTTTAGTCTAAGAACACAACATACTTAGTTTAAACTAACATTCTAAAAATGATTAAATTCGAAAATATTTCTGTGTTTGGAATTTCATTTCTTAACAATATAATATTAACATGTTATATTGTATTATTTTTCATCTCAAATAGAAACTTCTAAGCTGAAGGCATCGGTTAGATTAGGAAATCTTATAAAATTTTAAAATAAACCAATTTAAATGTCTGAAATTCATTAAGTAAATCCTTACTTAGTACTCATTTCTATTTGAAATTGTGGTACCTGCCTTTGAACTATCTCAATATCCACAGATGCAAGATACATTTTTCACTGCATATATTTTGCCATATGCATTTGCACACATTAGGTCATGAAATATTCATACAATTATTATTTTAATATCACCGAAACTTTGCTGCACGCGCATGCGCGCCTATATAAACATCATCCAAGCTTGTGAATGTTGTGAACACATTTTATTCCCAACACATATAAAAATATGTGCCCGCATCGGAAACAACTCCACGCCGCACAGCTACCACCCACTGAACGTTTTATGCATTTTTATTAAATTCATAATATTATTAGAATATTATGTCGGCAGCGTGTCCATACGCGTTGAGCGTTGATGCTGAAAGTGAAGCGGAAACTAAAGCTGCAAGCCGTCAGCTAAAGCAAACGAACGACGTGATGCGAGAAGTATGCAAAAATATTAATACTTTTTTCAACGTCGCATTGTAGTTTAGGTGGATGTCACATAGAAAAAAATTACCGCTAGCACGTGAAAAATAGTAAATTACGCAGCGGCAATAAGCGCATAAAAACAATAATAATACATAAATATTTCCCATTTACACATCGGCGACTAACAACGCGCAACGCTTCCGAACTGCGCGCTGACTGAAATAAAGTTGGAAAATATCAATGCACTTTATGTATGCCTGCTATTAGCTGTGTCCACATATAATTTGCACTTGTAGGTTACTCGCCGTCCCGATCATAGGATAGTAGGGTAGTGTGTACAATTTATTAAATATATTGGCACATAATAATCAGGAGGGTGAAACAATGACAATAGCGAGAGAGATGGCAAATGGAATGATCATATTATAAATTTCAATGAATTGGCGCTCGGGACGCGCCAAACGATCCGCCAAACACGCTCACGATGCATTGGCACCATCGATGAATGATATGATAATCGACGCCAAAACGTTGCCATATGTGAACTCCCGTACTGGACTCAATGTCGGCACATGATGGCAGTAGGTCAAACACCTTTGAATCGTGTATGAATGAGTTTATCATGAATTAATTAACAACTTACTTGCTATCGTAGTTATTGGAAGAAAGTTGTTCGGTTTACAATGAGATAATTTCATTTAGCAATGCCTGGCTGAAGGAATTTTACAATTGATTAATAAAGAAATATATTTATAGATAAAAATTCAAGATTATTCACTTTAAAAACAAAATCGCTGCGGTAAAAGTTAAATGTACAAGAAAGAAAGATATTAAGAAGAATTCTGGGCCCAGTTAAGGATGGGCAGAAGTATAGACAAAACTACAATCGTGAATTGACAAGCTCACAGATGTAATTAGGAAAAGAAAAATATCTTTCTATAATTATATAGTAAGGATGCAGACAATGATAATGTGTTTCTATAAAAACAAAATAAAAAAACGACAAATAATTGGATAAAAGAAACAGAATTGGATCTGAAGGATTGAGGTATTAATCATCAAAATATAGAGCAGAGAAAAGTTTTGAATGAAAAATTAAAAAATGGCACATTCAGGGAAGATGTGGCTATGAGACGAGGCACGTCGTGGATAGAAGAACGGAAAGAAAATCATCGACAAAAGATGAAAGAAGCGTGGGCAAGATAAAAACAAAATTATTGCACATGTATTATAATAAATAACGTAGTCCAAAGGGCTCAAACGAAAAAAAAAATCAAGATTATTGAGAACATTCCTTAAGAAAACTTAGCAATTTGGCTTTCTGAGTTTCCTAATGATGGCAGTCCGTCAGTTTATATACAACACACAAAGAAAATAATATTTTACATATTAAATATCCATCCATAGTGGTCTTATTTTGCGGAAACAAAGCATAACAATAATACTTTTTTGCAAAAAAATTGTTTCATATTTATAAGAAAGTTTCTTTATCTACACAATTTCCAATAATTAGTTATAGTGAAGGCACTTGTAATTAATATTTATTAACTATATTAATATTATTAATAGAATAACTAATTGTTCATAAAATGCACCTTGGTTAAATATAAAGGAAAGAAAGTTAATAATGCCCTTTGCAATGTGCAATTCAATATGATTTCTACGTGATGTTTGAATAACTCAAATTAATTTAGTTCCTGTTATTAAATTAGGGATGTTTTTGTTCCTCTGCAACCCTATTCCCAGATCTACGATGAGCATCATTGCATTTAGTAAAAACTTGTAACTGCAATGATTTATTATAAAATAAATAGTGCACAAAACGCAATTCTGCACCTTATTCATAGTTTCGGGAGGGTCGCATGCAATGCGAATGAATGCGTGCATTCAATGTTGGCTATTTTCTATCGCAATGCGATGGCCATGATGCATCACGGATAGTTAACGATGCCCCTTTGCGTTTCGACAGAGCGCGGCGTGCGCGGAAGGGGTGCGGATAAAAATATAAAAAATTTGCACACGTCGTCCATGACGTACGCACACATGCGAGACATTTATAAATAGAATTGAAAAATGCAGCCGAGATGCATCGCGAGATTTTTTCGTACTATGGCGTTATAATATTTATACATAAATTGTTTCAATGAAAAAACGATTATTTATTGCCAGCGCGTTATTTTTTGTGATCCCATAGCCCATAGGCATGGTGTGAGTACAAAAAAGAATCATTGCTACAAAATGGTTATGCACCGGAGACAAATGCTAGATTTAGGTGTTGCATGACCTGGCAGAGATGTTAACTTCAACGCAAGGCATCACTGTTGATGTTGCATTGTTGGTACATGTGTAGTGACACTGGCAGCGACCTTTATCCGGCACTGGAATTTATTTCATTTATCAATATTTTACAAATGTGGTATGAACTAACATATAAAAATATCAGAAAGGAAACGCACTGTTTGCCATCAGAACCGTGCAGGGTCACGGTTTTTATGAGCGCATTTTGCAGCGGTATAAGTACAGCCACAGTTTTGCGGCAGGTCGTCGGTATTGTCGGTATTATTTTCGCTTTTGTTGCCCGGTTGATGTGCGCAGCCCTACGGAGCCATTTTTTCACTCACGGCTGGTTAAAAATTATTATCAATAGCCCACAACACCATCGAAGTGCGTTTCGCACGCACTGTTTGTAGGCGCGCACGTGCACAAGCGTGCGGCAACATCGAATAATAGTCATGCGATAACCGAAACGATTCGGTTACTACAAACGCTTTTAATAATTAAACAATTTTCGTTTTTGCTTTTCTATACTACTGCTGCCAGTCCGCATGTGCATTTTAATATTCTGCTAGTCAAACACTATCTTTCAAATGAGTTTTTAACGTTTTTCTCATTTCTGTTTTAGATAAAATCAAAGGAAATTCTTGTAGTCTTGAATAAAAGACTTATGAAACGTGGTGATCTTCACATCAGAAATATGGAAATGGAAAAGCAAAGAGAAGCGAGAAAAAGAAGATTAAAGGTTAAAAGCAAGCCGTGCAATTTGTTGAAAGCACCCTGAAGACATCTTCTTGGACTCTTCTATCTCATGTGACTGTAATGAACTTTAGCACCAAAAAGAATTTCAGTCTGCTTTAACAAACCGTAAGCTGGGTATCGACTAAAGAAGCATTGGAAAGCTCGAATGCGAAAGAAATTTTATCCTACTCTTTAGTCGGTTGGGGATGTAGTTAAAGCGTGCGCTTAATGGATTTTCAAATGAGGATTTAATCTTGGTAATGACCATTAGTATTTTTTCTTCGCTAGAAATGTGTTTATTGTTTAGTAGTTTTTGTAATACGACACGTTTGTAGCAATTAATTTACAATCGTATGTTTGGAACGCATACAATAATTAAGTCGAAATGAGCCCGTATCATTGATACACAACCACCACGTGGAAAACAAGATACAAACGATGCTGACATGGGCGCGTGCGATGCGGACGCCAACGTATGCGGTTCGAATCTAATTGCATCAATGATTTGATTAATAGACACGAGAGCAGCAGCATATTTAATTAGCCGCTAATATTAACAATTAAATTATATTCCCTTAATATAAATAAATACTAGGCGTAAGTGACATTTTCGACCGGTCAAAGAATGAAATTGGTAAAAAAGGAAAGTCTCTGTGAATGTCACATTGAGTAAATTAGGAAAAACGCACAAACGACACGAACGCGCTTGACACGCATGTTGCGTCCTCTTCGTTTTGCCATCTTATTGATTTAAACTCATGTGCCACGCGGCACCCCATTTTCTCTGTAGCAGGCAGGAAAATCTTCTCATCCCTTAGATCGGGCAACTTTGCTTGCGCGCCGACCGCCCGTCCACCCCCAGCGCCCTGCGCGTTGCGGTTGCGGCCATAGCAACTAGGGAGATTTTGAGCACCCCTGCACTCTCTGAGCAAGCAGGCAGCGCAAAAGGAGGGCCTAGAGAAGCTGGTCGGCGGTATGAGGAGCTGTGTATCTTTTGTACCCTTACGGCACCGTATTCGCCCACGCGTTATCAAGCAAATTTAAATGTACGCACGTGGGGTGGCGACAAATAGTCCTGGCGTGGCGCGCGAAAACTTTGAGTTTTCGGGAGAGATGGTATGAGACGCTCGGCGGGGCGGACGCGGGCGAACGAGTGTCCAAAGGGGTCTTGATGGATGACCTCCGGGTCCCTTTTGCGCTCGCTCGTGAAGCAGTGAACCACGCCACTGTTAAAGGCGGCCATGTTTCCTTTTTGCCCTTGTCTCCCTCACACCCTCTACCCGCGCTTGCTTTCAGAGAGATAGGAGAAATATTTAGCTGCGAATGCTGGTGTTCATTAAGCTCAAACTTTACTTATCGCGTTTAAGGTATTGCTCCGTTGAGAAATGTCCTGACATTCTAGATATTAATGTTGTTTTCGCACGGAATAAAAAAAGCAAAAAATTATTCGAATTCAAAAAACAAAATGTCTGAAACTATTCTACATTTGTATATTATACTAAATTCACTTGTTTTTGAGTGACGCAGAAACTATGACTTTAAAGCAAACTTGATGTAATTATAATTTGGAATTGGCTAACAATAGATCAATTTTCAGTGATTTTCCAACAAGAATCAAGTTGATGGAATGACTAAACCAACGCATGTCTAGTTGTTGCAGTGAAATCTAAATTATAAACAATATAAAGTTGGATGTAATTAACACACTTATAATTACACCGTACAAGAATGCCCATCACATGAGCGCGAGTTTATGGAGAATACTTTTTGCACTAGTTGTTAATTTATAAATACAAATACTATATATGCTCTTTCAACACACGCCGAAACCATACCGTCATTGTAGTGATCATGGTACTTAACATCTTATGAAATCAATTAAAACTAATCAGAGTAAAAAACATAATTAAATTAATTTGTGTGCGGAGTCATTAGTTAGATTAAAAAGTATGTATTAGGTTTAGATGACATAATAAAAAAAAATGTTTTGTACATATACAAAACATCAACAACCGGTTCTTCAGCCATGCAAATAGAATAATTAATTTAACGTTCGAAAAATAATAACAAAATAATAATAAAGGTTATTATAATATGGTTGCCCCGCTTTGTAGCACAGTCGTCTGGCTGTAGCAGTGACAGCGAGTTGCATATTCTGGGGGGTACGGATTCAAATCCTGCTGGAGGTATACTCAATGTAATATATACTCTTACAGATTTCAGTTCCAATAAGTGCTAATAACCCTGATAGTAGATGCACTATAATAGAGTTGAAGTCAACTACGGAGTTGTAAATAGCAAAATTACAAATAATATAGTTTTTTTAAATACGTAAGTACATTTTCGATAGTGTAAAATTAGCGGTTCTTGAGGACTTTGAGTGTGAAAATTAATTGGTTAGGATAATGAACAGTTTTATTATATAGCTCGTTATGTCACATTTCAAATGGCATTATTTTTGGTATCAAATACAAGTCCATGTTTGAGATGTTGTGTAATGAGTTGTCAAGATACCCTAATTTGAAAATGATTTGAAATGATTTTTAATGGAAGAGCCATGTACATACATCCATAATCTTAAATTGGTCCACAAACAGCTTTGTAAAGTATCTTTGCCGTATTGATCGAGATTTCTTTATTTTATAAGATAAGCCACCCCTTTTTTGATTTTTGTCTTAATTGTTTGTTTCAACTTAAGTATCTACCAGTACCGTCAAGACTTCTACTGTTGGCTGTGGTATAACATTCTGAGAATCTTAGAAAACATTTAATTAAAAATTTTATATTTTTATATATTACAATTAACTAACATAAAAATTATTTATTGAGTTAAATTGTGTAACCTTGTGTAAATAGAAGAGTAATATTAGAGTTAAACAAACATTTTATATTTGCTTCAGATATAGTTTAGTAAATTTAATAAGAAATCGGCATAAAAAACTTTAGAAACTACTACTTGTTTTAATGCATACAAAAATGACAAAAAAATATAAGTTTAGAATTTGTTTACTGATAAATTACAAATAATAAATATTGAAAATCAAATAAAGATATAATTAACATTTCAAAATGTATTAAATATGCCTAATATTATCTTTAAATTTGCCGATATTTTAGAAAACTGTTTTAAATAAACTTCAATAGTTGATAACCCATTAATGATTAACTATTTCTTTTATTTTTATGTACACTAAAAATTCATTCTTTAATAAAATATTAACTTTAAATCTAAAAATGCAATAGGCACTTTCTCTTAATTTTTAAATTAACTTCGGATATTTGTAATTATCAGAAATATGGTTTAGTAAGATATGATTTTCTTAATACAAAGAGGCTGCCTTTATTGTAATTTATTTTTAATGGTATTATTAATATGCTTCTTTAAATATAAAGCTGAAATGTGATTTTCCACATTTTCCTAATATCGAACATGGTCGCTGTCAGAAATGTGCTCATTGGAAAATCCTCCAACTAGCAAACATGCCTACGCGCATACACGCAAATCATGGCCAAATTAATTTGTCGGAATTGAAAATGCGTGCTCCGTTTTAATATTGCTGGATAAGCAACGTATAAATATGCATTACAAATATCCGCACGCCGTCTACATTAATATTATACGCGGCGTTCGGATTCGTTGCACCGTTTCTGCAGCTTGCACACACAACGCACACATCACGAGCACGCATTTAGCAATATTCGTCTCCATTTTCCACACACGCGTGCAAACACAGCACGCAGAACAGTCCGCACTGAAAGCGCGCTTTTCCAATTGCGCGCGATGAGTAGCATATATACTTAATTGGACAAAGGTACGCTGTTAGAACAATATCGAATTTTATTAACCAACACACAAGGGCGAGCTGAAACGGAAATTGCCACATTTTGCTGTTTCTCGGTTCGTGCATAAAGCATTAGCCTGGCGATAGTAGTAGCTCGACATAGACACACTGATATGGATAGTCGGCACCTCTTTGGGCGCTCCGAGGGGGCGGCGTGTAGACCGCACGCGCGGGCAAATAAAGGCGAAATTAATTAGCACGTGCGTGTTTACGTACAAAAGAAGCTTTATGTTTATGCGTTTTCGTTACGTTTCGTTTGCGCGTTTTCCGCTCGACGCAGGATTCCAGTTTTCGACATCCTTTTGTGTTATTAACGGCGCTTCCTACCAGCATCATCTGCAATTTTAGTTGACCACTCCAAACGCACCATTGTGCATTCTGTGTGCATGCTTTGTGCCGTTTTTAATTGCAAATTCTATTTGAATTTAATGAAGAGCCTAATTATTTATTATTACCATACTATCTTATGTTTAATCTAAAGATTACCAGAATCATATTAATGGTCTATTTAAGTTGACAAACGTAACAAGACGTATCAGATTAATCAGTAAAGTATTTTTTTTTTGATAATTAAAACATCAGAAATCACAACTTCTTTTCAGGTATAGAGGGCATTAGTTTGCTTACAAAAAAACTAAAATTTGCTTACTGCTAATAATTCATAATAAAAAATACAATGAAGATTTAATTGAAATTAATCAAAAGAATTTAAGATTCAGATTTTTATTACACTTTTATTTAGAGTTGCCGGTATTACAGAGAATTATTTTAATCAAACTTCCATAGCCATTCCATTCAGTAAATATTAATAATCTATACTTTGTTTAATAAAGTATCAAGTGAATCAGTAAGTATAGTGAATCAAGGGAAACATGTTAATTAATTAATATAAATTGAAAATAATAATTAATCCAAGGAAATAATACTTCTTGAAAAAATCTTGAAATTAACAAATGAATACTTTTTGTGAAAATTGTTTGAAGCTGCGATTGATAACACCTAGGGTCAACAGCGGAATGCGAAAAAAAAAAAAAAAAACACCGGAAAATGAATCGTTATGGAGAAAAACACCATAGATTGCCAGCGTCGAAGCCACCCGTCGAAGCCGCATATATACGCATATTGTTCACGCGCACACGCCCGTGCTTATTCACGCAAACTCACTCATTTCCACGAAACACATGCATGAACCTAACTCAACGTCCCATCCAACTAGTCCTCGGCGTCTATGCGCGCAGCCATTACCATAGCCATTCGCCTTTCGCGTTACGTCCGAAACGAGGAAAATTGATTCCGTAAAGTGTAATACAACTCGATGGTCTTTAATAGCCGTCCGGGCCAAGTCCACGCTGCCAGACAAGCACCCGCACACACGCGTACCGTACAATCGTTCGCGCGTTGCTCACCTACACGCGGGTGCGGCGCAATAGACGCGGCGGCGGCGGCATTGGCAGGCACACAGTGGCAGAGCGGGAACCTATTAACTCCGCTCTATAGACATTGTTAATGCGAATGTGTCTTTGGGGCATTGACAGTGAGCAATTGGGTAATTCCGGTGCTCCGGCATAAAAATCCATTATTTCGCTCTTGCGGCCCCGCACTTCCTGCAACGGACTGCCACGCTTCCATAAGATTAATTTGCCTATTATTCGTCTATCGAGGAGAAGGCATTCAAGTGAATGGGCAGTTGAGTAATTCTTGTACTGAGAAGTTATTTATTTGCGAAATGGCGTCACAATGTAAAGGCTTGAGCAAAATACAGACAGATGCAATTAGAATTAAAAGCGGAAAATGTTAACGAGTTAAATGAACGCACAGCTTTGCAGTTGCGCCGTACGAAGCTGATAATAAATTGCAAATTACATATAATTTTTAAGGTGCGCTTTTATACGCTAACACGCCCGTTTATGCCGCGATGATAATGGCACAGTTTTTAATGATTTAACTCGAGCGTGTGTAACTCGTTTTTAAATATCATGCTGCAGATTTCTCTGGCGAGTGTGTATTTAAGCTAGTCAATGCCAACTTTTGCTACTTTTTGCCACATGCACGCAAGAAAAAACGCGGAGTAAACGTGCGCAAAGTCCTGAACAAACGGGCGAGTTCTTAATATGCTAATATGCAAAATGCTCTTCGGAGGGTAACTGCGGTGGATGGTAAAGTGTGCTCATAAATTCCACTCGCCTAAGAGCGTAGAAACATGCATAAGCAGGATGCATAGGAAGTGGAGACCAATTAAATGAAATTTACTTTTATGCTAATGTCTCTACAAATTCTGTTACTTTCTGTGCTTTTTGTAAAAACCAACAGAAAGTCATGCACTCCATACTTTTATATTAATTTGTTTACTTGCTGCTTCCAATAGAGTAAAAAGGAAAAAAATCAAAACTTTGCTTGATACACAAATGATCCTCGACAATTGATCTCAAACCTCAATTTTCTTCTTCTATTTTGTTTCTGCATTCCATTAAAAATTGCTCTCCCTGAACGCATTTCGCCCGTTTGTCTTGACTTCGGAGTGTAAGAAGTTTGAAAGTTGCCGAGCCTCGCTTTGTGCAAAATGTAAAGTCCTTAACAATTTCCTCTTTCAAAAATATTTATTCTAGTCCATGGTAGACCAAGCGAGAGAGCTCCCGCAAATTTATGGCATCCAAAAATAATGTTTGCGCCCTCGCGTGCGTGTGCGGCGAGAACACACGACCTCTTCGCCATTCCACCGGCCGAATGAGGCGGTGGCAGCGTCCTCTCCGGCGCACTCTTACAAACGCGCTTACGTGCGTGCACTCAGCTCTTGAGCGTGTACGCGCTTTTCCCCAGGCCGGCAGGCAGCCCAATTGAGGCGGCGGCGTCGGTGACGCAAGGGGCGCTCACACACGTGCTCACGCCGTCGATTCCCCCCAGGGTTTTTATTTTTTTCCTGTTTCCCCGCACAGTTTTCCACCAATCCAAAGTTTTCCCGGTACCCGCCTACGCCCGCAACCCTCTTTTTCCCACCGCCGCCGCCAGCCGTCTCGCTCTGCTCGTGGAACCTCGTGCGGCGCTTTTATCGAACCAACGAACAAACGAGCGGGCGAATATGCGAACTCATTTCTCTTCGCATGCACGTCTATGCGCGTGATGGCCGAGAGTGTGGGTGAAAGTTCAAACGTACACTACTCCAACGCCGCGCACTTCAAATCCACTTTGTATGCGTGCGTAGGGTGCGTGCGCGTGCGTTGGCAGCGTGTACGGCTGAGTGCGATTTTTAAACGGTGTGCTTAGGACACTGTAAAAAATATGAGAGTAATTTAATACTGTGACCGCTGTTTAAACAAACCGGAAACCGAGTCCGGGACGCTTCAGCTCACGCAATGCGCGCGGCGAAATTATATGCGCGATAGTGCCCTAGCTTGCATGTTTACCTTTTTCGTCTATATTTGTGTTCACTACCAGTGCTGTAGATGCGGCTAGACAACAGGCGACAGACTGTTGGAAATTGCAATAAAAGTCGATTTCAAGCACATTATAGGAATGCACATGAGGAATGAATTTAAGGAAAACCGCATATAATAGTTACCTTAGAACCGAATAATTCAAACTATAGCAGTTACGTAAATAAGTCAAAATTGACATTCGATTTTGGATATGCCAGAAATTAAATGCGATAACAAAATTAGAATAGTAGTGTCGCATTAAGCATCTCATACTTCATTAAGTATACTTATTGCTATTACAACATATCTAATACATACTTGTCTGGAATATTCCTTCATATCAGCGGCTGCACTTTTTCACAAAAATCACTTTGAGAACTTATAAGTTTCGAACCATTAAATATAAACAAATTACGTGTTTACACATTTCTTCAGTACCTATTCACAAATTGTTTTTTTATTATTATTATTTTGGAGCGTACTGTAACCACGCTGGTTACCGATACCGTACTTGACCTCTATCCTATTATACTACATTAATTAGCAGGTTTAGTAGTAGTTATTGGGACTGAATTTTATAGAAGTATATATTAAATTGAATATACCCCTAACAGGATTTGAACTCGTGTCTCCAAATATGCACCGTACTGTCACTGTTGCAGTCAGACAGCTTACCAACTGAGCTACAAAGCAGGGTGAAACTGTTATTAGAGACGGCTACATAATGTAATAATAATTATGGAAGGTATGAGAGAATATATCAAATTGCAACTAAAATGAGGTCAAACACTAAAATTGAGATTAAAAAAAAACCATTCGTTGGCCGAAAATTTTGAAAAAATTGTCTTTTAACACATAATGATTAGTCGAGTGCCGTTAATGTCGATCGGAAATTTCCTATTGCACAGTGTTATTACCTTTAGCATGTACTGCTCGATCTTATTGATTGGCAATTATTGGAACTAAATTTTAAAGAAGAATAATATTAAATGTACCTTCAGCAAGATTTGAACACGTCTACCCAGAATATACACCTTGCTGACATTGCCACAATCAGACGATATACCGACTGAGTGACAGAACGGAGCATAAACTATTTCTTTAATATATTATTACCAAGTACTACAAGCGCAAAAAATAATATTCTAATCAACAAATAACAACTTTGCATCTATTTACGTCAAGACTGGTGGTAATTGAAATCCAAGATAATTTGAGTCCAATATTAAAAGGAATAGCAGCGCAAAAATAAACAATGGCTACCGTGATGCTTGGTGTCACGGACGGTTTATTCTAAAAACCCGCGTCCGCCGCAGCGTGCGAACCAAAAACCGAAAAGCCCGAAAAGGGAAAACCATGGTTCGTCAGCCAACCGTTTCGCATATAATAACGCCCCGCGTTTGCTTTTTAAAGCGGCCATCGGAAGCGCTTAAAATGAGGCAGTCGCGACGTTATTATAATAATAAAATATTAAAAAATGGCGACGTTGGTTATGCACCAGCCAGAGACATGTCCATTCACTAAATAAATTCATACAGAATTCAAACAAGATTTCTACCGGCTAAAGCTATTCGTATCTGACTTTCTGATTTGGTAGGCATTCACTCTTGTAAAATCGCATAGGCCTCCAAGGCAATTTGAGTTGAAATCCTTCAGATTCCTAGCGTTCGATTTGCATATGAATGAGCCGCCATAGAAATGCGATTTGTTGGCGAATCATTTTTTCATCCGTGCACGTAGAGTCTGATGTGTGCGTCGCGAGGATCCATCATGGAAAACAGGCCGAGTGTATCGTATCAATCAGTGAACGGTTAGCTCCGGTCTGCAACTGCCACTAATCCAGGTGAATTAAGCTGGCGTGACGAGCCAGCGTCACCAACGGATTGCAATTTTTATCGGCCTACGACAACGGTGTGAACACCTGCAGTGCACTATAACTATTCGTCTGAAAATGTAAAGGATTTTTGGGGATGGTTTGGCTAGCAGGAATGGTATAGTGTCTACGTTTTGCGTGCGTGCGTTGAATTCATATGTAAAGCCAGCTTGCTAACGAACTCAACCTGCTGGGTCTTTATAAACCCCCAACTATTTAAAAATAAATTACACGGAAAATTGCAGGCAGCATAAAGCGAAACGACTCCAATGTCCAACCAAAACTGCGTTAGAAACATACAGCATGTTTGAAAACTAAGTCTACTTTATCGGGAATACTCAAGTTAAAGCATGAAAAGAAAACACGTGAGAACCACCCCAATTTAGTAATAATAATAATCCTAAAACAAGAACACCGTGTGTATTTAACATTTTTTTATTACATCTTTGTTATTTTTAGAAATAGTTTACTATTTTTGTTTATAAACAACGAGTATATTTTCAGAATTACAAATGTCCGCCTTCCTCCCAGTCATAACTCTTTCTCTATGTTTGCGTGGTGTGCGTGCTAGTAGTGAGTACAAAAGCCGAAAACCATAACGACTGCTAGACTACGACCACTACATCATTGTGTCGAAATCGGTTTTTGGTTTTCAATGCAGAAACAATAAAGAATTGAGCGTGTGAAATAAAAGACTTGTTATTCGACGAAAATGTCCCTAAAGAATGCCTCACACTATTCTCCAAGTTATAAACATATTTATAATTTTTCTGCATGTTGGCATGCGGGAAAACATTAATAGATTATTTGAGGTTTTTTTAATTAACGAACCAACCGACTAGTTAAATTCCTTCGTGCTCCCTTACCATCAAATACCATAGGATGGTCAAACAATTTCGTCTCGTCATTTCAGATAGGGGAAATTTCTCATTTAAACTTTATCAGTCTCTCGTAAAGCCGGATTCCTTTGATCGTGCGTATTCTGCGCGACGTTGTGCCGTCATCGTCATTTACTAAACATGCCTTTTTGGCTACCCATCATACCGACAATCAGGCATTCGCCAAACACCATTTATCCGCGCTATTATTTTCATCCCAGAACAACGACGGTTTTGAGGTTGCATTTGAGGGGATGGATGCGAGGATACAATGTAACTTGTAGCAAAAAACGCAACAAAAAATGCTTGTAGAGAAGCTTGTTAATGAGACGTCCCAAACTCGCAAGTCGCCTCCAAAAAACGCGTTCGGGAGAAGAGCAACAAAAGCTCGAACCAACAATAGACGAGGTCGTTTAGTTGCCAGCTCAGTTCTTGACAAAAGACGAGCAATGCCAAGCAATAAAACAAGCAAGCCTCTCTGGCGAAAACCGCAGACTCTAAAGCCCAAAGAGATAGACAACTCAATGCTCGGCGCCGCCGTCGCTCAGACTTGCTGGTAACCGCGTGTCCAGAGTTTTAGATTAATAATCGCATTAACTTTATAAATCGCAAGCGGTTTTCTTTGGGGCGCGCGATTTATGCGCGGCTTTTTACATGTTTTGCATGTGGGAACGGTTAAATTATATGCGCGCAAAAAGAAAGAGCTTAGTTGTATAGAGGGAGTTATTTTTCAACTCGGACATGCAGGCAAGGAAAAAGTCACGCAAGCAGAGAAAGATAAATGTGAAGCGGAGGAAAAACCGCGAAACGTTGTTCTTGCCCTACCGCCGCTCAACCATTCCGGAAGGCAGTTACCAACGCCTGCCCACGTCGAGGTCGGCCTATCTCTTGTTATTCATTTGCTTTATTTGCCTCACTATTGAGTTTTCCGCAAGATAAATGAGGAGCAAGCAAATTTACTCTCGTTGATTCAAATTACTGAAGCTGTATCTGATTTTAAATTAAATTAAATAAATTATTCATTATATGGATGAAAGATAACTATAACACATACATAATATTGTTATTTTTATTTCTTGGGTATTGTTATTGTTACTTACTTAAAATTTAATACAAAATATCAATTAAAATGAACCAAATAATTATTGTAGACGTCAGTGAGAGTGGTCTAGACTCTAATAGATGGCGTCACAATATGTCAACAATGTCACCCACTAAGCTAACTTATAGAGTATTCTTACCATTAGCGTAGGAAATTGTTTAATTGATTTTGAGTCGTGTGTCACATATTAGTAAGTAGAGCACAAGAGGACATGCATCTGCATCCCCGGGGAGCGCTGGTGTACGCGTTACGCAACCGATAATGCCCACGCAATCCGCGAAGAAGCAATTGATGCAACACCTTGGAAATCACATTTGTTGCCCCCCATTTAATGCATCTGGCTACACTCTAATCGAACGACAGACTGAAAAGTGAAAAATTGCTGCACGCTACCTCGCATGCAGGCGGTGGCATTTGTGTGCTCGTTTCGCATCGCGAGCGCACCAGTCGAGGAACAAAGTATGAGTGCGAATCAACCAATATAAATAAAAAAGAATGCACACGCGCCAACATAGACAAGCAAATTCCGGAATTGACAGGTTGTTGAGTATCAATCAACCGGCTATCCAAAGTAGAAGACGGTGGCTTGGAAGACACACAAAATAAAATATTTGCTTCCATGTTGATAAATTACCGAGTACTGTAAAAATGGAATAAATTTTGTAGTACTAAGTAGAGTTATTAATGTTTGTACATTAGTACTTGTTTCAACAACCAGTGGATGTTTATGAACGGAAATAATAAAAAACGGAATCGACGAATCGAAATAAAAATAAAGCTCCGGACGGTTGCAAAAAAAGCGCGCGCGCGCCGACACAAAAAACGAAAAAAGAGTCGCCGGGAACAAAATAATAAATAAGCAAAAAAACTGTTGCATACGTCATACCCACACCCTCCCGATGCATGCTGCGTTCTCACTCATCCAGCTTGTGCGAAGGCGAGCGCGCATTCATAGAGGAGGCAACGCGCTGTTTGTACGCGGAGTTTTAAAAACGCGCATTCCAAAACAATAATACTCAATCAATGATAGCAATGAGCCAATAACCAAATGGGGACGGTGTTACACTCGCATGCATGTGCGGGGGGCACCTGCGGAGGCGGCGGCCGGGAGGGAGGGGAATCGGCAGGCGTCCCGATGTGACAACCCTGTTTACAAATGTAGCGATTGATTCTTCTCAATGTTGTGTTTCGCGCCGGCCGCACTGCTGCTGCCGTCGATCAGATTCAGTTTGCGTGCAAAGAAAACGTGCCTTCTAAGTGCCACAACCACCATCCTTCCATGAAGCAGTCCCAAGACACTGACTTTGTCAACTCGGCCGTGGAATCATATTAAATCATACTAAACAGACCAGGTATGTTGTTTACATGGTGCATATTATTATTCAGTCCCATAAGGTAAAGTAACCTTGTCGCGTGAAGTACTTAATAGGGGTTAGGAAACGCACGTGTCCGCACACGTACCAAGCTGGTTAAATGTGTGACGGAACGTGCGTCTTCAATGACGTGCTTGACCTGTTTTCACCCTTATTGTCGCAATTACATTTGATACCTTATCGTAGTAGGATGACATTTGGATAACCTTAGTATAACCTCATCCGTGTCCTAAACAAGCTTTATCTAATCCTAAGAATGACTAGATGTTTTATTAATGAGATACATTGTAGTAGAAATAAATTATGAGATAATTAATAGTCTTCTTGAGTCGTTTTCAGATGGAGCCCTGTAATTTTTCGGCCTTGAAGGGTGTGGTTACGCATTGAGTAGATTGCCTGCAAGTTATGCAAGTGAAAATGGCTGTCGCTCGTGGTACTCTTCCGTTGCTACGTGCTACGGCCGTTGATGAAAAACGCTAGGGGTGGAGTTTTGCTCTTCGGTTGTCGCCGGACGCCGCAATATAGGATGCATGTGTGAGTACCATTGGGGCGTGCATGTAATTTTTGGCTTTGTGTGTGCGAATTCATTCGTGGCGTGGTAAATGTGTGATGCTGCATTTGCTTGATGGCTCCGAAAAGTTTCACCCCCTCTTGCGTTCTTCTCGCTGTCCTTATGCAATGCACGCTGCGCATGATGAACGAAAAAGGTTGGAAGGTTATGCACGAAACAGGATAGTCAACGTTATTTGCACTATTCATAAGGAACGGACCGAGTGTATTTAATTTACACAATAAACCAGCACATTAAAAATAAATGTAAACCATTCCGCTATAAGGCATTAATTTTTATCATTAACGTTGAGGCATTATTAAGATAGTTTAAAGTTAGTTTATATGAGAAATGTATTCAAGTAGAATTAGAAACGTCCGAGTATCAGTTTTGCTGATAAGGCAAAATACTCGCAACGTTTAACTTCGTTTACCTCCAGTTTAGGTACGTTACGTCTCTAAGCCCAGAGTGAATTCAGTTTGGCTAAACTGTTAACAATGTTTAACAGTATAAACGAGTCTACTGCGCTACCACGTCGGCTTAGAAGCTAGCAGTCACGAAAACCCGGAAGTAAATGAAGATTAATTGCTCGCCTCGACTTCAGCAGCACAGAAAATAACGCTCGGCCTTGTTCGAATATCATCTGCACTTTGCATGCAAATTGATTCTCATTAAATTTTTCTGCCTTATTTACTTGCATGTCGGTGCAAATACTATCCCAAACACGTTGGGTTTATGCTGATGGTAAATTAATTGCGTCTAATTTTGATCGTCTTTATTTAGTACTAATTAACATGTTATAGCAATAGCAAATGAGAGCATTTGTAATTTGTCAAATGTTGAAGGCCGCTACTCATCATTACAAGTATATACCGACAAATATAAATTTGATGACACTCGTCGATGCACACGAGAGCATTCAGCGCATGCACGAACAAAATGGAAGGTAAATTTATTCCATTCTATTTGTTGCGTTTGCGTAGCGGCAGCGTTTGTTCAGTTGGGATGCTGGAGGAATGTATCAGTGCACAATTTAATATTCAGAAATGATGTATGCGGGATGTTGTATTCTCGCAAAGCGTATTTTACTCAGTTGCATAGATTTTATAATATTTTAATGAATAAATTACATTAATTACAAAACTAAACTTAAACGAAACAATATCAACAAACAAACACACGTAAGAGAGACAATTATAAATAATGTTGGTTTGTCGACAGACTTGGTGGTCAGAATAGAAGCTGACGTCGCTCTTTGGCTTGGGTTTGTCATGCCATCTTGTGGCGTCGTCTTGCAATAACTATATAAGTATGGTCTTAATTTATTTTTGTAGTTTAGGGTATTATTTTATTGGTTAATCTGCTGTTTCTTTCGTAGATTCTTTAATATCTTTTGCCCTACCATAGGAAAAATGCTTAAGTCGCTGAATCGTTTTGATAAATTCTTTTTAAATTAAAGCGACAAAAATGCCAATTAAATTATACAACAAACAAATCTTTATTGAACCAAGACAAAGTAATAAACTAAAAAAATCTTAGATCGTTTTTTTAATATTGGAGAAAGTTCAAAGATTAAAATAGCTATATACCTGAGATTATCACCTGGTATTAATGTTTTGCATATTATTACCGTTTCTTTTATAATTTCCACTCTAAAATGGCTCCAATTTAAATAACTTCAAACTGAATTATTTAAATTTATTTCACAATAACTTCAATATAAGCACGTAAATAATAAAAGTTTAATGCTTATAATACTTATAGTTACGGAACTATATTTCTAGATAATCGTTCATTGTTAAATAATAATATTTGTTTAAACATATATTTTTACGACAAACAAATCTTATTATAATTGTAAAGTTACAAAATTAACGTCAAAATAAAAAGTAGTGGCAAACATTGTATGGCGATGTGTACATATTCCAATGCATGCTTCCAGCTAGCATCGTACGTTTTGTATAAATTTGTCTGGTCCAGCATAGACCTCATCCTAGTCATTCTCCGCAGATAGCTATGTGTGCATTCATGCACCCACCACAGTGCAGCAACTAGAAGCCGTTTTGCTCTCTTTATCCTTTGCCTCACGCACGCAGCCCGGCGCATCCACGTGCGTATCCCACGGCCATGTGCATACATGCTGATGTCGGCAATTTTCCACATATTTTGAACGCAAATACACCCGCGGGCATTCATCCATATTTATGAATTAATTTTAAAGAATGTCGATAATCTAATTTATAATCTTGGTGTGCGTGCCTAGCACGGACATGTATATTCTGCGCGTGCGAAATTCTAAAATACACCGAAATGCCGGGAAATACGACGGGTGGCGGCGGCGCTGGGCGTCAAGCGGCGGATTCGCCGTGCGTGTCCTAATTTGCATATATTTAATATGTCTGATGCCTGAACACATTATCTCTGCGTACGTCATTCTCATCCTGAAATAGGCTCGAAGCGTTGGGATTGTTAGGATTTTAGGCTTGCGGACATACCCACTACGAATACGGAACGTGCGATTGCCATAACAATAGAGGATTTTACTTGGTATAGAGTTTTGTTGCTTATTGCTAATCGGTGCACCTATTTTTATAAACATTTATTTGAAAACATGAATTAACAGAATGTTTGTTTAATTTAAAATTAAGCAAAATGAAATAGTAAAAAATACAAAATAAAAGACAATCTTATATAAAAGTTGGTTTCATTTAATTTGGAAAATGTATAATTATTAATTGATTTTATGTTGATAGTCAAAAACATGAGTCGAAATATTGAGTAAACTTAAAATTCAAAAATACAAATTAGTAATAAAATGTTATTATAAGAATATGTAAAATTATTTAATGTGAGTTATAGTTATAAAAATAATTGTAGAAATTTGATATTGGCAACAATAATAACCAAGATCACAGAAAACATAATAATATAGAATGCTATTTCCATGGATAAATGTTGGTTCTTGGTTACTAAATGGTATGACAGTGCCTTATTAGTTTAGTTGTCTATGTTTCTTATATACTTATATACAATTTAAACAATAATTATTAATTATAAAAAGATAATAATTACTTAAACTATCGTAGATACATTATTATCTCGAAGAAAAATTATTTTATAAATTACAAGATTTTTTAAATTTTTGGGAATAAAACTAAATTACCAATTACATTGCTATTGATGCCTGAAACAAACGCATTTTATTGAGAAGCATATTTATTTACTTTTTATGAAAGATTATTTTGATTGCCGTAGATTTAATAAATTATTCTTCAATATAGATTAATGTTATAGCTTAATCGTTAAATTTTGTCTTTAAATGAAAAAGAATTGTAGAATAGTTATTACATAAAATTACAATCAGGTTTAAGACTAATAGTTCTTCTAGTACTGAACAGCTATCTAAACTAACACAACCTTTAATTGCTTAACTAATTGTATTTCATAAAGATAACATTCAAATTTCTGTCTTTACTACGATTCAAATAATAAATTAACAAATTAGAAAATTTAAAATTTTATTTTAGTTTCTTTATATTGGACAAAAATATTCAACTTAATACGCTATCCTGAACTGATATTAAAAACATGAGTCAACATGACATTTTTCTTCATCATATTCCTATCACACTTGTTTTGCACATAAAAAGAAAACCTCTACTGCTAGACGCATGTTAAACATAATCGTGTCTCTCTATATTATAAGCAAAGTTAAAATATTTTGTTTTTCTTTCTGCTCATATTGTGTCCGACAATAGCGACGTTTTAATACATTTTGCTCTGTAATAACCACAGCCGCTGTTGTCTCGTCGATGACATGTCATTGTGTCAAAACAAATTTAGTAATTTTCTGCGCGCAGAACATGCCGCTGACGATTCGCATTATGGAGAGATGGTAGCCATGGTAAACAGCTGATGCTTGCTTCTACTCCTTCCTTCTTTTTGCACTAAAAAATATCTGCACTGGGTTGTAAACCCCCTTGATAACTATACAGGCGCGGAGTGTGAGCAGATGGCGATAGCACTGTTTGAGCCTCATTTCGAATGCAAACAGTTTTTGGCTAGTTTTCTGTTGAGTCGTGTTTCGTCTGCAGCTAGTAAAACAAATACTTTTATTTTGCGCCTTCCAGCATACATTAGGGTTTTTTAATAATTTTTAAAAAATTATGGAATTTCTATGAGACATTGTTTCCTATAGAAAGTAATAAATTCTCCCTTGTTTTACTGCTTTGTTTTACGTTGAGTTATTTGTACTCTAGCTGCAGCTAGTGCTTCAGACTCTCATTCCAGGCAGAAAACTGCCTCTCTCCCAGGCCATGGGCCTCCCAAAACTCAATTTTCGCTGCGGCTCCATAAATACCGAAAGCAGTGGGCGGCAGCGCCTGCCTGCATAACCCAAACAAAAATGTGCAGCGAACGCGGCCTGGAAAAAATCACTCAACCAGCCCTAAAATTCTATTCAACGCGTGAGCCTATAGAGTAACGCGCACGCCAGGAAACGCCAAGTATTTTAGATTTTCGCACATTTTGCGATCCCGCCCGCATGACTTTTGTTCGTTACCACTTTTTGTCGGTCTCTGCTCATACGCATATTTTTTCTACTTCTAGTTGCTGATATAACAATGTCGGGTGGCAGTAAAACGATCTTCCCGAAGCCGTTGTATCGGCTGGATGCAGCACAAAAAAGAACACAACCGAATGTAAGCGTCAGGGCAATACACCGTTATTTGCATAAATTTGCGCTGCCCAAAATAGCATCTCTGGAAAAGATAATTTCAAAAAAGGCAAATGAGTGACACCAGGGCCTTGCAACTTCACTCTACAGCTGCATACATATTGAAATTGTTCGGCAGTCGTGCCGTCCCCAAGCTGGAACAGAAAGATATTTTATGCAGCTAACAAGTTTCATTCTAGAGCTTGTTTCTGTATTGTTGGGAATGAGTGGCATTGCAAAAACTTATTTTTGCACTGTTCAGACATTTACCCAGCTATTAGTACACATTCATTTTTATAAGACTATGATTTATTAACTTCTAGTTGGTTTAGATATATTAAATAAAATTATTATTATTATATATTAGATTTTTATTTTTAGAAATTAGTAAAAATGCTAAAAAAAATTTTAAAAGGCTGTTTTCAAACCCGGAAGCGTTGGAAATTTGCTTATGGGGGAATTAACCACACAGAATACCAAGAATAAGAAGTGTGAGATAAATCCACTTCTGGCTTTGCAGAATGCTAAACAGTTGCAGCTGAAATACAGAGTTGGTTTGTGTCTCAGCTTTAGAAAGAGTATTGATTTTTTACTGTTTTCTCCTTCTCGTTAGTAGATGTCGCTGATAATAAAATTGAGGTTTTTTTGATTTGAAAAGAATATTTCTTTTATATTATTATTTACAGTACAAATTTATTTTCTTAATAAGATATAGAAAATTTTTTTAATATAAATTATTCTTAATATTTAATCTTTTTCTATATACTTTAAAATCTTTAAGATTTAATTATTATTCTCAATTAACTTGTTCAACAAATATAAATGATGAATGATACACCATTTTAAGCCAGTTTTAATTTCAGAATCAACAATGTGTGCAAGTCTCTTAATAAATAGTAGTCAAGTATGAGTTCAGAAGAAAATAATAGCAATTGAAAGAGATAAACGCTCAGGGTATGAGTTCCGCTGTATGAAGTGACCAAATCCTATTATACAGATAAAAGTGTAATAGTCTTCATTACGCCGATAAGGACGATTAGAGTGTCGGACTTTGGGTTGGTCGTCGTTCTATCATTAACAAACTGAAAACCTCAACTATGTCGTTACTTAGCGCCGGACACCAACACGATTTCCACGACCAAGCACGGCAAGCCAACCGTTTGGTCTTTTATCTACGTAATCTACAGACGAGCGGGATGTGCATGTATTTCGCCTGCATATGTTGCTCACGGCACGTTGGCGACGTCGACGATGACGCGCAACGAGACATTCGAAGTCCAGCTAAAAGACCTGTGAGCACGAAAGGGATCTTCACACAAGCAGGGTAGAGGACGAGGGAATTTTCGTTAAAGCTCCGAGTCAAAATTTATATAATTTTGATCATTTGGGCAATAAAATTAATTAATTTCACTTCTACTACTTAAGTAAACATTATTATTTAATTATTATTTGGTTACCTTAAGTAGAAGTTTGAATTATTTAGGTAATTAATATGAGTGTAGGTTGTGCAACACTTTGTATATTAATGCGGTTTCCGTAGAACCTTGAGAAGAATGGTGCACGGTCGAGAACGGTCATAGTGGGCCATAGTGATGTTCATAGCCTCATGGAACAAGAGCATAATGGAAGGAACGGACGACAGTTCTACCTGATGACCGCCCTCGCGTATTCTCCAAGCATTTCTCGTGCACTGCGGGCACGGAAGCGCGGCTAACGCATTGATATTGTGTGGCGATGACGCCGGCGACCTTTAGACAAAAGACAAATGGGCAAGTCCTTTGTAGCCTTACAAAAAAAAAAAAAAAACACCAGTTGTTCTCTAATATAATTACGCAGTCTAATCATGCCAATTGTTAAATTTGAAAATAATTTCAGTCTTCAAAATGTACAACTCAACCCTTTTACGCAGCTCAGAACGGGTTCATAAAAACAAGTGGTAGAAAACTAAACTCGAAAACCCGAATTGCGTAAGGTGAAACCCGATGGTCCACTCGGGCTTGTCTTTATTTGGTCAGCTTCTGATGGGGTCATCTACGCCAGCCAGTGCTTATATTGTGACTTGAGTGTAGTGTGTGCTCCGGCCGGCATCCCGTGGGAAATCAAGACAGGATTGCATTCTCAGCTTCTCTTGCTTCGTTTGTTCTTCTTGCTCGTAAGGTCGTAACACGGATGTAGCCCAACTGCGGCGCAGAGAGCGGGCTTCCAGCTTGAGACTCGTTTATTTTAAACTTGATCTTAATTAAAACACACCTACGCGTGACCGTGTGTTGTGTGTAGTCGCTAGGTGTGCACAGAGCAAAGGTATGACCACAGGAACGCGTGAAATATGAACGAATTATTCATATTTATTATTATAATCTACTAGCCACGGCTTAAGGTATATGTATATTATTTTGAAGCATTAATTTGATACCTGCTACTTTATTTAATACATTCGGCCATAAATACAACCAATAACTTGCATGTAAGTTGTGCACCTTAAATTTGCTAATTTTTTTTTTTTCAAAAGACAGACATTCCTGGTTTAATTGGCGTTTTAATTATTAAAAGTGTTACAGTTGCATAATTTTAAACTTATTGCCGTAGCCGTTGGTTACAAAATTGTCGCCTTTTATATCTTGCACGTTGCACACTTTGAACGCAGGGGGCGGCTAAAGGCAGCGCGGTTCACCGCCGACGAGAGCGACAATTTTACATTTATGAGCGGCAGTCTAGCCCGCTTGCACGGGCCTGTAGGTATTGTGAGCTGGAACGTTTACGCTCAGGAATGACAATAATGTCATACGGATGCAAACTGTTTGGAGTGGAGAAGGCGTAAGCATTTGTATACGTATAATTTAATCTTGTAATAAAAGTTGTGCTTGGAAATCGGGTTGCTGGTATTTGTTGTTTAAAGACATTAAGTGAAAAGACAGGTGTTATTCTAAGAGTTTTTAGATTAAGAAGTAGTTAACAGAAATTATTAAATATGAAAACAACAAATGTATTGGCATCACCGAGATGAAGCAACGTGACGCACGTTTACATTTAGGCATCTTTATAAGTAACAATTTGTGTTAAAAAACAGTTTTCTGTAGTACTTGTATTACTTAGACAAAGAAGAGCCAGCAACAAATTTTTGCTTATAAAAACCTTATGTAAAATATGTTTTTCTGTAACATATCATTGTAATGTAATCAATTGAAATAAATCTTTAAAAAATGAGTAATATTCCTATGGTTTGTTTTGTAGTTTCCCATTGTTTCACAAAGATTTCAATTATTTTAGGCATATTTATTACTATTGTCTATATCAAAAATAACATCAATAAATTTAAGAAAACACAATAAATATTAAAAGTATATTTATAATATAAACACAAAAAATTGAACAAAATAATTTAAGTGAAATTAAAAAGAAACCTAAGCTAATGTAATCTACTAGCTGTAAAAGCAATTAAAATTACAAATAAATATAAATAATTTAAAACGAAGTGTTCTTTCCTTATTGATTTAATCTAGTTAATATCATGATATGGAAGGATACTAAAAAAGATAGGCGTTATTTGTTTGTTTCCAAGATAGAGGATTCAATAAATAAAAGTATGTCTTGAACAATTATTTTAACAAATATTATTGCAAATTTTTTTCTTAAATTTTATTAAAAATCTAGGGTCGATATATTTGATAAACGCGTGGAATTGAAAATTAACCAGGCACATGTCCAATCATCATTTAAAAAAATGTAATTAGATTGTTATAACATTTTCGTATAGAATTCCTTTGAATTAATATTTCGAGTTATTTATAATTTAATAACGCGGCATCTTTTCAGCTTATAATTATTATGCAAGAAACATTCACCATAAAGCATCGTTGCTTCCGTAATAAATTCAACACGCCCAGATAACAGTTGAGTGCAAGTTACAAGAACAACATACCCGGTAGCGAACAGAACAACATTAGTAACATTAACAACAACAAGAACAAACAGCGATAAATAATAAATGCTCGCTGGGCATACTGCTGTACGAGAGATGCGCGCCATGCCAAGCGATTGAATAATTATTGTTGGTTATTAGTTTCGTTAAAGACAATAAACTATCCACGGCGGCGGCGAGCAATAGAGCGTGAACATAATGCATAACTTGCGTCCAACAACTACATGCATATTCAAATTCCCAAAACCGCGCTAGGGCTTAGGTCTGCGCCAGCATTAGATCCAGTCTTCAGGTTTAGGAGCGCATTTTGCTTCCTGCTGGGGAGTTTCGAATACTATTTGCTCCTCCAACAAGCAAGTTTCATCTGCGGCAATTCGAGAGGAACATCACGCTGAGAATGGGACTACCGTTATCTGCATTTATGGAATTGGCGGAAACGGGAGTGCCCAAGGCAACCCGAAAGAACCTCTTGGTGATCGGCGGATGAAACTCCTTTGATAAAACAACCTTTCACAAGAGATAAGTTGTTTCTCGTTTCAGCTTTCAGTACAACAACATCTTGAAGCATATTGTAGCCGTCATTAAATAACAGTAGAAAACAAAATGTAACAAATTAGTTCTTATATTAATGGTTTGTGATTAACAACAGTTTACCAAACTTGCTTCTTGTTCTTAACCGCTGCTGCGCTGCGTGAAGCCAGCTTGGACGTGCAAAAACGCAAGCCCCTTTTTACTGAGTCGCCATTTACAACACGGTCAAAAATCGTAATTTCTTAGCGTCCTTTCAGCAATGTGTAATTAAGCACGCCTTGAAGTTGCACTCCTTTACACCCTCATACAAAATAGCTCTGGTTCGGTGTTTCTCTCTGCTTTGCAGCACTTCCATCTTTTGGTGATAAAACAGACGGAGATGTTGATATTAGTACAGCAACATGGATGTTAGGAAGCGGAGAATGCGAATTACGAACGTGAAATGCGAATGTCTAAAAGGGGGTCTGTGAGGGTCATTTCTAAGGCTTGCCGTGGCAATAAGAAACGACGCTTTGTGTCCACCCCTCTCATTCACCACCCTCCAGCATCCCACATTGTAATGTTCATTCCTACTCTCCTGCAATTACAATCCTAACCTTAATATTACTTATTCGGGCAAGTTAATTTCTTGATTAGTTGATATTTTAAAGATTACAGAAGATTTCTTTTTGGGAGATTTTCTCATCATTGTGTATCAAATTTAACAACATCCCGGATATGGTTTAACAACAATTCGAAGTAACAATGTTCTTCTCACGCGATCCCCTAGCAAACTTGGATGAATGTCGCGTACGTAAAACAAAGAGACACGTCTCGACGGTACGACGTATAATTTAGGAAAACGACCCGAGATAAGGGTTACGTGTGTAAACTATGGCTAATCTAACTCAATAAACTTTATAGTGGCAGGGAATGGAGACCGAGATAACGACAAGGTCGCTAATCCAGGTTACTAACTCTTCACTAACAATATAAATTCAGAACATCTTTTAATGTACCACGATCATCATCTTCTTCTTTAGACAAACATTTTTAATTTGTTTTTTTATATCTTAATAAGAATGAATATTGCAGCGATTTAATTAAAATGTGACAATTTTTTAATATGTTGAGAGACGTTTGCAACGCCCAGTAATTTTTTATTACTAAGCCCATTCGCCGGAAAACCTTGCTGACCATTTGCTTGTTATTACGATTATGACGATTGTCGTTCCAAGTTGTTCTCTCGAACCCTTCACGAGCTCATCTTAAAGCGCGACACTTTGTTTATGAGCTTCATTTGTTACCCGAAATGCGACGTGCGGAAAAGCATTGCGCGCTCCCTGAAGCTGGGAAAATCGTGTCCGTTTGCATCAAATGAGTTTGAATCGTTCGTATCTCCGGTTGTCAAGAGAAAAGACCGCATCAAAAGGAAATTTTTGCTCTAAATTATTCTCACACCGAGTATTATTTACATCCGTACCCAAAATATCTTTGTTGCGAACGGAATAAACGCTGATCCTACCTTTTTTTAATGTTTTTTTTTGCCCACAAGTACAAGTCATCTTTTAAAAAATATTAGAATTTATTGTCCTAATTTAAGATAAGAGAGTGAAAGTCTAAGTTTAGTATTTATGGATGCTGTATGTGTATGTTCATATGATCGAAACAACAAGGCATTCTGTACGTTGAAAGGGGATGCATTTCCTAATCCCGCAAATGCATTTGCATATATTTAATTACTAGCGTAATAGACGCTTGTGTGTCGCAACACAGCAGGCTTTGACGCGTGTGAGAAAGGTCATTAGAAGCAGGGAGGATCAAGAGGAGGAAGTTGCTGCATCAGCGTAAGGGCGTCCAGCGAGCGTTGCAGGAGATGCTAAGATCGCGGCCATCTTATGTTTGGCGATCAATACGAGAGCTAGACTATCTCCTTGATTTTAGAAAAAAATATTATGCAGAATAATTGAATTTACCAAAGTGTAGAAAGGATGGAAGTTAACGTTTTATTTATGCGGTTTATATTTTAGTAAAATAAAGTAGACTTTAGATTAATAATAGATTTTTAAAGTATATTCTAAAATTTTAATATATATTTTTTAAATTTTAAATAAATTTTTTTTGAATTACTTAAAAAAAATTGTACCCAAATATATGATACTGAAGAAGGGAACATTCCGAAAGCGTTTAATTAAATGAAAAATGATAAGTGTTATAGTAAAATTTTATCAACGTAAAGAATCTTAAACACTTTGTAACTACAATCAACAATACTCCAAATTATTATTATTATTATCTTCGTTTTTAAGAGTTGATTAACTTTGATCCATATGTCCAGGTTATAGGTTTCAAACTAGTGGAAAATATTCAATTGTTTATTTTTATTTAAAACATTACAATTATATTAATATCTTTCTAATTAGGTCTTTGTACGATTTTTAACTATCACCTATCTGTGAAACGCATTAAGATGTATTTAATCATATCTCTTCTGTTATGCATGATAATTTAATTAAAATGTCTAATTTGTAGATGCAAACAATTTTTGAGTTACAAAATACGTATGTAGTTATGGTAGTAAAGCAATTCAATAAGTATAATAGAGCAACAGTAAGTTTCTAAATTAATTCCAAAGCATCATTTATTTAAGATGCAGTTTTCTTTCATGATTTATACAGAAATAAATTACCTCAATACAGCAAGTACTTTTGATGTGCACGTGTGTTTTTAGAAAATCACATCTCTCTGAATGTGTGGTTCGTTTCATTAATTTACTAGATGTTCTACATCTCCGACCGTTAAGTTTCTTGTTGCCGCCACGCGCTTCCTTCTCTGTCCAGCTTCCTCTTCTTCATCGCCGCCCATGTTTGCAGTATTAGCGCATGCCGGGAAAAGGAAAACGAGGGGAGGACGAGGGAGCGATGGCCGCTGACACGGATGGGTTGCGTCGCGCGGGGGGGCTGCCTGTGGGCGCGCTCCGCCGTCGCCTGATACGTATTGATCTGGGTGCCCACCGCTCTTGCGCCCAGAACCTAAGATGCATCCCTTACATGCAACGGCGACGTGCGCGCAGTCGGCGGACCCTTTTCGGCAAACCCTCAATTCCAAATTCCACCCTCCGCACTTCGCCGCCGCATGGTGGCTCCTTTCAATACATTTAAGTGCAGCGTGTTCGTGACCGGTCTAGAGTTTCGGGCACGCAAATGTTGAGAGCACGAATAACGCGGACCACAATAGACAAGGGATGCTGGGATAAGATTTTTCTCTTTTAAACCCAAAGGTTGGTTGGACATTCCTTTCAACCAGTTAAAGAGATTAACAGGCTATAACATCTAGTTAAATTATACTTTACTGATATATTAGAAGGAAACCGTTTTAAAAATGCTTTAGAAGGAACTCTAGAATAGTCGACTATTATTGAATTATAGTTCAGATGCAAAATTTATAATTTGTCGTTCTGTTGATGACTTTTCTGTTTTCCCGTTCATACAGGTTGGCATCAAATTATGAAGCGTTTGTTAATGCAGTGTTGATTCGTGTATTCATCGTCGTAGTGGCGGCGCGGTGGCGTCGGAGACGGTTCTCGGACGTGTGTAACTTTTAATTTAATCAGCGCCAGAGTCTAGCAGTGGTGGTGGCGGCCTGACAACCAAGCTTAACACGCACGCACACCTACACTAACTGAGCAAACATTATCTCTTTATATCCTACTTTCGGCTGCTCGCACTTTCTAAATCCGCTTGCATTCACCTGACTTTCACCTAGCTCTTAATAACGTGCAGTGCAATAATATATGCCGTACCTCATTTTTTTACAGACAAACTTCCACTTCAACCACTTAAATTTAACAAGTAAACATAATTTATTTACATTTTATGTGTTTCTTATATTGAAAACTAGTTTGTTTGCATTGTTCGCATCTTCATCTTTATTCAATTTGTTGAATTTCTCAATCCAAAAAAAAAATAATTCATTTACATAGTTGCCTTTCCGTTTACATTTACATAACAAATACACTTGAAATTGATCTAATGCGTACAACTGCGCGTAATTCAATATTGCGTGCACATTGCAGCCTTGCGGAGTTACGTAGATGGACATAAGGCGCTTGTAAAAATATTGACACTAAACGTCCCTCTTGAAATTAGAGTTCAATTCTACGGTGAGACCGTCAACTGATAAAACCAATACAATAATGTTTTACTCCTGCGCGTAATAGATTGGAAAACTTGAGACGGCGAGGTTTTGTGGTGATGACGAGAAGCCTGTAGAGCTACGTCAAGAGTTTGCGTATCAAGCGAAAGCACGCAGGATGAATGTTTGGTTGGACGTCCATATAGCCGCCTCCAACACCATGTTTGCGACTAACGGACTATTGATTAATATTCGAAAGGGATAATTGTGCAAAATTAATTAAAGGAGTTTGTAACCTTCATTAATTTACAAGAGCTTGGCTAAAATCCCATCAAATCCTTAAAGGGTGCAATTTTGAGATAAAATCTTAAATTTAAGAATCATGAGAATTGTTGACCGTTAAAACTTCTCTTAAAATATACTAAATTCTTGTTTGGTGCAAACTAAAAAGCATCACTATTCAGTAGTAATTAATTCTTAACGTTTTCTCAGTATCCACGTTTCTCATGGAGATGCTCAGTTCTCTCCCAGGAGGTGAAAGATCAAAGTTTACTTTCCAGGGATGCTTAGTGCATCCGTGAGATGCTGAACGTGGTCACTCTCATACAGATCACGTCTTCTTAAACCGGTCATCGTTTCAGAAAGGGGTTCTTGATATAAACACCAAAAGGGTGAATAATTTATTAATCGTCTTGTACACCCTAATGCATGTCGCAATAAAATTTACCCTTCTTTTATTGCATATTTCTTATAAAAACCCGTTTTCTTTAAACTGAAAGATGATAATACTTGTTTTCAAAATTCATCTCAGGTGTATCAGTGCTTTTTGTATGCTTCCAGATCAGTTTGCTTCTTGTCATGGTCCATGCCGTGGATGTCCGAGTGAAAGTAAACGTAACCACAAGATCTAGTGAAATTTAGTTGAAATCTAAGTGCGAATCTCCATTTCGCCGAGTAATTGATACAATAATTGATTTAGGCTTAATTAATAAATTTGCTCCGGTCCGTTCTAACCAAAATTACGTGTAGTTAGTGAGTGGATGTGTGCGTGGTCATCGTGTAGATTAGATGTTCGATGATGGAAGTGATGGTATTCTTCATACGCCCTTCTTACCGCCAAGCCAACCCTCAGGCCTTCGTTTACTGGGTTCGATAATTTGATTCTGCCGGCGCAAACGATGTGCCCAGATTTGCACGCCCACGTGTGCGAAACCGGAGATTGGACGAAAACAAGACCGGAAGGCAAAAATATCATCATGACAGCACTGGCAGCAGCACTCTTGACGCAAGAGGTGAATGTGAGTTAAGTAGAAATGAACACGTTTTTTATCAATACTTTTAGCTGATAGAGTCAAGATGGCTGTGTGGTCATCTTCATCACCTAGTTGGGCTGCCGCACGCCTTGCAGGCAATAAGATTTGCGTATAGTCATTAATATACATGAGCTTTGAAAGGCTCTCCAGCATCAGCAACGCGCATGACTGCCGGCATTCCCGTCCAGATTACATCCGCGCAGGTTGTACCTCCAACACATGAAGCCAACTTCTTGTTGTTCTATTATTTATTACGGTTATTTCCAAAATCGCTCTTACTGTAAACCGGCTACTACATAATGCTTCGGGTTCTTACCAACATTTCTTCCCGCAAGCATCATCTATTTCTGCGCGTTTCTACGAACGCTGCGGCTCCTCTATTGTTAGCTGGCAAACGGCAGAGATATTTGAGCGACCAAGTTTCCTCCCATTCGAGTTGGCTACGTATTTCGGGCATAGTTTCAGATATAGATCGGTTCAAAATTCAGCGAAATAGACGTGCCTTCCAGGCGTACGCGTTTATAACCGAAAACTATAAGGTACTATCTAATAACCAAATCTCCGGCCGCCCTCTCACTCTCTCAGCACGCCACTTTAAGCCTCCAAGGCAGCCGTGCAGAGCAGCTTCGAGAAAGCTAGAAAGGGTTCGCCACCGTCGCCGCCACTGCCGCCGATAGTTCTGTCTGCGTGCCTAGATACACATTTATGACTGGGGCCGCATAATCCATTTCTCTGGAGAACAATGCTTTATTACAACAATATATACCTAACCCTACTACCGCCATCGCCACGAAATTAAGCCTTTTATGTTCGGCATTATTCATTACAACGTCTCTACCGCAATTCTACCAGTGCAAAGAACACAAGTAGTGTTGATAAAGAATTTCCTTGAATTTCAAGAAGGAAAGTTTCTCACATGTTGCGCTTATAATATTAAGCACAATCTCCATTATAATACAATTTCAAAATAATTCATTTAACATGAACAATTATATTAATATCAAAGATTTAATGATACCACTGCAAACTTATTTATTTATTTATTTTGTTTCACGACTACGTTAACTCTCTCTCTCTTAGAAAGCAATTTCAAATCTAATATAACTAAACAAAAAAGTTTGCTGTGATATTCTACGGTGTAGTTAATTGTTTTGCTACAAGATAAGTGTCGTAGGTTTGGGCGATAGATTTTGTAACTGATAGTCACCCAGAGAAATTACAAAAGACTAGAAAGTTTGCACATCTATTTATCTGCCGTTATATATTCGTATATTATTTAACTTCACTTACCCAAATGTAGACTGACTCACACGGTTCTTTCATTCGTAAGATTTTTTATCATTTAACTTTATGCACTCTATAGATCTATCATCAATACTGATTTAAACATACACATTACAATACATTAAATAAACCTTAAATAAAAGTTTACTTAATATGATGAGACAACAGATGGTTAACAATTTTTAAAACATTAATTTTAATACATATAATTGAAAAATTTACACATCTCAATACTTGGAAAATAAAAAGTTGCAACATATCTGAATACTTATTTTTTTTAAAATAGTTAATAAAATGAAAGGTCTTGAAAATTATTAATTCTGTGTATTAATTTTTGTTAGATTTTTGTTAGATAAACACCAGTTGCAGAATATTATTCAATTGAGTATAGTTGAAATAAACAAATATATAATACTAATATGTACATTTTAATCATTTTATTCACATGTATAAGTTATCATGAAAATAGCATTCATTTATATGCTCATGTCTTTATTTTTAGTAGCGTATCTATTTGCATCCGAGTTGTGTTACTGAACTATGTACAACAAATATCTATTTAACATAAAGAGTACTGAGTTTAAGAAATTCAATGTTTTATAACAGCTAAGAGGAAGGTATTAACCTTTTAAGATTCTAAAGTCAATGTTGTTTAATTTTGCGGTGTTGATGAATGATGAATGTCGCAGATGATTCAGATTATTTATACATCTTATTTATTATTACAGCAATCGAAAAATACTTGAATTTATTAATTTAAGATTTATAATAAAAAATAAAAAAAGACACGTGCATGCTTTTAATGGGTCAGTAATAATAAAGTAGATTTTTATAATAATCAAACTCTGCAATTGAAAGTCATTATTTGCTTTCTTCATGAAGTTATGGGTATAAACAAATATGTTAGTACTTTAATGTCGCTATAAAATTAGTTTTATCTAACAATTAGTTTAGTGTACATTGTGTACTTTACTTGGCAGTAGAAATTTGCTTATAAATCGTAATATTTTAAATTTATTGCAAATCCAAAAGTAATTGACCTTAAAAAGAAATAAGAACAAAATATGTTTAGTGATAATTTGCCATTAATGAATGAGAACTTTATTTTAATCATTGTAAATGTTAAATTAAAAAAAATAGATACTTTATATATATATATATAAAACATTTTCAAAATGTCAAAATACATTTATCTAACAATTGTAATTAACTTTACTTTAATAATTATTAAGATTATTTATTTCATGCTTATACAACAATAGTATGTTATACTAAACATACCTTGCTTCTATACTTTCTATAATTTGAACATTCTGACAAAACGTTAAAAAATATATTGAAATTTATATTGAATGCAAGAAATAAATGTTTTTTGGAAGTGATTTACCGCACTTGAACTATAACCTAAATCAGTCATATTTAGTATACAAAATTATGTTAATAGAAAATACTAGGCAGTTGTTTACTAATTTAAGT